>QEPC01006427.1:789920-820518 GCA_003113815.1 Sphenodon punctatus
TATTTCATTGAGTTCAATGGGGACACAGCGCCCCATTGAACTCAATGAAATAAATCCGGTACCGGTATACCGGATTTAATCCGGGAATCCGGTTTTTGTAGAACCGGTAACCGGTAAATCCCACGGGGCTGTCCCACCACTAGTTGACAGTGTCAAAAGGCAATAAAGAGATTGAGGAGGACAAGAATGGAGTATAGTCCTTATACTGGGTCCTTAGTTAAGAGAAGGTCATTGGTGATTTTAGCAAGAGCAGTCTCAGTTGACTGGAGAGTAGGGCTGTCACCTTTGGTTGTTTTTTACCTGACATTTCCATTTTGGCCTATGGGAGTGTCAGGTAAAAAACCATCACAGGTGGCAACCCTAGTGGAGAGGGTGGAAGCCCAACTGAAGGGGGTCAAAGGAGGAATATGAAGAGAGGAAGTCAAGGCAGCGCATGTAGACAGCCCGGTTCAGGAGCTTGGAAGCAAAGGGTAGGAGCGAAATGGGGCGATAGTCAGAAGGGCCGGAAAGTTTAAGAGTGGGCTTTTTAAGGATAGGGGAGACAGTGGTGTGTTTGAAAGCCAATGGAAATGACCCAATAGAGAGGGAGAGGTTCATGATATGCAACAGAGAAAACATCAACAGTGGGATCAATTGCTGTTAGGAGGCAAAAGGGGATGGGGTCAAGGGGGCAGGTGGAGGGGTTGGAGGGAGGTGACCTCATTAAGAGAAGCTAGGGAGAAGGAGAAAAGAAGAGAGGCAGGAGGTGGAATAGCAGGGAAAGAAATGGGGGTGGGAGAGGGTTGAGAAGGAATAGCAAGGCGGAGAGTGACCACTGACTGAGACAGGGTGTTGGGCTTGATAGTTTATTGGTCTGACTTAGTATGGAACTACTTACGTTCTTTATTGATCGCTGATCTTTGTATTTTATTATAGTTAGCTAAATAATTTCCTTCATTTTCTTCACCTCAGCCCTCCAGTCCTTATCCCAAAATCATGTCATATAGAAAACAGCAGTCTTACATGAGATCTGTTCTTGTTTTCCCATCATTACCTTCTACTATAGTCAGAGTCATAAAAAATTAGAACTGACAGATTCACAATGCAGATGTATTTTTTGGAGGACAAGGCTTTACCCCAGACTGCAGATATAAGCATATATTAGTTGTCATACCTTATCACCTTTACTCCACATAACTTTTGGAGGTGGCTCTCCAGAAATCGGAAGCTCAAGACGTAGCTTGGTTCCTGCTACTACTGTTACAACGTTACCGTCACCAAGCCCATCAAGGTGAACTTTAGGAGGATCTGAAAGACATTGGCAAATTAATGATAATGATGTCATGCTGAGGGGGATATTTTGGTAAGAACACTGATTTTACCAATACAAAACTTGATATAATGTAGAAAACTGTGGTTGCAAATATGGCATCTTGTGCATTTGTCTGATGTTTTTAATACATCTTATCTTTTTTCCTAATCAAAGCAGGTCCAAAACTCTAGTTAAGTCATTTGTACTCCACAGTCTTCCACTCCTTGCTGTTTCTAGGAAAAGCATCTTCTCTCTCTAATATTTATTCTCTCAGTAATGGCTCTTCTATTTCTATTAAGAACCACATGAGATTCAGCCACACACCCCAAATTCAACAATCCCTAGACTGTTTTAGATTCATAACCCCATTTACCAAGTATTATTGAAATGACCATCCCTGTGATGATTTACTTTCATTTGAGAAGCTAATTAAATTTGTTAGCATTTAATAAATCTTTTAAACGTATTAATGGAGTGAATCTTGACTAACAAATTCAACTTTCATTACTATTGCTACCCCTGCTACCTCTTTTTCCTAGCTAAGGCCAGTTGAGCCAGTAGGGTTACCATAACAATAGCAGTATCATCCAATTCTAGCTACATGAACTCTGATTGAAGGGCACAACCATCAATCAGAATATATGTTGCTAGAGATGAGTGGATTTACTACCATTTTGGAAATCCTCATCTTAGTTGGCCTTAGTAAGGGGAAAGGGAGCAGAGGGATAGCTTTGGAAGCTATGGTAGTAGCACCCAGGAAGTGGAGAAGGGTGTCCTTGTTCCCCTATCGGTTATTAACAGATGTGACATTGGCCCGCTGAGGTCCAGGACCCACCAGCACGAGTTCACGGCTGCCAGATGTGGGCCTGCTTCTGCCCCGGGGTGGGTAGGTGGGCAGCCGGCCTGCGATATGTATCTTCCCACCTATCCCCACCACCCACCATGGCTGTTTGCCATGACTAGATGTCACGGTGGGGTGAGGGTGGGGGTGGAGCACTGGTAGCAGGGCAGGGCTGGCCGCCTGCCTGTTACATTCTCCCCTACCCTGGTCTGGGCCTGGGAGCTGTCTCACTGCCTGCACATTCATTTTTTAACCCATTCCATGCTGGGCTCCAGGACACTGCTGTGTCAGCTATTCCTGTAGAGCTACCACTGAATGGCCCTTTTTACACAGACATGCTAACACCGATAAAATGGGTGTTACAGTTTCATTGGGTGGAGGCGTCTGTATGGGGTGTATTTCGCTGGGTGGAGATGTCTGTGTAAACACAGCGGGTGGTGGATGTAGATGCGTGTATGCTCCCGCACAACACCCATCTCCACTCACCCCCCACCCACGGAGCAACGGACTCCACTGCGCGGGAGCACGCACGCACCTACACCCACTGCCCGCAGTGTTTACACAGACGCCTCCACCCATCTCCACCCAGCGAAACTGGGTGGAGGCATCTCGTGTGAAAAGGGCCCATGTTGCAGGGCTGCAGTGTTGCCCTGTACCATGTATAATAAAATGTTTATCGGTGTTAGAGTGTCTGTGTAAAAAGGGCCAATATCTCATAGCAACTACTTTCCACCAGTCAAAAAATAAAACTTTTTACAACGGGCCCCATGCACTTACCTATAATATGCACTCTGCAGGTTATGTTAATTTTATAGGGTTCTGGAACAAACAGGTAATCACCCTCATCATCAACAAGGGAGTTGTCTATGATTAACCTGTGGATTCTGTGAAAATTGAAAAAAAATAAAAATTCCCATATTTTATACAATTAGAAGAAAAAAATGTTTTAATCCCACACCAGATACACACATTTGTGAAAGAAATATATATATATAAAGTAAGAGTCAGACGGTCTAATAATGTTTTAGGTTTTAAAAGAACGGGAAAAAGTGCAATCAATTTTACACTGAGACACAAATTTTTGAATAGAATTTTTTTTCTAGAGAAAGCAGTTACTTATCAATAACCATTTTTCCTCAAGAGTGGTCTGTGCATTTCCACCGTTGGGTGTGGTGCACAACAGTCATTCACAGCAGAACTTTCTGGAAGCAGTCTGTCAGAGGATCAGACTTCACACACACACACACACACACACACACACACACACACACACACACACACACACACACACACACACACACACACACACAGTGAGCCTGAGGACTTGGTGCACTGAAGGGACGGAGCCACTCCTTCCGCTCAGTTCCTTCCAACCACTTCCCCAGACCCAATATTAGCTACAGTTCCAAGTGGCAGGGAAGGTGGGAGGGATGTGGGAATCTACAGACCAGTTCTGGAGAATGACAATTGCTGGTAAGTAACTTGCCTTTCCACTGCAAGCAGCTCTGTGCATTCCCACCATTAGGAGATTGGAAAGCAATGTTCATGATGGTCAAGGAGATCTACCAAAGAACAGAGTTGAACATTGCTCTCCCAAAAGCTGTATCCTTCGATGCAGCCAGATCCAGCGTATAATGATGAATAAATGTATGTGCTGAGGCCTAGGTATCTGCTCTAAAAATGTGGGATGCCACGTGTGGCATCCCACAAGGTTCCATCTTGTCCCCTCTCCTGTTCAACATGCATATGCAGCTGCTCAGGGAGTTTGTGAGATGCTATGGGGTGTGGTGTCATCAATATGCTGATGACACTCAACTCTACCTCTCTTTTTGCAGGAGGGGCGGGGTATAAATGCTGCTTGCAGGAGGGGCGGGGTATAAATGTATTAAAATAAATAAAATAAATACATTTTTCATCCAACCCAGACCCGTCAGTCTCAGTGCATACCCAGTGTATGGCAGCTGTGGGGGACTGGATGAGGGCAAGCTGACTGAAGTGGATGAGGGCATCCCGACAAGACAGAGGTGATGTTGGTGAGTAAGGTGGCGGATGTGACGGCCCCCATCATTGATGGGGTTCGCCCTCCACTGGTTCTCTAGGTTCACAGTTTGGGTGTGCTCCTTGACCCACAGCTCCACATGGATCTCCAGGTGGGGTCAGTGGTGAGGAGTGCATTTTGCCAATTACATTTGGTGTGTCGGTTTCAGCCATATGTTTCAGATAGCGACCCGGCCACCATCATCCATGATTTCATTGGCTCGAGTTTGGACTATTGTAACATGCTCTACGTGGGGCTACCCATGGTGACGGTCCGGAGACTGCAGCTGGTGCAGAATGTGGTGGCCCATCTTCTTACGGAGTCGGAACGCAGTGAGCACATTACACCGGTGCTCCGAGCTCTGCACTGGCTGCCTATAGTCTTCCAGGCCTGATTCAAGGTGTTGGTGTTAACCTATAAAGCCCTGGCTGTTCCGCCAGGGGTGTGGCGGGGGAGATGGGGTTTAGGGTGGGGGGTTGTGGGTTAGGGAGTGGGGAGGGAGATCTATTTTTTTTTGCTTTATCTTTCATTGTGTTGTTTTAGCTGTTGTTTTATTCTTTTTATGTGTAAGCCACCCTGAGCTGCCTGGAGCTGGAGGGACGGGGTAATAGAATTTGTTAAATAAATAAATAAATAATTTTGTTTACGGTTCGGAGATCGAGTATGTGTCAGAGTCCACCATATGTTTTAGGGACTAGGATGTACTTGAGTAGAATCCTTTCCCTTCAGAATGTGGGAGTGTCTCCTAGTAAGACGTTTTTGTGCTTTTTAACAAAGTAATGTTTTGTGAGATAGGACTCTAAACAGGGACAAGAAAGGTGAACTGAGAGGAGGGAGAGTATGGAATTGTTCGGCATATCCAAATTGCGTAATTTCCAATATTCACCTATTGGATGTTGTTTGACGCTAGATGAGAAAGAACTGAGAAAGATGGATGGGCATGTTGAAAGAGGTGTATTGAGCTGGCAATACCCTCCCAACTTTCAGTGCTGCCAAAAGCCAGGACAAACTTAGGGCTCCTATACCTTATACTAACAGCAGCAGTCTATTAGGGGTGTTATGTAGGAGGGGATCACCAGCATGTAGCACTCTTTCTCCAGTCCATCACCCCCAATACTAGAGCTTACATGTACAATACACAGCAATAAAGCAAAAGCTACTGGAGAAAGAGGCATGCTAAAACTCTAGGGTTTTTGCAGTATTTTTAATTCTGGTTTGCACTGACTACATAATCTCTTAGAATATGCACAATAGAAACTTTAGGCAAAACATGCATCTTGGAGGTAGGTCAATGCATTACGGCATTCTGACACGACACATCAACAGCACAAGTATAGTGAGTCAAACAAAGTACCAGCAATGAAACTGGCAGCTGTCAAACATTGGCCCTATCGCAGTATCTGTATAAGCTATTCTCAAGTGAGAGGGAGAAGGATATCAGTGAGCCAACCCACACTTAAACTTTCCTTGATGCTACTCTATTGTAATCCAGGCCACTGTCTTTCATGCCTACCTTCCTTTGTGATATATTTTTACACGGTCACTTGGTTGAACAAGCTGCCCATTTTTGTACCATCTCCCTTCTAAGTTCTCGGATATCTCACACTTCAGGTTGATCTCCTTCCCAAGTCTCACAGTCTGGTCTTCCAACGGGTGCATTATCTTCAGTGGTCTCACTTAGGAAAAGAAAAAACTATAGAAATTATAGCAGAAGTTGAAGTACAGTTCATGATTCAGCCTGCGAGCTTTCTGCTAGCAGTTATAATAATCTGAAAGGCAAGGTTGGTCTAGTGGTTAAGAGTCAAGACACTACCGTGTGATTCGAGAAACTGTGGATCAGTTCTCTGCTCTGTCACCGACTCTCTGTGTGACCTTGAGCAAATTGCTTAGTCTCATTGTGCCCGATTCTCCATCTGCAAAATGGGAATAGCAGCACTTCCCTGCCTCACAGGCATGTCATGAAGATGAATACAATAAAAACGGTGAGGTACTACTATAGCAATGTGGCCATCTCACTCAAGATATATAGAAAGTAACTAGTACAAACTTGGCAGTGAATATTTTATGAATGAAATGTTTAGTTCTGGATGACTTTATGTGAACTGACTCCTTCCATGTTTCAAGAACACACTACAAAAAAGGTTATGTGAAAGGTGCTAGATTAGCTGTCTGTGTGTTTGTAAAGGAGACTGAATTCTTTTCCTGTTCCACAAAACAGGCATGAAATGGGTAAATACAAGTGTAAATGCCCAATGTATTTAATTTTTTGCATTATATGGCATGCTTCCACTATTGTTTTGCTCTCTGTTTCATGGTGACAAATCTAAAGCGTGGATGTGCAATATCCCATGATAACACATGCAAGGCACTGATCCTAGAGGCTTGCTCTGAAAGAAATTAATACATGGGTCAGGTTGCCCAGTAGATCGTGAATAGCCACATAGCAATTTTGTACTGGATAAAACAGAAGATTTTAGAAGGTCTGTTGCAAGGAGGGAAATGGCAAAATGTTCAGTACTTACAGTCAACTGAAAGCTTAGCAGCTGATTGCCCTCCAGTTGTCATTACTGAATAAGTTGCATTGTCTGCTTTTGATGCTTCATCTATGATCAGAATGTGTTTTTTACCATCAATCTTAACTTTGTATCGAGATTTAGCTTCTTCAAGATTTATCTCCATGCCATTTTTAAACCTGGTCAAGAATAACAAAAATTATTGCCCCTAAGGAAACATGCCAATGCCATTGCTAATATTATGCTAGGCAAGCACTGGGTGATTTAATTCATTAATTGGGGACTGGAAAGTTCAACATGTGTCTCTACAAGAAGGCAAATACACCTTGAGCGTAATCACATGTGACTACGAGTCTCTGGGCAGGAAGGTGGAGGATTTCGGGGCCCAGGTAGTGTGCGTGTCAATCCTCCTGTTGAAAGTAGAGGCCTAGGAAGAGAGGGAAGAATGTTGGAAGTGACCATCTGGCAACATGGATAGTGTCACAATGAGGGGTTTGGATTCTTGGACCATGACATGAGTTTCCAGGATGAAAGACTGCTTGCAAGAGATGGATTACACATGATGAACGTCAAGAAGAATGTTTTTGGCGACAAACTTGCAAACCTGGTCAGGAAGGCTTTAAACTAGATCATATGAGAGATTAAGTGGAAAGCCCACAGGTAAGTATTAAGGAGAGGGACCTATTTGACAGGTTGGGAATTATTGGGAAGGTTTTGGGAAACCAGTAGAGCCCAGGGTAAAATATAGGTGTCCTCCTCACAATCCTTGAGGTGTCCTACTCACAATCTTAGACGTCTATACACTAATGTAGACAAAATAGTTCAAATGGTCTCTTTTATTGGACCAACTTCTGTTGGTGAGAATATGCAGGTGTTTGGTCCACACAGGGCCCTTCCTCAGACATATGATCGGTAGGGAACACCTCCCTGCAGTGAGACGTTCTTGGCTGCTGCCCTAATGTTATGGAACTCTCTTCCCCCAGAGGTTCATTTGAGGCCAAGCCTAGGCATCTTCTGAAGACGGTGTAAGATCTTTCTATTTGTTAGGGCATTTGTTGGGCAGGGATAGGAAATGGGGGGTTTCGTGGGGAGGTTGGGGTAAAAATTGGACCAACTAACTAACTAAATTAATAAATGTAACAGAGCCAGTCAGAAATATATAAACTGAGCAAATGGAGGACAGGTATATATGAAAGGGCATGGAATGACATTGGTGGGGGTGGATAAGACAAGGTAATTGCAGGGGAGTGGGTTAGATAGGGAGAAAAGAGAGAGAGATGCCAGACATTCATTCATATTAGATATGAATCTATATATATGTCTCACGTGTTGTGGAAGAGGGATTCCCTAAAGGTGAGACAAATACTTACAAGGAACACAGCATCCCTTTTGTGGTAGACTTTCATCCAGCATCTCTAAGTATCACCTGGCAATTAAGGAGAGCTACCCCTTAGCAGCTAATTCCCTACGTCTTAAAAAAGCCACCAGCCATCCTCCTTTTGTTGCTTTTCAACAACCTCCAAATCTACATAAATTACTTGTCAGATCTGAACTAAAAGCGCCTGTTCGCAACCCTGGATCACATCACTGTGAATCCATACATTGCATAAACTGTATCCATCTGAAAGAAATGGCCACGTTCAAAAGCAGCGCAACTGGTAGGACCTATTACATCAAACAGAACATCACCTGCAAGTCTAGCAATGTACTATATGTGACAGAGTGCAAACGCTCTGGATGCCACATGCAGTATGTTGGGAAAACAACCACAGACCTCCATACCCGGTTCAGAAACCACAAGTCAGCTGTTGTGACAAAGAAGCTGGAACAACCTGCTGCAAGACACTTTAATTCAGCAGATCACACCCTCTCTGACTTAGAAATCTTTCCAATAGAAAATCCATCCAACCCTGCATTGCTAGAAGCTAGAGAAAACTTCTGGATTTACAGGCTTGACACCCTAACACCCAATGGTCTCAACTTAGAAGATACTATGTGAAGTTTAATCTTTTCTTGTATTGTTTATAGCATTCTGGCAAGCACATATCAGATGTCACCTACCTGAGAATTCTCTCCATCCTCAGTGTTCTTAGAATATTTTAATTATATATTAGATATATTATTATAAGCTTGCATATTCTCACCAACAGAAGCTCTAGACCAGTAAATGATATCATTTAAATGTTTCCCCCATCTCTGGCATTTGGACCAACGCATCAACCACGCTTTCTGTCTAGTGTACACTAATGCTTAGAGTATGGGGAATAAACAGGATAAATTTGAAATCATCCTGCATGAGTGTAAGTATGATTTAATAGGCATAACTGAGAGACTTGGTGGGATGAATTTTACAATTGGAATGTAGGAATTGAGGGGTGCAATTAGTTCTTAAAAGACAGGCAAGATGAAAGGGAGGGGGGAGTAGCATCATGCATCAAGAATGTATTTCTGTACAAAGATCTACGAGACTGAGGGTATTTTCAGACGTTACAAGATCATGTTCAACAACAGTGAACCACGGTCAATCCTGTAGCGGGGTCAAAGCACCCTGAACGTCTGTTCGGCGGCTGCCAGATGTTCACCACGGTCAATACCCACATGGGGTCAAAATCAGCCACGCTTCTGGAGCTCCCCGCCGGACCATCTCCAAAAGTGTGGTCAAAGAGATTCCCAGCAGGAAACAACAAAAAGTAACATCTGGCTGGCAACCACCGGCCGGAATCAAAGGACATGATTCCCAGCCAGGGACAAAGCATGCAGCGTCGCTGCCAGGCAACGAGCAACAACACAGGCCGGGGAGGGAGATTTAAAGGGCACACGGCAGCAGCTGGACGAGCCACCCCGGTGCCTTCCGGGTGCTCTGACCACGGCCCAGCCCAGGATCGGCGTAATGTCTGTTGCGCTGCCCCGGGCCGTGATCTGGTGGCCCAATTCCCTGCTGTGGTCCCGGTCCCGTAACGTCTGTTCAGGGCTTTTTTTGACCACGGGGGTGGTTGTTCGGTTCACCCCCGCCGGGAATCCACTGTGGTGAATCTGGAGCGTGTAACGTCTGAAATCACCCTGAGTGTGGCAGTTCTGTTGAGGGTATCTGGGTAGAAGGGGGAAACAGATGGGGTATTATGGTTGGGGTGTACTAAACTAGGCAGAGAAGGTAAAGGAGACTTTCCTGGGGCAGATCACAGAGGCCTCAGGAAGGCATTAACTAATGGTAATGGGGGACTTTAACTCCCCTGACATCTGTAGCAAGACAAATATGCTATGCAAATGTAACCCTGTCAATTCTGGGGTTTAGTACTGGAGTCCTCAGCTGTTATCTGCATGAGCCTCTATCCTCGAAGCCAAAAAGACCAGTCGTTCAGCTCTGAGAACAGCAGGCTCATGAACCTGTGAGTGGTTAGTCAGCACTCACACCACTAGAGGGAGCCTCTGCGCCAACCCTCTCTGGGGCTACACAAAGAATGTCCAACAAATTCTTGGACTGCATTGGTGGTGACTGTCTCTTTCAGAAGGTTAAAGGAGGAACCATGGGTTCAGCTATCTTGGGGTTGGTCCTAACCAACAGAGAAGAGCTGGTGAATATTGTGAAGGTAAGGAGAACGTTGGGGGTAAGGAACCACATATTAGAATTAATGATTCTTTAAAAAGGTAAAGGGGAAAACAAGGAACTTTGACTTCAAAAAAGCTGATTTTAAAAAGCTCAGAGAAATACTGGGTGGCATCCCATGGTTAGAATATCTAAAAGGGATAGATGTCCAAGAAGGCTGGGACTTTCTTTAAAAAGAAGTACTGAAGGCACAATCGCAAATGATTCCAATGAAAAAGAAAAATAGGAGCCATCCAAAGAAGCCAGTGTGACTGCACAAGGATCTTAGAATGAGCCGAGAATCAAAAGGGAAACATAAGAAATGGAAGGAGGGCGAAGTTACCAAGGATGCATAACAGACATGTAGCCCAAATTTGTAGGGATAGTGTCAGGAAGGCTAAGGCACAAATTTGCTAAGGCTAGTGAGGGATGCCAGAAACAACAAAATGGGGCTATTTAAGTATGCCAGAATTAAGAGGGAGAATAAGGAAATGGTGGGTCCGCGGCCCAGTGAAGATGGTGAAATGTAGGAAACACACATAGAACGCACAACTTGTCAACTCCTATTTTGCTTCAGTCTCTATAGAAAAGGAAAACTGTGTCCAAGCTGCCAAGAGGTGTATGAACAATGAGAGGAAAGACTGCAGACCAGAATAGTTAAAGAGGCAGTCAGGATATATCTGGCTACTTGAATGAATTCAAGTCTTCAGGGCCAGATGAATTACACCCTAGGTTACTGAAATAACTTGCGGAAGTACTCTTGGAGCCTCTGTCAATTATATTTGAAAACTCTTGGAAAACGAGTGAGGTGACAGAAGACTGTAGGTGGTCAAATGTAGTCTCAGTCTTTAAAAAATGGAAAAGACGAACGATTCAGGAAGTTAGTTATAGACCAGTCGACTTGATTTCAGTAGCAGGGAAGATACTAGAACAGATTATAACACAGTCAGGGCATTTCCCACGTTACTTACTGAGCATGATTTGCCTCCAGGAAAGTATCCAGAAGGCAAAGTATGCACAGGGTTTGTAACGTGGGACCATTCCCCTGTGCATTTTTGCTGATGATCCTGTGGAGGGTTGCAGAGCTAGATTTCCTGATTCTGCAATCCTCTGCGGGATCACTGGCAAAAATGCTCTGGGGGGAGCGGGGGGAGGATGCAGCCCCGCCACATTACACACCCTGCACATGCTTTGCCTTCCAGATTCTCTCCTGGAGGCAAATTGTGCGCCATACATAACGTGGGAACGCGCCTTCAATCTGCAAGCACCTTGATAGCAATGCAGTGATTGCTCAGAACCAGCATGGATTTGTCAGGAAGAAGTCATGCCAGATTAATCTTGTCTCCTTTGATAGAGTAACTAGTTGAGTGGAATGCTGTGGACATAATATAATTTGATTTCAGAAAAGCATTTGACAGAGAGTCACAATAGATCTTCATTGACAAGCTTGCAAAGTGTGGGTTGGAAGACACTGCAACAAGGTGGATTCACAGCTGCTTGAAGAACCACAAATAATGATCATCAGTGGGTGAAAACGGATGAGACAGGGGTGAGTCGGATCCCCTGACTGCCCCAGGGACGGTCACTGCAGCCACTACACTTTGGACCAGTGGGGTGGGCAGTCCAAATGAGCAGTCCCTTCCCTAGAATCTAAACGGGGTGGGGGCTGCCATTGCAAGTCTGTCCACGCCACGGGTAGACAGAGGAGCTGTCTACACAGGGCAGGACTCCTGGCCCCGCTGCGCAGCATCGACATCCCCCCCCCAGGAGGAGCTGCTGCCAAACAGCTGTTTGTTGGCCAGGGTGAGCATGATACTCCAGGCACAAACCTCCGACCTTGCCTTGTGGCCAACCAGATGGGTGGTGGCCCTGTGGCCCACATTATCCCAAGTGCAGCAACAGTAGCCTGTACTGTGTTGCCAGCCTTCTCCAGCTGATGAATCCTGTAGCAGCCAGGTGCCTGCCCTGAGGCAGAAGTGGGCAAACATGTGGCAGCCATCTAACTGACAGGCAGAGGTAGGTGACTCATGGGCCACTCATTTGTTTTTATCCAATGGCTCATCATCACACTGGAGGGAGGCATCGGTGGAGCCCTGCAGGCCTCTGATCTGGGTCCAGTGCTCTTCAATATCTTTATTAATAACTTGGATAAAGGAGTGGATGGAATACACATCAAGTTTCCAGATGATACTAAATAGGAGGGGTAGCTAATAGGGATGTGCGAACGCGGTTTGGGGTTCAGCCCGAACTCGGGGTGTTCGGCCCGTTCGAACACCCCGAATCCGAACCTCCCCCTGCCTGAACCAGCCGAACAAAGTTCGGGTTCTGAACCCATTCGGGCGGGGGCAGGGAAGAACCCAGTTTTCCCTCCCCCCTCCAGGCGGCGCGGGTGGAAGAGGCGCCAGGGAACACCTCCCTCCTCCCCCTGCCCAGCCTCGTAATTTTAAAATATTTTTTAAAACCCCCCCACCCCAAGGATCACCCTACCTGGTGGTGCTGGGGCTCCAGCCCCGGGTCTGGTGGCGGCACTCCGGAGCACATCAGGCCACTACTAGGCCTTCCGGGTCAAACTGGAAGGCCTAGTAGCAACCTGAAGCGCTCCGGAGTGCTGCCGCCGGACCTGCCGCCGCTGGACCCAGGGCTGGAGCCCCAGCACCACCAGGTAGGTCGGGCTCTGGAGTTGGGGAGCTAAAAAAAAAATGTAAAAAAAATTATGAGGCTGGGCAGGGTGGGGGGGAGGTGCTCCCCGACACCCCTTCCACCCGCGCCATCTGGAGGGGCGAGGGAAAATCACCACCACCCACCCGAACGAGCCGAACACCCCGGTGTTCGCACATCCCTAGTAGCTAACACCTTGGAAATTAAAATCAAAAAAATCTCTATAGGGTGGGAATCTGGACTAAAATCAACAAAATGAAATTCAGCTGAGATAAATGTAAAGTTCTGCAGCTGGGGAAAAGAACCAAATACACAAGTATAAGAGGAGGGATACCTGGCTTGACAACAGTACATGTTAAAAGGATCTAGAGATTGTGGTTGATCACAAACTGAACATGAGTCAGCAATGAGATGAGACTACAAAAAGGCTAATGCAATTTTAGGCTGCATTAACAGAATCATTGTTCCCCAAGTCAGCAGAAGAAATAATTCCATTCTATTTGACACTCATCAGACCTCACCTGGAATACCGCATCCAGTTTGGGGTGCCTCGTTTTAAGAAGGACATTGACAACTTCGAGCAACCAATAGGTGCAAGTTCAGAGGAGGACAACCAAGAGGCTAAAGGGTTTGGAAAGCAAGTCTTATGAGGAAACGTTGAAAGAACGGTGTATATTTACCCATGCAAACAGAAGACCCAGGGGAGACATGATAGTCTTCAAATATCTAAAAGACTGCCACGAAGAAGATGGGAAGGAAGTGTTCTTCATTGCTACGAAGGGCAGGACTAGAAATAATGGGGCTCAAATTACAGATTTCAGTTAAATATCAGGAAAAGCTTCCTAACAGTAAGAGCTTTGCAGCAATGGGGCCAGCTGCCGACAGAGGTTGTAGGCTCACCATTGCAGGAGGTTTTCAAAAAGAGGCAGCCATCTGTCGGGGATGTTGTAGCCTGTAGTCATCCTGCATCAAGCAGGGGGGGTCGGACTAGATGGCCCTTGATATCCCTTCCAACTCTTAAGAGTCTGGGTATTTTCAGACGTTATGATCCCGCACTCAACCACACTGAATACCAACATGGTGAGCAAGGGACCGTAATGTCTGATGGGGGGAATGGAAGTTCCCCCCCCAGATGTTCACCCCTGTGAATCATGGGGAGGAATCACATTCACCACGCGATTTGAGGTCCCAGCGGGACCGGCCCCGATCGCGTGGTGAATGCAATTCTCCCCTGTGACCAAGGGGATCATATCGTCTGGCCGCCTACCACGGTCCGGAATCGGCGGCAGGATTCCAGGCCGTGGTCGTTGTGGGCAGGCGCTGCGGCCACATTGGCCACGGCGCCTGCCCATCTCCCAAGAGGGTCGGTGGCGACGGAGCATTGGGGGGGGGGGGCGTGCGGTCGCACGCTGTGCCACGTGGCCCCGCCCCCTCCCCGATTCCCCGCCGGGATCCGCCGGCACGTCTGTTGGACATGCCGGTTTGATCCCGGCGGGGGAGTAAAGGATGATTCCATGATGGGGCCAATACAGGCCCCGTCACATCTGAAAATACCTTCTGTGATAGGGTTTCATTGAATTGGTACTCGTCGTTAAACAAAGATCCAATTAAACTAATATTTTTCCAATTATGTTTCAGGTTTTATTAACATTATAGATGAAAGTGAAAAACTTTGCTTTAACTGCTGCAGGGGCATAGCAAGGTTGTAGAGGCTCCAATTCCAATTGTGGGCACCACAAAGGTGACTAAAGAGTAAACAGATACATACTCAAAATCAATGAATAGCAATGTTTACATTAGCAGTGCTGCTAGCTCTTGTGATTTTATCACTGATCTCATATTTGTTTTTTGATTTTTTTTAAATGCTTCGACAATCACAAGTGTGTGTGTGTGTGGTGGGAAGAGAGTGGGGAGGATTGAAAAGATGAGCCTTAATCACTTAAACCTCCAAAATTATAATCTACCCCACAATTTGTTTAATAACTCACAATTTATGAATAGGCAAACTCATGACTGAGTGTTTTGGACTGATAAAATGTATAAATCAGATACACAGGGGGACTGGGAGATCCTAGATAAGCCTTCCTGAGTGTTCTTAGGAAGCCCACCAGTTGTTTAAGTGCCTCTAATTGTTTCCTTTGTCATTACATAAGAACATAAGAAGTGCCATACTGGGTCAGACCAATGGCCCATCTAGCCCAGCATCCTGTCTCCGACAGTGGCCATTCCCAGTGGTTTGGGAGAAGCACCCAACAGGTCACACTGGGGGATCCATTCCCTGTGGTTTCCCCCCAGCTCCCATCGTGTTCCCTGATCCTGTCTGGCGAATAGCTGCTAATGGACTTATCTTCCAGAAACTTGTCCAAACCTCTTTTAAACTCATTGCATTGGATCTCCTTATAAATTCAGACATTCAGCAGAGATTTGAGAATTCTGGCCTACCAACACAAATCCAGTACAACCAGTTTTACCTGGCTGAATTGGGTTTCCTTATCCTTTCCCACTGATAATTTTCTACCAGAGCTCAGCCACTTCAAACGGTCCCCTGGGGTACAGCACAGCCGAGACCCACTGCTCCATACTAGCTACACCACTGAACTGCTGAAGTCTTCAAACCTGGCAAAAAGACATCTAACTCAGTGGGGTGGGTAAAAGTGGCATGTACCATTTCACATTGGCATCATCTTCAGACACTTCACAGGATAATTCCACTTTCTCACCCACATAACCATTTGTATCTTCCAGTCCTTTAGTCACCAGCACTGGAGGCTCTGTGGTCGGAAAAAATAATGGTTTTGCAATGTCAGGAACACACATGAAAAAGGTTGTCATAAGATTATATTTTTAAAATCCTTATGTCAAAAACAACTTCCGAAAGTACTAAGACTTGGGTTTTCTTCCTTTTTGATTGAAATCAGTAGGACAGCCTATTTCCCAAGAGAAGGAATGAAGTTATTGCCAGATTCCAAGGGCGAAACACTCCTCACCTTTCTCTCAACCCATTTTACACACAGGGTGTTTTCAGACGTTACGAGATCACAGTCAACCACAGTCAATTCCCTGTGGTGGCTGCGATCACGGAACGTCTGTTGGGGGGGAACGGATGTTCCCCCCCAGATGTTACCACAGCGGGGAATCACTTTCGCCACGCGAGCGGCCGAAGCGGCGGGACCGGCGGCGGCCGCGTGGCAAAGGCGATTCTCCGCCTTGGTGAACCCCGCCGTCACTTCTGGACAGCGGCCACAGCCTGGAATCCCTGCAGGGATTCTGGCCCGTGGCCAAATCGGGCGAGCGCTGCGGCTGCGTTGGCCGTGGTGGCCGCCTGTCTCCCCTGAGGGAGGGGGGTGGGGCGTGTGGAGGGGGCGGGGCCGTGTGGCCGCACGTTGCACCGCACGGCCCCGCCCCCTCCCCGATTCCCTGCCGGGATCCCCCGGCACGTCTGTTAGGGCATGACGGGGTCATCCCGGCGGGGGATGAATTTATCATTTTTGTGACGGGGCCAATTGGCCCCGTCACATCTGAAAACAGCCACAGTCTCCTAAGCAGATTAAGGGCAAATGCAATGATCTGTGAGGATCTAATACAGAAGGGGCCCAAGAGAATAGTATTTTAATCACGCACTGCAACAGACATGCCATGATGATGTCACATTATATGTCAACTGAAAGGAGTATTAACTAAGGTCAGTGTCCGAAATCTATGGCTACAAAGACGTAATGATTTTTGAAAAGACTGGCCAGTCTCAATGCATATTGATGATTATTGCGGAGTCACCATTTACTACAAGGGAATGCTGATGTTATGTACTCGTTCCCTAAAATGAGGAATATAGCTTTACAGCGCTACACTGGACTGTGCATAATCTACAATATTGCCACTTTTGAAATTAATTAGCAGTCAACTAGGATGTTTGAGGCTGGAGGAAAGAGGAATGTGAAGGATTCCCAGAGACACAGAGAGATCCCACCAGATATAGGGTCATACATATAAACAAATAACCCAGCTTGTTTCAGCTTTCCATCACTTCACTGAGTGTTTTTAGATGGATGTGGAGGCAGCTTTCCCACAGAGCTGCTTCCGGGGTGCACCCCTGCATCCACCCACTGCCAGCCATGCCTGAGTCCACTTTAGATGGACCCAGCAGGTTCCCCTGGCCACAGTCCTCCCACATGGCCCCCCCACCCCCCACCATAGAGTTATGGGTGATTTCTCAATGCTCTAGGCTGGCACCAACAACTCTATAGTGGGGCAACAGCCAGCCGGGAGCGAAGCTGCAGCGCGGGTCCACCGAGCAGATGGACAGCAGCTCCACTCCGGGCTGATGCTCCAGATTTGGCTGGTCTGCTCTATGGGCAGCACCCTGGGATCTTCCAGAGTGCCACAAGCAGGACTGCCCCCGAGCAGGCACAGCTTGCTCCACTTCAACACTTTAACATCTGGTGGGGCCACCTTCAGGTGGACCAGCCAGCCTGGGGGTGAAGCGGGCTGGCGTGACTGCCCTCACAGCTGCTGTCCGTTTACACCCATAAAGTCAATGGTGTTGCACCAAATGACACCAGCAGAGGATCCAACTACTGTCTTGAAAGAAAAAAATCATGACAGTGACACATGAAATAAAGGAATGACGTAATGTTACCTCTTAAAAACAGTTCCGTAGAGCATTTCTCGTCACCAGCCGTCACGTAATAACGGGCATCGTCTGCCAGCTGGCAGTTATTGATGAATAAAATTCGCTCATTACCTTTGTGCTCAAAAATGTATCTGTTTGAATTATCAGGAAAACAAACAAGTTAGCAAACTTTTGAGTTTTTACATGTTGTTCTTCTTATATCATGGGTCCTTCCTTTTGGACTAGATGGTTCAGGCAGTCTTTTTCATCCTCACCTAGGACTATGAAGATCTGTTAAATACTTATATTTATATTATATTTATAGGCATCTCAGGGTGGCTCACAGCATATTAAAAACAGTGAAAAGAAAAGCAATCGGATAATGGGTCACCTAATTTTCTTAGTCGTCTCTGGAAGCTGTAATTCTTTGAAAAAATATTGTAAACTGAATCTTGAAGGCAGAAAAAAATGGTTATGAAATCCCAGATTAGCAAAGATGAAAATAACCTGTAACAAGAGCCTAGGTTTCATTCCAACATGCTTAACATTTTTAAAAAGTACAATAATAGCTGGGGTTAAGAAGGCAACATTATTGGTAGGCCAGATGGCTCAAGGGATAGGTAATGAGATATGGAGCCTTTCACCTTTAGGTCACTGGTTCAGATTTGCTCTACAACAGCAATGACCAAAACTCATTAGCATCTGACAGCTGTCCAGTAGTTTGTGCAAAATTATTTGGTGCATTCATTTCAGTTTTTAATGGGTAGATGTTCACACGCTAGTCTGAGGCAAAACTCCACATTATTCATGACCAATTACAGCATTAAAGCAACCAAGTTATTATGGGTGAAAACAGACGTAACGCTAGCTCCACTTTAACATCTCTTATGCATGTTGCAGGGCTGTATGGTGCTTTATGCAGCCCTGCAACGTGCATAAGAAATGTTAAAGCAGTGTTAAAGTGGAGTTAGCATGTCTGTTTTCACCCACTATGTTCCAACCACTAGTACTGGATCAAATCTCACATTGCTTTGTGTGTGCCATGAAGCAGAGGAAGAAAGCTGCTCACTAAATCCTCTGTTACAGGGTCCTGCTGGTGAGAAAGCATTCTTCATGACAGGCCAGGGTGGGGCAGAGAGCAGGATTGTATGGGTGTGCTTTGCTGTTTGTGGGAACAGGCACACAATGTGCCCCTACAAGTCGATAGCTAATGCATGTTGCGGACCTCAGCATAAGCATTAACTATCAGGGGGTGGGATGAACATGCTGGCTCCCTCTCCATTCTCCCTTCCCCTAGCCTGGACTTGTAAGTCATTCTTTTCTGGGGACATGGTGTGTGGGCTGGCATGTTAGACAGGCATTTGTCCTCCTAGTGACTGAGCTCTCTGGAGAAATTCTGACCTTCTGCTTGTATAGGGTTGAAGAGGAGAAAACCATTTGTCCTTGTCACCTTCCAGCCACTTGCAGACCAGAGGGCATGAGAGAACTCATATTTTTGTTGAGGAAACAATTGTCTTTTCCTTTCTATCCCTGGAGATTTGAAGAACAATCTATATTAAAACAGCAGTGTATTGTGCATTTCTCTTTTAATACAGATTACTAATACCATGAATGTTCCTGTCTTTTACTGAATATAATATAATGGTTGAGGAGAAAATGGATGTGAATTTGGTCGCACACAGAGAGGAAACTACCCAACAAAACACCTTGGGTGTTTTCAGCCATGACAAGATCACAGTGAACCACGCTGAATACCTACATGTGGTCACTGTGCCCTGCACGTCCGTTTGGCAGCCGCCAGATGTTCGCCACGCTGAATACCCACATGGGGTCAATTTCAACCATGCTACCCGGGCTACCGGCACGAAAATCGGCTGAAGCGTGGTGAAAGTGATTCCAGGCGGGCATAAAAAAAAAGTAACGTCTGGTCAGTTATCACGGCCCGGAATCCCTGGTGGGATTCCGGGCCGTGGTGAACTCGGTCAGACGCTGCGGTGGCATTGGCCTCGCTGCCCGCCCGTCTCCCCGGAGGGCGGGCGGCGAGGGAGCGTGGAGGGGCTGGGGCCGTGCGGCCGCACGTTGCGCCATGCGGCCCTGCCCCCTCCCTGATTCCCCGCCGGGATCCCTGGCACGTCTGTTTGCCATGCCTGGGTGATCCTGGAGGGGAATCTCTGGGTTGTTTTCAGGACGGGGCGAAGCCGCCCCATCACGTCTGAAAACACCGCTTGTCAAAGGAAGTGTGAGGAATATGGGTCTCAAACTGGCATCTCCAGGCAGTGCTGGCTCAACTGCACAAATACCATACTTTGACCTTGGGTTCTGAACTGGATTGAAGGCCCCACTATTTAGCTATGCCACAATTCCAGCCTTCCGGCTGCCTGTTTGTATAAAGGTCAGTTGAGCAGGAACAGGAAGGTGGTTCTTTTACTTGACTCTGCCTGGGCCTCACCCTGCTGCTACTCTGGGCCTGACCTGATTCTGCAAAGTCCACTCATGTCCTTGTGCCCTGACAGGAAGAAACGGCAGGTTAAGTCGGTGAGGAAGCAGGAGTGGAATTTTTCACTATTTGAGTTAATAAAATTACTTACTTTCCGCTGGGCCGTATCTCCTGGCCATTTTTATACCACTTGAGTTCCACTGTTGGATCAGCCAACTCCACCACAAACCTTACTTTTCCTCCTTTATCCACCTGGTATGCAGGATCCAGAATTTTACCAAAAGCTGTTGCATGACAGGAGTATTATGAAAAAGGAATAGAAACAAGTATGTTGTAGTGAAACTGAAAAACAATGGCTAAGAAAGAATAGTTTAGGGACAAAATGACTAATATTTAGTAGGTCCTATGGAACTCTTTTATAATGAACTTGGCTACAACGGAATTTCTGTTACTACTACTACTACTACTACTAGTACAATTAAGGTCACTGAACCACTATGAGGTCCTTACTTGGGCAAATCTACCCTTACCTGAAAAAGTCACTTGGGATTTGGCCAAAAGCAAACAAAAGTCCAAATTCAAATCCCTGAAGTCACACAATCATTGCCCCATTAGAACTCCAGACTCCAAATCAAGTTAGTCATTAAGGTTTGCAAACATTCTGTAGTAAAACCCTGGCCAATTTATAACTTAAAACTGGTTTGTGATTTTGTATAGAAATTATGTGGAATTCATGGTTTTACCTCACTTACGCCATTCATTACTTTAACACAGTTCCATCATACTGTGGACAGATTAGTTTTAACAGCAAAGGAAAATAAGGGATCTCTGACTGTCCAAATTTTAAGTTTGTAAACTGGACTGAAACAATCAGAACATTTTAAAAAAAAACCTTTAGTAATATTAGCCGTAAATGAACATTTTTGGACTTACTATCCTAGGTTCTCTGGTCTGGCCATAGTATGAGTACTTCAACCCCTGTCCTAAGTTAGAGCTAGTGATTTGACATTTCATTTTTTTTTTTTTTTTTTTTAAATGTATACCCTGCCCCTCCTGCCACAGGCACATGACACAAGGATGTCCTGGGCAGGCTGGGAATGCCTTCTGCACTGGTGCCATAAGAAGGATTTCCCCTAGAGAAAGAGAATGCTCAGGAAAGCCAACTGACTAGGGCAAACAGCTGGAGTGGAAATGAGAGCCAGTTAAAAACAAAAGACCAATAGTTTTCAATTGTTGACACGTTGGCTGGAGTCGACCTGTGTGGTCTATTTGTGTGGACTGTTCAGCGAAGTAGCTGCGGCCCCACCTCTGGTCAGAATATGTACATTATGGTTGGTGGCTGCAGCCAGCCATCCGTTACGACTCATGCTACCTAGAAAGAGGTGGAGCTGCCATGATTTTTCTTCTCCCAGTTCATACGGCTAAGCTAGAAATGGTATCAGGACAGGTTCATTAGGTAAATGAACAACACTAAGGCATTTCTAGTAAGAGAGGGTCAAATTCTTCAATCAAACAAAACTTTCCTTAAAGTCCATAGTCATGTTTCTCAATTAAGAAACTGAAATATGATTCACAGATAAGAACATTTGGCAGACTGGCAGGTACATTGTGTTTTGCAGCAGTAAGAAAGCTTATTTTACCTGCACTTTTCTTTTCTTCCCTGCGTGTCCGCTTCAGACGTTTTAGCATGCCCCTTAGATCAGTGATACCGTACTGAAAGGCAATTTTCTCATAATCAGCGGGATTAGAATTCTTCAGAAGTTCCCATACATCTATAGCAGGCTCTTGTCGCTCTTCTGTAACCTCCCTAACAGTGGTAAAGAAATGAGGCAGCAAAATTATTAAGTCCTTATTGCATTATAAAAATGTGGTCAAGTAGTTAATTAGGTCCAAAGATAGAAAAGCTTTGGCAAAGGTTTGATGAGTTAAATCAAAATTTTTGTTTCACTCAAGGATTGGTCTTAGCACAAGACTCATTCTGGATTCATACTTCCTCATATTATGAGGATAACTAGATCCAGTTTGTTGGTTTGAGGGGGGAAATGAAAATCCACTAGAGCCTGATTCTAGTTTAGCTTAACCAGTTTCAAACTAGTATAATTCTACTGATTTCAGTGAAGTTACTTCTGATTTATACTGGCATAAATTAGACCAGAATTTAGTCCATGAGTTCCCCCAGTCTTGAAACAAAAAGGCTAGAATTCTTTTAATTTTGGCCCCATGGGGCCATGTTATTCAGTTAACATGGCCCCATGCATCTTTGCAAAGCCACACTAAAGACAGTGGGACTCTCTGCATAAATATCTGCTTGAACATCTCCAATTGCAAGACTGGGTTCAAAGGAAATCTGGGTTTCTTGAAATTGCTGTGACATAAATTATTAGCCTGCATACTTACCCTGATCTTCAGTGGCAATCTTCAATGGATTTTAAAGATCTTGAGAGTTCCTTTTGCTCAGATTTGTTGGATTTCTAGTTTTTCTAGTTTTTTAAAAAATCTGAGTACTAGACTACATGAATTGGTTTCAAAGTTCGTATGTGAGCTAAAATAGTCAGCAAATAGAAAGGAAACTACATAAGAACTATTATGAAACTGATATAAGAGTCTGAACCAAAACCTATTGAAGTCAGTGAAAAGATGGTCATTGACATCAGCTAGCAAACAATCCACCCTATAATGCAAGTCAATTGGGAACAAAATGGATAAAATAATGATTTCAATGTTTGTTATAACAAATGGGTCTGGGGAAGGGAGTGAAGGAAGGGCCCAGTTTATGGAACTGCGAAAGGAGTGTACTAAAGAAGTGAACTTGAGCATGAGTATTATACATTGGGAATGAACTATTCAAGTGTATTTCTTCTGTGTTGTTTTGACTTTTTATTTTCAAAAGCAACTTTCTGTATCTGAAGCATTTTTCTCCTTTTTGATTATAAGTTGACTTATTTTCTTTTACATTAAAGCTGGTGTGAGTGTATTCCCTGAAACTGGCAATCAAACTCTGGCATGGAGCTCTGCTCAACAAAGAGGCAAGTCTCCCAAATAAATATATCTATGATCAGAGAACATCTGAATTATCGATAGCTAAGGGCTTTCACTTATGAATCGGACTTAGATGTTTAGCACAACATGTACTTTTGCAAAGCTGGGTTGGACAACCTCTGGATAAAAGAGAAGTAACCTGTATAAGTGAGGAAGCCAAGCTATGGCTATGTTTGGAGGTGCAGTGGGGTTTCCGTTAAAGTTAACTCCATCCTAGTCACAGGGGGTTTGTCATTTATGGAAACTGATTACTTACTGCAAACATGGTGTTTCATCCTTCACGGAGCCAGGTCAAAAACAGCTTGCAATCATATGCAAAAGCTGACACACATTAAGGGAGAGAGTTCTCATTTCAATTCACTGGTCATTAGCTGTGCAACTCCTACCAGTGCTAATGAGAGTTACACACATACATCCACATGAACTGAGATGATAATGGGTATTTTCAGACGTTACGCCATCCTGATTCACCACGGTGGATCCCCGGTGGGGGTGAACAGAACAACCACCCCCTGTGGCCAATAAAAGCCCCGAACAGACGTGCCGGGTGATCCTGGCGGGGAATCGGGGAGGGGGCAGGGCTGCGCGGTGCAACGTGCAGCCGCACGGCCCTGCCCCCCCACGCTACCCCTCCGCCCGCCCTCTGGGGAGACGGGCGGGCGCCGCGGCCAATGTGGCCGCAGCACCCGCCCGCTTTGACCATGGCCCGGAATCCCGCCGGGGATTCCGAGCCATGGTCTCCATCCAGACGTTACTTTTTGTTGCTTCCCGCCGGTAATCTCTTTGACCACGCTTGTGGCGAGTGTCTTGCGGGGAGTCCGGAAGTGTGGTTGATGTTGACCCCATGTGGGAATCAAGCGTGGTGAACTTCTGGCGGTCGCCTAACAGATGTTCAGGGCGCTTTGGCCCCGCCGTGAAATTGACCGTGGTTCACTGTGGTTGACTGTGATCTTGTAACGTCTGAAAATACCCAATGTGCCCCCTTAACTTCAGGCCGTCGTTGAGAATGAGGATCAGCGTGTCCCAATTTTCAACAGATTAAAACAACTGCTCCAGACTCTGTATTCACCTTGCATAACTGCAGAACAGATTCAGACACCTTGAGCAAACAAACTTTTTTCCTGAGAATAAAATATTTGTACCTGTGTGGATAGTGGGCATACACCTTATATAGTTTTCCAAGTAGATCTGCTATAAATGACCTGGATTACAACTCTCTCTCGAGGAGTCATATCAAGTCATGGAATACACCATTATGTCTATCTGGTTTGACTTTGAGAGAGCAGCTCAAAATTCAAAGGAAGCAGTATTCACTAGACTCGGTGCATTTGGCTTTTGTTAAAATGTATGTGTCAGGTATGAGTGCATCACTAGTGAACAAAATCTGGGAGCATTTCTAAGGAAGCCAATGGAGTAGGGACAAATCTGTAAATACTTTCTTCCAAAAAAACAGAAAAATAAGTATCTGTAACTTTTGTAGAAACAATGGAAATTTTCTAGTATAAAATAGTTCAGTAAGTGATAAAACATTCTACTTAACTAGTCCCCATTAATATACTGCGGCTTATCATTTCTATAGCGCTACTAGTCGTATAGAACCCATTTAATATGAAATGGGTTGGCATGTCATCTTGCCATGCATAAGATTTTCAGCAGTCTAGTTCTGGAGGTAAACCTGTTGTTTTTCACAATATAAGTTTACCATATTTAAATGAAAGTCTGGTTGCCCATTAACCACACAGGAGTCATATTTCTATCTACATACATACATTTATGTTTTATTTGTAACAATGTAGTAATATTAGTCACCATTTCACATAACCACAAAAACCACCGAAACATCTCCACATGCATTCCATATTTTACTAGGCGAAAAAAGACCAGAGTCAGTCAGAACTGCCACATTACTGCTGGATTAGTGTGAGTAAATGAACACGTATCAAATTATCAAAGCTAGGGATGAGAAGTGGGTAAAAATGGAGATCGGATGGGTATGAATTGGTCCAAGTAGTTCTTTTGATTTGTTCTTCTATTATATACTGATGCCAGATGGTTGAATGTTAACATGCGTGGTTTTGGCGGCACTCCTGCAGGAAAAGCAAGGCTGGATTTACTGGTATTGCACTTGCTCCAAATCCCTCACCAGATTGCTTCCAAAAATTCTCAGGTTAACATTGCCACATTACAAACCCCGCACCCGATTTGCCTCAGAGATTTACCCAGAGGCAAATCAGGTCCATTTTGTAACATGGGAAAGCACCCACAGGGTCGATCATGAGGAAATAATTTTATTTCATGATCTCACTTGGGCAGGAAGAAAGAGAGAGAGAGAAGAGTCAGGGAAAAGCTAAAATACACGTTTATTGATCTGCACACTGAACCAGAAAACTACTTTGGATGCAATGTGTGCAGTTTTAAGTGTCCGAATACTCACAAAACTCAGCTGAAAATTAAATTACCCATTTGGATGAAACTTAAACCCTTAGTCCACGATCCTCTCATCCATGCCTTCATCACCTTGAGGCTAGACTACTGCAACGCGCTCTACGTGGGGCTTCCCTTGTTTCTGGTTCAGAGGCTGCAGCTAGTGCAGAATGCGGCGGCCCGTCTCCTTACGCGGACGGGGCAGCGTGAGCACATAACACCGGTGCTCCACGCTCTGCACTGGCTGCCTATAGCGTACCGAGCCAGGTTCAAGGTGATGGTATTGATTTACAAAGCCCTGCACGGTCTGGACCCCTCATATCTTGGGGACTGCCTCGCCCTCTGTGCCTCAGAGCGATCCCTTCAGTCCACCGGAGGTGCCTTTCTGGAGGTCCTCCGTGTAAAACGGGGGGCCACAATGGAGAGGACATTCTCGGTGGCCGGGCCGCGTTTATGGAATTCCCTCCCAGAGGAGGCCTGCCTGGCCCTGGGCCTGTTGGCCTTCCGACGTGTTTGTAAGACTTGGCTGTTCGTCCAGGCCTTCGGAGGGGAGGGGGGTTGGTTTTATTGATGTTTTAACATTGTGTAGGTTTGGCTTATTGCTGTTGATTTTATTGTTATTATTGGGTTTTTATAATATTGTAAGCCGCCCCAAGATGCCATTGGCATGAGGGGGGCGGCTAATAAATGTAATTAAATAAATAAATAAAATAAATTTATTCCAGAACAGTCCCCCAAGGCTTCAAAGGGCCTTAGTGTCATACCAGTCTCAATTTTTTAAACTGCTCATCACTACAAAGGAAAAAGCATGCATTGCATATACAGAATAAATAGCACACCAGCTAATTACTATTGCTTTTTTCCAGTAAGAAAATATACCTTATCATAAGATTTTATTCTGACACACTTAAATCTCAGATTTCTTGCCTGCCTCCTATAGAATTAGATAGAATTATCTGCACGTTTAGCATTTCATAACCTATGAATTAAAGTTAGGAACATCAGAAGAAAATGGTTATAAAATTCTTAAGGAATGATTAATTCTAACCCTGACTGTTTGTGAGCCTAATGATTTCCAATCCACACCTGCTCACTTCAGCACTTGGTTCTCACCTACGTTTCAGGAGACCACTAAAGTCAAGCTCTCCTGCATCGTCTTGTCCTTCACCGCTGTTATTAATAAAAAAAGATCAAATCTTTGTTTAATACAGAGAGACTTGGATAGCATGCATTGCAAACACTCTAGACGTCTTGTATAAGCAATATTCTATAGGAATGCAAGTAATGGTATCATATCAACACAAACTTGTATTCTTTTTCACATGTTATGTTTCCATAACAAACACTTGTGAAAAACAAACACAAAGGTTTGCATTGCTTGGAAGTATACTTTTTAAGACAAATTTTTGTAGCTTGCATACATAAATTTGTTTAATTTGTGTTATGTTTCAGTAACACAAATACATTTAAACAAGTCAACATAAAGAGCTTTGTTTTTGGATTTCAGTAATATATCTGTTTAAAAACAAAGGGCTGATTTCTCTTATAAATGTAAAACAAAGATTTGCATTGTTTTTGTGCACTGCAATTAACAATACATACATAGTCATGTCAAATACCAAATAGCAACACAGCATTATGCTTAAGCTTAACTTCTGAGTGTCAATGAGGGAAGAGGTCAGCAACTGACTGGTTTAAAAGGAAAGCTATATATTGTACACTTTTAAGATGGAATTGTAGGTTTAACTGTTTTAAAAATGCACCCCCTTCTAGAATGTGTGCTAAAGCAGGAAACGTTTCATATTTATAGGCCCTTTGTACACAGGTGCCCTTCCCCTCGCACACGTGCAAACGCACAGGTGCAGGGGGAATGGGTGGGTGCCCATGGGAACACCACGGGCGGTGGGTGGGGGTGCGTGTGCACTCCCACACTCCACCCACCTCCACCCATCACCCACGCACAGAGCAACAAGGGCCAATGCCCAATGCTCCGTGTGTGGAGATGGGTGGAGGTCCGTGGAAACTGTGGCAATGCACCCCCACACACCACCCGTCCACCCATCCCACCCACCCACCGCGGCCCATGTGAAAAGGGCCATAGGCAGATGAAAATGCTCTGTTGTCATGGGGTACCGTTTAACATTAATTGCTCATATACAGTAATTCCAGAAGCATTGTCTTCTGCCTATACATGCTGCAGAGCCATTGTATTGGCTATGTTATAATAATGTTCCCCTCCCTTTCTAGGGCCCCTAGGAAGGAATGAACCTTGCAATTAGTATCCTTCTGAGCATGCTTTTGCCCTCCATGACTAATCTTCAAACCACTTCCTCTGTGTAGTTCCATTTGTTTGAGGATAGCAGCCTGTATCTCATTTAATTATTTAATGGAAAAAGTTACTGCTTAGCCACACCGATAGTGGAGGTTTTACTTATATGTTTAAAATGAACAAACAACAAGTTTTTTGACCATTAATCTCATCAGTCTATGATTTTGTTCCTATAAGAAATAAACTGTGAGCTCAATCCTATACCCTTTGAAGTCAATAGCCATTAGCCAAACTCCTCTTGACTTCAATGTGGCATGATTTAGCCCTGTCTTATTTTATGAATAAAAAAATGCATGCTAAAAATTAGTCACTACAATGAAATTTAAATATATTTTAATGTAGGATATTATATAGCCTAACTGTTGTCACAAATTATTGTCATTTGTGTTAAAACACCTTTGTTAAAACTATTGTTTGGATGTAGTCCTTACACTTTTTTATTCAAATCTGCACAGCCCCACCCCCTGCACTCCTTAGCGTGGCCTCTCCTCCTCCCTGACGGGTTAAGTGAAGTGGGCCATCGACATGATGGCCCCACTCTACCATGGTCCCGGGTCACCTACCCCAGACCGTGGCAGGGCTTACCATGGAATGTGTGCTGGCCGAGAGCCCAGCACACATCCCATGGTAGCCCTGCTACAGTCCGGGGTAACATCTGCCCTGGCCTGTGGAGCAGACGTATCATCAACCCCAGCCCGTGGCTACACGGGGGTAAGCGTGACCATGGGCCAGGGTGTCATGTTTGACAATACCCTTAGTCTCTCCTCTGAAATTCACATCCTATTTTCCACTTTATGAATTCTTGGGGGTTGTTGCTATGTGCTGTTTATAGGTTCACCCTCAGAGGCGGAATGTTTAGACTACTGGCTGTGTACGTGCCTCTAGTTCATATAGTTACACAACTGAGGAATTACTAAGGAAATCATGTTAAACTTTAATTTCTCAAAGACAACTGGAATTTCAGAAACACAGCCCTATTGCTGTATTTAACCATCACTATGCTTATCCAGCATACTGTAACTCTTGACCCTATCTCTTGTAAAAATTACACTCCCTTCTCCTTTTAAAGTTTACTACACTTTCTATGCTATTTCTAATAGCAGGCTACACCATCTTCTCCCATACATCTTCAGCTATATTAGCACTCTGCCCCTTGATATACGCGGCTATCAAAGCATGGGGTGTGTGTATTCTACCAGCATCCAATACTGAGAAACTTCACAGGATCACCACTTGAAGTTACCTTCTTTTGAAAGCAGATCGGATATCAATAGATGGAGCAGACTGAGAAGATTCTACAAAAAAGAAAGAAAGAAAGAAAGGAAGGAAGGAAGGAAGGAAATGAAATATTTTTTGCCTTGGTGCTTAAGGTTAGTTTGCTTTCATTAGTACATGACTACAGTGCATGCTGTCTTCTGGCATCAAGAGCTGCTAAGCTGTCTGATCAGTATCTAAACTCCATTTGGGCTTTTTGTGCACAAGATCAAAGGCTTCTCTCATCTCCCTGGCCTTTCTGTATTTTCATGGTAAAAGGAAATCCTGTGTACAACCAAATCACTTGGGGATCCTAAATCATCATTGGGTGAAAACAGACATGACGCTAATTCCACTTTAACGCCACATTAACATTTCTTATGCACCTGTACTGGTGCCCTACGCAGTCCTGCAACACGGTTAAGAAATGTTAAAGTGGTGTTAAAGTGGAGTTAGCATCATGTCAGTTTTCACCCATTCATTGTATTTTGCACCTAAAATTAATTTTGTCTCTCTACAGCTGTGTTCAGTAACAATGAAGCAAGAACTTGTTCCGACTGAAATCTGGAAACGATGAGTGAAAATCCTTCCCATGTCAAAGGCCAGCTGATGCATTCCCCCACACCTGTAGCCTCTCCAAGTGGGATAGGGATCTTGTGTTGCCCTTAGGCATTCTGCTGGCCAGGCATAGTCTGCTGGCAATTGGATGAATTTTATTTCACCCCATGTGAATTAGGCATCTGAACCAGAGATAATCAGATGAAACAACTCTCACCTATAGAAAGTTTAGGGATCCAGACAGACTGGCACCTTGCCTAGCGGGCTAGCAAATGCATGCAGACTCCAAGGCCTGTCTGGCTAATTGGCAGTCAGCTGCTGGACATTCCCTTAATTGTGTCCTGCCTCCCTGGCTGATTAACGAGCATTCTGACCTTGGTAATTTGGTACGCTTGTTTTGCTAGGATGAACAAATATTCGGCTAGCTGCCAGATTGCTGCTGGGCCCAGGGTATTTGGGAAGCTTGCCTGGACCTGACTAGCAGCTGAAATTACAAGGCCAGGTGACCAGCTTTAGTCTTTAGGACTGAGCAGTAGTATTTGTGTGATAGACAAGCTCCCTTTCGTTTGGACTTCCCTTTTTTGACCCAGCCCTGTAAACTGTGTAGTTTATTCCCACTCTTGTGTAGCCTCTTTAAATCAGTAAGAGTTAGGGGCGGGAAAACCGGTAAATCCAGTATCCGATAATGCCGGTACCGGGCGTACCGGCATTATCGGATTCGACCCGGTAAATCCGGTCCGGGTCGCGGATTTTTTTACATTGCAGCCATTTAAAAATGGCTGCAATGTAAAAACTTAAAGCCTTAAAAAGTTAAAAAAAACAAACCCTCCCCGAGTCCAGGCTGCGCGGGTGGAAGGGGGGACACCCCCCACCCACCCTGCCTTTTTGTTTAAAAACAGACTCAGAGGCGAGCCCAGCACCAGCGGCCGCGGCGTCCCCGCAGCCGCCGGTAAGTATGACCTGATCCCTTGGGGTATGTGTGTTTAACACCCCCCCACCCCCCAGGGATCACCCCTACTAAAGT
>QEPC01006427.1:822014-859491 GCA_003113815.1 Sphenodon punctatus
GGGTTTTGAGGAGGGATTTGAAGGTACGAAGGGAGGGGGCAAGGCGGATGTGGACAGGGAGGGAGTTCCAGGTGTGCAGGGCAGCGAGGGAGAAGGAATGAAGGCGGTTGGGGGAACAGGGGAGGTGTGGGAGGGCGAGGGGAGGGGATGGAAGAGGAGCCGAGTGCTCGAGCAGGGGTTCAGAGGGAGATCAGGGCAGAGAGGTGGCGGGGCGAGGTTGGGAAGGGCTTTGTAGGTGAAGACGAGGAGCTTGTGCAGAATACGCTCAGGAAGGGGGAGCCAGTGGAGAGAGGAGAGGAGAGGAGAGGTTGCACATGGTCAAAGCGACGGGCTAGGTGGATGATCCTGGCAGCAGAGTTTTGAAGAGAGATAAGGGAGGAAAGGTGAGAGAGGCGAAGGCCAGGAAGGAGGAGGTTACAATAGTCGAGGTGTGAGGTGACTAGGGCATGGATGAGAGTTTTGGCAGAGAAGACAGACAGAAAAGGGCGGATCTTAGCAATGCTGTGGAGGGAAAAGCAGCAGAATTTGGCCACGGAGTCAATATAGGGTTTGAAGGTAAGGTGCGAGTCAAAGATGAAGCCGAAGCTATGGGCTTGAGGGACCGGGAGGATGGAGACCCTGTCAATGGCAATTGACAGGGAAGAGGGAGAGGAAGGATTGGGAGGGAAGATAAAGAGTTAAGTTTTTGCCATATTCACTTTGAGTTGGTGTTGAGACATCCAGGCTGAGATATCAGAGAGACAGTTGGTGAGACGAGCTTGAACAGAGGGGGAGAGGGATGGAGTGGAGAGATAGAATTGAGTGTCATCAGCGTATAGGTGGTATTGGAAACCGTGGGAGGCAATGAGTTTGCCTAGGGAATGGTTGTAGACAGAGAAGAGGAGAGGGCCCAAGACAGAGCCTTGGGGAACCCCGACCAAGAGGGGTAGGGAGGAGGAGGGGGAGGAGTTAGGAAGAGATACATTATAAGGAGCGGTCAGAAAGGTAGGAGGAGAACCAGTCTAGGACACAGTCCCAGAATCCCAAGGAGTGAAGCAATTCAAGCAGGAGCGAGTGATCAACAGTGTTGAAGGCAGCAGAGAGATCAAGGAGGACCAGAATAAAGGTGGTTGGATTTAGCCACAAGAAGATCGTTGGTGATCTTAACCAGAGCTGTTTCAGTGGAGTGAAGGGGGCGGAAGCCAGATTGGAGGGGGTCAAGGGAGGTGTTGGCGGAGAGGAGGTCGAGGCAACGGGAGTAGACAACCCATTCCAGGAGTTTGGAAGCAAAAGGGAGGAGCGAGACAGGATGGTAATTAGAGGGTTCAGAGGGATCTAGAGTGGACTTTTTGAGGATGGGGGAGACAGTGGCATGTTTAAAGGCACAGGGGAAGGAGCCGGTAGAGAGGGAGAGGCTGATGATGTGCAGGAGGGGAGGGGCGATGGTGGAAGCAATGGAAGTCAGGAGGCAGGAAGGAATGGAGTCCAGAGGGCAAGTGGAGGAGTTGGAGGAGGACAGCAGGGAGGAGATTTCCTCAAGGGAGGCAGGAGGGAAGGAGGACAGGAGGAGGGAGGAGGAGGGAGGGGGGGAGTGGGAGGGGGAGAGGACTTGGATGCAATATCCAGGCGGATCTTGTCAATTTTAGAGGTGAAAAGGAGAGCAAGATCCTGAGCGGAGAGAGAAGAGGGAGGAGGAGGACAGGGGGGGAGTTGAGAAGAGAGTCAAAATGTGGAAAAGAGGCGGCGAGGGTCCCGGGAGCAGGATTCAATGCGTAAGGCATAGTACTGCTGTCTAGCAAGGGAGATAGCAGAGTTGAGCGATGAGAGACAGAATTTGAAATGGAGGAAGTCAGCACGGTAGTGGGATTTGCACCAGAGACGTTCAGCAGCCCGGGTGCAGGAGCAGAGTTGGTGAATGGTGGGGGTGAGTCAAGGGCATGGGTTATGGGAGTGAGCTGGGCGGGAGGAGAGGGGGGTAAGGGAGTCAAGGGTGGAGGTGAGAGAGGAGTTGAAAGCTCTTCCTCAGGCTACTAAAAAAAAGTTGGTGGAAAAACCGAGCTAATGCAGGCTGAAGTTTTTGCTACGATCTTTTGTTCGGTTGCCTGAAAAAGGGCTCTGTGTAGCTCACCAAGAGAAAGAGGTCCAATAAAAAGGTATCATCTTAACAGGGCTGGCCTTAGAATTTGTGGGGCCCAGGGGAAAATCAAAATGCAGGGCCCCCATGAACCTGCCCTTCATAGCTCCACCCCTTTAACAATTGGCAGTGTGGTGCTCACCCACCCCAGTAGATGAGGGGCAAGGAGAGCAGGAAGCAGCCACTTCAAGGGCTGAGAGTCATGGGTAGAGAGAGGGCCCTGCAGAAATAGCCCTTCCCAAGGCATCCACTCCTGAGGCTACCAGGCTGACCTCTTACTGTGGGGCCCAAGCCATGGCCCCTACTGGCCCTGTTTAAGGCCAGCCCTGCATTATTCTATTCAAACATTTAACATTAAAATCATTGCTTCCGTTTGGCATCCACAATATATTTATACTGTTAATGTATAATAAAAACAAAACAGAATCTTACCACGGACTTCAAGATCAAATGAGCAGCTATCAAACTTATCCTTATATGTTACTTCACATCTGTAGTTTCCTGCATAATTTTCTTTAGCTTTAATGATGTACATCTCAAATGTATAAATCTGAAATGCCAATGCACAGTACAATTATTTATTTAGCCCTGGGTGTATTTCTTCTATCTAAAGGAAGTTAGAAAGTCTGGGCCAGTTTAAGAGTTCGTTTTTAGCAACCTTCCCAGTGTGAAGGATAGTGCACTGCACTGAAGGTGAACAAAAGTGGAACTTGGGTCCTGTTCACACAAAAGAGTGTTTCCAAGACAACTATTGCTTGTCCCTAGGTAGCTTCCCAAGCATTCACATGATGTTTGGGCATGGCATGCTGCCATGGTAATTTAATTTGCATGTAAATATAAGCTACCCTGCAGCAAAAGCCTGTGTGAACTGTGTGCTAGAATATCCAAGGTAATTTGCATGTACAAGTGAACAGAGCCCTTCTCAGTTATAAGTCCCCACAAAGCTCCTGTTTTATGCCAGGGGGAGGCAGATGCTTCAATGCATTCTAATTCATTAACAGACATAGTATTAACAGGAACTCTGGGGTAGAGCCAGTCATTGAAACCAGAAATGTAGCTACCATGGAGTGAGGGGGCTCAGTTGAGTCCGGGTCCTAGATTCTAGGGGGCTCCCTTTGCAAATGGCCTAAGCACTGCTAGGACATTTTCAGACAACACTCTGCCTCCAACCACTCTGAAAATGCCCTAGCAGCGCTCAGGACTCTTGAAAAGCACCCCATGAAGAAGAACGTTTTCAGATTGGGCAGGTGTGGAGTGTTGTCCCCACTGACTCTTAAAACTTCCTTCCTGGTGGGGTTTGCTGTCACGCTGGGGGCTTCACTGGAAGCCAAGGCAGCATCGCAACCTTTGCAGGGGTAGGTTGAGGGAGGCTGGCTGGGAGACTTGCAGGGAGAGGGACTGCTGCTTAGGAAGACACCGTTCCATCCCTCTTAGGGGGACCCATAATTAGGACATGAGCCCAGGCCGCCACAGCCGTACTATGCCACAGATTGAAACTAGTTCACCCGAGTTCCAAAACAGATACGTACCTTGGTTTGACGCTCAAATGTCTCCTTTAGCTGAAGGTGTTTCCCTGCTTTACTTGCCAAGTCCATCCATTTACCTTTGAACCACTTAACAGTTGGCTTTCGAAGAAGATCTTTGGCTTCTACTTTAGCTACAAATGTAATATTTTCCCCTTTAAAAATAAAAAAAAGGAATGCATTAGTGATAGTGTGGTTTTCCAACATGTTTTACAATGTTTTCATTACAATTTTGCTTTGAGTCTGCCTGGGTTAGCTGTGAGAGGCAGACAGATAAAAGCTATTGTACTGTTTCTGTTTCTTCCTAACAGTTTGTCTTTTTGAACATTGTAGTGCATTGAGGCAGAGGCATAGCTAGGCTGAATGGGCCCAGGTGCCAAAAATAGACTGCACCTCTCCAACCTTCCCACCCGGTGACAGGGGATGCATCTGCACCAGGGAGTGTGGGCCTCCAAGATTTGCAGGACCTGAAGCAACTGAACCATCTGTCCCCATTATAGCAAAGCCCTTGCATCCAGATGTTTCCAGTGTACAGGCCAGTGATAGGGGTGATTGAGAACAACTGTTCTTTTTGTGGACATTTCTGCAAAAACAGAACCATTGTCCATAATTTCAGCCAGAATTCCAATAGGAACCTTCTCTGATCAGAATTCTGGTTGAAATTTTAAAAGCCCCAAATCAGACATTTCCACATGTGCAAAATAGCCTAGTGACCATTTTTCGCATGTGCAAATGGCCATAGTATTTCATCTGCTTCAATCAGAAATCAGAATGAACGATCGGCCCAATCACTCATTCTGATTTCCGTTTGGGCAGAATGAAAAGAAGGAGTAAAGAGTGAGGTGATAAAATTTGCAGATGACAGAAAGTTATTCAAGGTTATTAAAACCCAAACAGATTGTGAGGAATTGCAAGAAGATCTTACAAGACCAGGCAACTAAATGGGAGATGAAATTTTATGTTGACAAGTGCAAAGTGATGCACACAGGGAAGAATAAGCCAACTATACATACAAAATGTTTGATTCTAAATTAGTGGTTACCACTCAGGAAAAGGATCTTGGAGATACTGTGGAAAATACATTGAAATCCTCAGTTCAATGTGCAGCAGCGGTCAAAAAAGCAAACAGAATGTTAGCAATTAATTAGAAAGGGAATAAAACTGAAAATATCATAATGCCTCTAAAGAAATCTATGGTGCGATTGCACCTTGAATATTGTGTGCAGATCTGGTCGCCCCATCTCAAAAAAGATATAGTAGAAATAGAAAAGATACAGAAAAGGACAACTAAGATGATAAAGGGTATGGAAAGGTTCGGGCTCTTCAGCTTGGAGAAGAAATGACATAAGGGATATGATAGAAGTTTATAAAATCATAAGTGGAGTGGAATGAGTAAATAGGGAGTTGTTATTTACCCTCTCAAAATAGCACTAGAACTCCATGAAACTAACTGGCAGCAGATTTAAAAAAAATAAAAGAAGGTATTTTTTCACTCAAAGTACAATTAACTTGTGGAATTTGTTGCCAGTGGATAGTAATAGAGTAATAGAGCTGGGTTTAAAAAAGGATGGAATAAGTTCTTGGAGGGCAGGTCTATTAACAAATATTAGCCAAGTAGCTTTGGGGGACGTAAACTCTGACTCTTAGGAGCTTGGAGTGAACAATAGTGAATGGGTCACCCCACTGTGACCTGTGGGGCACTTCTCCCAAGCAAATAAGATTGGCCACTGTCAGAGACAGGATGCTGGGCTCAATGGACGATTGGTCTGACTCAATATGGCACTTATGTTATGAATCTGAACCAGATGAAGATTTCAGACCTTGTCTGTGCCCGAACCTTAGCCCAACAGGTCCCAGCTGGTCCCATGGGGCTCAAGCCACATCAGGTTCAGACTGGAGTTCCTGTTGGTGGGAAGCCCCACCCCTGTGATGTCACCCTGTGAGGACAGGGACATGTTGGAAAGGCATCAGGAATGCTTTAACTCCACTCCTTTCCTGACATAGCCCCACTTCTTCTGGAGGGCTGTGACATCATGCTGCTCTATACAACATGGCTACATTGGAAAAGGGGCTGGGTTAAGGCTGATGTCACAGTGCTCATGGGGGCAGAGACATCCACGAACAAACTGGACCAAGCTCAGAAGAGCCCAGCTTCAATGGATTTTTTCCAGGCTCAGGCCAAAGTTTTCAGCTTCAGCAAGGCTTTGTTTCAATGATCTCATACAAAGTCAACAAAACCTATGCTCCTAAGTTCTTAAGACATTTTCAAAAATGAGACTGAAGTCACATAGGTGCCTTCATAAATTTTACCTCAAGAAAGTGAAAGAACACATGAATAACAATCTAAGAATCCCTTTGTCGGCCAGTATGTCAGCTACGCTTCAATTAACAATAACACAGCTGACCACTTACGTACCCCAAGCAACTACAATTACAGCTAAACAAAGTCCCATGTTTCTTCCCGAGCAAATTATTACAGCTACAGTTCATCTGTAGATGAATCATAATTTGCTCAGTTCACTGAGAACCAGTGTGGTGTAGTGTAGTGGGCGTGGCTAAGGCACTAGACTTGGACCTACAAAGCTGGGGTTTGAATCCCACCCTAGCCATGAACTCCCTGGGTGGCCTTGGACAAGTTACAACACCTCAGTTTCCTATTTGTAAAAATGAGACTATGTGTGCTTGTCTTTCCCTGAGTTCCCCTCACCCTTCTCTATCTTAGATTGCAAGCCCACTGAGCAGGGATACAGGACTGTAAAAGTGCTGCCTATGCCTAGTAGTGCTACAGAAATTATTAGTGAGAGAGAGAGAGAGCATGCATAAAGAGTGAATGGAAGGGCTGGTTGTGTGCATTTGGGTAAGAGGGCAATTGATCTGGGGACTCAGAACAAGTTTAATATCTAAAAAACTTCTAATCTGGAAATAACCTCTTAAAGCAATATTTGTCCTTTGCATGCAACCCATGTTAACTTGAGGTGTATGCGTAGGCAAATGGGGGTTTATGGTACAAAGGGGGTTTATGGTACAAAGGCAATGAGGGCCATTTTGTGCCAAAAACAAGATTAAAGAGGCTGATAGGAGGCATATGCTTATGCCTGAGGACAGAATTTAAATAGGCTGTAAACTGCAAGCGTCACCTGAAAACTTCATCTGTGCCATAAGACTTACACTTATCTGTTGCTTGGAGACACTTACCAACACTGACTGAGCCGCCGTGAGGTTTTTCAACAAATAAGATGGATTTCTGCGAATTGTCTCGCTTGTCTGCATCTTCTGGAACTCCATCTCCAACAGACCATACTGACATGTGGAAAAAGGGGTAAAATATCACTTATATGAGCAAGGCTTAACCCTACCAACATATGTTTACCTTCAACTTAGTTTCCTGCTTTCTTCATTCTTCTTCAGTGGTATTTAAGTCTGCAATCTGCTTGGTCACACAGATGACCACTGACAAGGAAGAAGCTGTGATATGACCTACATTTCCTACCAGAATACCCAACTCTGTTGTGAAAGAGAAATCAGTCAGCTCAACTGGCACAAGATCCATGCAGAATTTAAGGGACATCATTGTTCAATAGCAGGCACCATTGAGGGAGGGATCTGTGCCACAGTACATGAAGGAATGGATGTTCAGAAGTCTCAGGATGAAGGTATCTAGGCACCGGCAGAGCTATTCATAGGCCCTGGTGTCTGCTTTTAATGGACTTCTGAAGGTTCTGCACTTCCTCATACAACCCAATCTTTCACTTTGCCAGTGAAGTGGAGATAGGGGAAGAGGGAAAGAGGGAAAGAGGTTCACTGCTCACCCCAGTTGCTCTCTTCAGTGGAAAAGCAGAGGGGAGCAACTCTGCTTTATTTTCCTTTCCCACCTCTTCTAAGGCCTTTTTCAAATGAGCGCAGGGTGCGTGGGGGGCATGGGTGGGCGGCAGTGGGTGGGCAGTGCATGTAGGTGCATTCCCACGGACCCCCACCCACCTCCACCCATCTCCACACAGAGCGTCTGCCATTGGTGCCCGTTGCTCTGTGCATGGGTGATGGGTGGAGGTGGGTGGAGTGGGGGAGCGTACACGCACCACCACACACTAGTCACAGTGTTCAAACAGATGCCTCCCCATCCCTCCCTCCCGCTGCAGTGAAACGCCCCCCAGCCCCCGCACATGTGGTCGAGGGGTGTGTGTGGCGTGTTCTTGTGAAAAGGTCCTAAGAGTTCAGGGCCCAGCGCATCATAAGCCATGTCCTATGAATTACGTGATATTTATTCATTCACATGCTTAAGTTCAAATCCTGCTTCTGTTGAAGTCATGGATGTTTTGAGCCACAAATAGATAGGGTACCCAGAAAATCTTCTCTGGGAAAACAATTAGAGACCCATGGCAGGTGACAAACCAGACTTACAGTGAAAAATGTCTGGAATACAGTATAGAATCATCTCTGGGCCACATGCTCCCCTCTCACAGATAGTATAAAACATGTGTCCTGTTCTCCAAGAGTTAGAACTTGAAGTAAAAGTCATGACATGAGTACTAGTCTTTCCCCTTCGCCTTCTAGCAAGATGGCTCTCTTCAAAACAGAAACTGAAAAAATATGATGATGTGATTTGTTACTAGTACACACACTGGTATTGGGTATTCTGTTTCATAACTAACAAGCAGGCACAACTGATTATGTAATAATTAACTTGCTATGCATCACTGGGGGAAAAAACCTCTAATCCCTCTTACATGTTCAGAACATCTTGTAAAACATAATTTGTCAAGTGATTTTTTGTTTATATGAAGAATCTTATTTCCTGATTAAAGTTACCCATCCACAGATACGTAATATATACCTCAGAAGCCATGACCCTTAGCCAGCTGTAGGAAAATATATATGACAATATTTCAAAACAAAAACTATAACACACTTCAGGAAATGTTAAATGACTCCACTACCAGGGTGTTTAAAAATCACTTAGACTCCAGCCTTATGTCTCCCAGGGCACTTTAGATAGGAATATCCAGTACCGCTGCACCTGTAGTTGTGTGCTATTGCTTATGTATAAATACACACACACACAAACACACAAATATATACTATATAGATAGGTATGTATCTATATTTATATATTCTGTATATATAATATACTGATGCATACACATAAATGATTCATCTAAATACCAGTGGGAAGCAGTCAGCATACTTTAAAAATCAGTTATTAGATGCTGTCCTATAGTTTACAAATAAACTATAGTGCTATTTAAGCACAAAGTGATAAACATTCTATAAATGGTATAGAGTGATACAAAATTCTAAACATTCTAAAATGGCCACATTTTTTGTAGCTGAAGAACCAGGATCAAAGTTCCTGCTGAAAATTTAACCTATTTCTAAATTTTCCAAGTAAATTTCCCTGAGTAAACAGTACATAGATATACTTTTAGAAAAAGAAAAGCAAATGAAAACTTGAGGTTTAATGGCACTTGAAAAAAATGTTATAAAAATTTAAGGCAAATTATTAAAATAATTTATATTAAGAATAACTGCATTATTCTAGTGTTGGAATGTTTCTCTTTTTTTCTTCAGAAGGTCTCACCTGAATCTTTTCTCTCTTCTGATTGATTAGTCCCATCTGAAAGGAAAGATTAATCTGGATGATACCTGTTCAAAGATCACAATCGGGGAGTTTATTGGTCCTTTTAACATGTTGACTCTTTGCATGTAGGAAGGTAAGAATTAAAATGTAGGAACATAATCATGAGTTGTTTACACAACCAGTATGAGAAAGGGATGGCTGAGGTTAAACCTCAAGTATCTTTTTTTCGCTTCCCAAATTAACATAGGAATTAATTTTTATTCCTCTACCAAGCTTCTTTTTCAAAGGCTTCTGTACAGAAGGGTGCAACAGGGGGTTGTTCAATAGTAGAAATAACTATCCTGTGCACTTTTCAGTCGAAAGGAAGGCATTTTGAAATGTTCAAATATAACTCTTTTTGTCCAGATTTAACAAATAAGGAGAAATCACGAAAATAAAACGTTTAGGGTTCTTGTGATGGATACTACCTTTCTTTCTTTATTGTGATGGATACTAACATATTTAGAATTTAAGGATTAATTCCTCAGCTGGTGTAAATGAACCCTGACTTCACTAGAGTTTTTCTGAGTGTCATCAGCTGAAGATCTGGCCGATAATATTTAGCTTTAGGTGGCCTTTGGGAAAAGTTGTTAGCTTCTCACCTGAACCAATAAAATTACTATAAATGCATTTCTACCTGTAACACTTTGGCTTGCACAATCAGTTTCATTTTGACATTCTGTTCCACCATGCTACTTCCCTTAAAATCAACACTAATCTTTAAACAATACGTATATGTAACTGGGTTCGGAAGAAGGGCTGAATGAGGTTTCAACAGCTCCTCAAAGATGGCGGTTCCAGAACCATAACCAGCTACTTTGTATTGCTGTTATTCTGATGACGTCAGTTGAAGGCCTTTTATCTGCAAGTTCACATTGAAAAGCTGGAGATATCTGCATTCTGAGGGGCACATGGTCAAGGATGTAGCAATGTGGTGGAAGAGGATTAAAACAAAGGGAGGACAACCTCCCATTCCCAAGATTTTCCCTAGTGAATGGTTCCCTTCTCAAATTTGGTGCAGCTGCCTCTGCCTCTGGTGGCCATGGAGCAGAGACTTCTCACCTGGCTAGTTTTATGTCCCTGTCCAAGGTGTTGTGGCATCAGCATATGGCCCAATTAAGGTGGTAGCCAACCACATGAAGAAAGTGATTTTAAAATCATGAAACTGATTTAAATGTAATCTTGAAATGTGGGTTCAAGTTAAACAGTAAAAATGCAAATCATAGCATTCATATGATTGTGTGATGGGTTTGACTCTTAGAACTGCAGAACTACTGAATCTTCTTGGGCACAAAGCTTAAGTAGGACTTCATTGGTGCCCGGGTCTTGTACTGAACCTCTGCACAGAAACAGATTTCACTCAAAGGGTGAAATTCTGGAAATGTTAAAGTCAATAGCAAACCTTTCATTTCAGTGAGGACAATGGGTGTTTTCAGACGTTACGAGATCACAGTCAACCACAGTGAACCACACACAACCCCGCGGCGGGGCCAAAGGGCCCTGAACGTCTAGTCGGCGGTTGCCAGATGTTCACCACAGACAATCCCTAGCAGGGGACAAAGCTAACCACCCTTCCGGAGGTCCAGCCCGGACCATCTCCAGAAGGGTGGTCAAAGCAATTCCCACCGGGAAACAACAAAATGTAACGACTGAACGGCAACCACCAGCCGGAAGCAATCAAAACGATTCCCAGCCGGGGAGAAAGCACGCAGCCTCGCTGCCAGGCAATGAGCAACAACACAGGCCAGGGAGGGAGATTTAAAGGGCACACAGCAGCAGGGGAACATGGCGGGATGGAACGAGGCGGAAGGGTGAGGAGAGCGGAGGGCGAGCGAGCAAGGGAGGAAGAGGAGGAGGCGGCGGAGGAGGCGGCGATGGAGGAGGTGGTCGTGCTGCACATGGAGGTGGCGGAGGGAGAGCAGCAGCAGCAGCCGGGGCAGGCCGCCCCAGAGCCAGCAACAGGCCCGGGGGACGAGGCACCCCGGAAACAGGTAAGGGGAGAGAGGGTGGGCAGGCCAGCAGCAGGGGGGAAAGGGGGAGGGCCACGCGGCTGTGGCAACCCAGTAACAAACCGCCCACCCCTTTACGACCCACAGACACGGAAATGGGCTCGGGAGTCCAAGTCCCCGGAGGAGACGGGCGGAGGGCATGCGGAGGAGGAGGAGGACCAGGAGGGCCCACACGGGAGATGGCTGTACCACCGAGGGGGGCAATGGGGGCACAGGGAAACCCAGGACTTCATTAGGATCTGGGGGGCCCTGGAGCACCAGCTGGAGCTAGCAGTGAACCAGAGGAATGAGCACGTGTACCAGGAGTTCGTGCGGAACATGGAGGCAGCGTGGCACCACAGGACAGTGGCCCGGTGTCGCTCAAAGGTGAAAGAGCTCAAGAGGGGGTACAAGACCATCAAGGACAACAACCGGTGGGCCGGGGAATGGAGCCCAGACCGCCCCCTACTATGACACCCTGGACCACATCCTCCATATGAAGGGATCCATAGTCGCCCCATGCCTCGTGGGGAACGCTGTGGTCCAGAGCTGGGAATGGGCCGATGTACCCCCTCCCCTCACCGCCCCACTAGAAGGCATCGGCTCCAGCGGCCCCGTCCTCCAAGAGGAACTCCTGGGACCTCTGGGCTGGGTCCGCACCCCACGCCTCGTTCGTCTGCCATGCCATGCTGCGACCTGTGGCCTTATCGCTGTCAGCAGTCGGGCTCGCCACCCCGCATCCCGACGCATCTCGCGGCAAGGAAGCCCCGCCCCTCCGGGGCCGCAGCCCCGGCTGCAACCAAGCACTGCGCCGACACCGCCCGTGGCCCCGCCCCCATTGCAAGACGCACCTCGGCAGGGGCCTGTGGAGGACGCAACAAGGCCACGCCCCCCTCCGCGTCGATCTGAGCACCTGCAGGCGCGTGCAGGGGGCGGGGTTAGACCTTTATCAGCCGGCGCTTTTCAGAGCTCTGTGCCGGTGAACAGAGCTTGCGTGTCTGTGGAGACTGGCCCCCTTGCCTGAAGCTAAGTACTTGCCGTTGCGTGTGTTGCCATTGCCTTTGGTGCCTCCGTTTGTATTCCCCTCTCCCTGTGTTGTGCCTTCCTGTATACCCCATTGTTGACTGTGTATAGCCCTGAGCAACTGTGTTGATAGGACCCTCACCCCCTTTCTCCCTGGTAAGCAAGAACGGGTGCGAGGGCCTGCGGGCCAGGGTGCTTCTGCCCCTTCCCCCTCCTGGGTCAAATTCCCTATCCCTTCCCCCGTCAGTGTGAGAGTCCCGGTTCCATTTCCCTCCTCCCTAGGGTCCCTCAACCTTGTTCCCTTCACATCCCTCCCACCAGTGCTCCCCCTTGTGGTTTTTGAAAGTGATGCATGCGTGAACCTCTTCCCCTTAATTTGCTCTGTGCCCTATGATGATAGGGGCCGAAGCTCTTGGTGCGAAAGCATACTGAGCGGCCCACATACTATCCTGACGGGCAACTGGGAGCCTCGAGTGTCGAAACAGAACTATTTGAGTCCCTTCGGAGCGTGTGGGCTCCCTTACCCTTGTGTCTCCTTCCCTTCCTACCCCCTCCCACTGACAATCGCTTGGCCTTGGAGCTCCCCTGCTTCCCCTCCCGTCCCTCCAGGGATTGTGGGGGTCCCCTTTCCTTGCAGTTAGTATCCGCCGCTTGCTGGACCATGGCTGGCAGCACTTCCTCAGGGCTCACAGGCCCCACCACCCCTGGCGCCCCCCATAGCTGGACCTTCTGCGAGACCATGGCCCTGTGTGACCTGTGGCATTCCCCAGCCGTGCAATTGCTCCTGAGCTGCCCGGACAGCCTCACAGGTGCCTATGCGAGACTGAGCTCCGGCCTGTGCTACTTTGGCTATGAGGCAAGCGCCCGCTATTGCCGGCTGCATGCGGAGACACTGGGCCTGCGTCCCTTTCTTGGGACGCATCCCGGAGATGAGGTGCTCGCATGTGGGGTGGTCCGCAGTGCAGACCGTGTCTGCTCTCTCTGTGTGCAGCCTGGCCACATACACTGCCTTTCTGGTGTGTGTGTGTGTGGGGGGCCTGCCCTGGCTGTGTCCTTCTTTGGCTGCGTTCACGAGGCGCGTGGGTACCAGCGGTTATGTGGGGTGGTCTACCACCGCCTGTTGGAGCTTGGTCACCTTCCGTGGCCCCCTGCTGCTGACAATGGCTTGTTGGAGCCCACCGGGGCAGAGCTGGTGGTGCTGGCTGGTGTGTGGTCCCGATCGATGTCCAGGTGGGACTTGCCGTACAGGATCCCTTCAAGGCGTACTACCTCATCACCCACCTCATGTCTGCTCTGGGCTACCGTCGGGGCATGCTGCAGTGGCCCCACTTCGTGCACCTGGCGGGCCACCCAGCCCCCTTCGTGGCCCCCTGCAGCTGGCTGTAAGGCCCCCTGTGCCTTACGGGCCCTGGATGCTGGCCCCGCTGTGAGCTCCCGCCTCCACCCTGATGCCGTGGGTCGCTGCCTGCTCCCTCTCTGCTGTGCTGACTGGTTCCTGGGGTTCTGCTGCCCCTGCCTGTGGCTCTGGGCCCCCTCCACACACCCCCTGTCCACCTCTGCAACCGTTGTTCCCCTCCATGGCTGCCTTCTCCTGTGGCTGTGTCCTGATCTATGAGCTGGCTCCTGGCACCCCGGGTGCTGCTGGCCTTCCCCGCCTGGCCGCATTCCCTCCTGTGCCCATCCCCCCCCGGTTGAGTCTGTGACCGTGGGGTTCTGGGGGGCCCGGAATACACCTCCTGGCATCCTTCTGGGGGAGGGGTGTTGTGTTTGGCTCACCTGCTCAGCTCTTCAGCTCCGGCTTGCCTCCATTCCATTTATCACACCCTCGCCGGTGCCTAGGGTCCTTGTCTGCCTCCTGGACCATTCCCAGGATGCTCCCTGTCCATGTGGCCTCCCCTGTGCTCTGCCCCTGAGGGGTCCCCCCATGGCAGGGCTGCCTGTGTGGCTGCCCGGCTGCCCATGCTGCTGTCGGGGTTCCGGGTGCCGTTCCCCATGTCCTGCCCTGCCCCATGGCTGGTCCCCCCTGCTTCCCTGGCCCCTGGTCCCCCCTCCCCACTTTGCCCATTGTGCCGTGTATGTTGGCCTTCCCGCTGTGTTTCCCCTTCCCTTCCTTTCCCGTGCGGGTGTGTATGCGCCCAGGCGTGTGTTTGTGCTGTGTGTTCCACTGTGACCTCATTTTCTCTGTGCCTGTTGTGTGTACTGCCTAGGCAGCTCTTCTCCCTCCTCCCCCTCCCTTCCCCTTCCCCTTCCCCTTGTGTGGGCATTCCTTGCAGGCACTTTTAGCTTCGTTTGCCCTCTGTCAGTCATGTCTGCCTCCCGCCCCTCCCCGGTGCCTTCTGGGTGTTTTGACCACAGCCCGGAATCGGCATCACGTCTGTTGCACTGCCCCGGGCCGTGGTCTGTTGGTCCGATTCCCTGCCGTGGTCCCGATCCCGCCATGTCTGTTTGGGGCCTTCCTGGACCACAGGGGGTGGTTGTTTGGCTCGCCACTGCTGAGAATCCACTGTGGTGATTCGGGGGCCCGTCACGTCTGAAATCACCCAATATTTCAGTCCTAGAACCCAATCCTCTCCATCCATTAAAGTCAGTGGCTCAGCTCCTATTGTCTTTAATGTCAGAGGATTGCCATTGTCTCACTGTTAGAAATTATGTCTGAGAGAGAACTTTTTACCATAATCAATGAGCAAAAGTCAAAAGCACCAGAATAACTCTAACCTGCTGATGGAGTACTAATTGATGAGTCATCTTCATCTGTAAAAAGAAATATGTATGAATAAAAAACTGTGCTAGGAAAAAGAGAACACTGCAGATTATCCTTTTTAGTACAAACAAATGAAAATGTGAAACCTGCAAAAAAAAAGGGGGGAACCATGACAGTTGGAAACACTCATAATGGAAACTTCAAACTGATGAATAAAGCTTGAAAAATTCAGTAGCTGAAATGGTAAACCTTAATGCTCCAGGCAAGTAAAAAAATGGGGGGTGGACTGTGATCTATTATTAAAACATGAGTTTATATGAGAGTTTTGAAGTGATTCTGTTAGAAATGTAATCCACAAAATTCCAAGAAAAAATTAAAACACAATTTAAAAAAACCACAATGAAATCAAGGTCAACCACAAATCTGACCTGAAGAGGAAGATGAATCACTGACGTTCATGTCTGCAAGTAAAATGTGTACTGTATATACATTCAACATAATGAAACTAATTCAGACACACAAGACACACCAAAATGAGAACAAAACCCACCAGCATGTGCACATTTTGTAATTGCTGCATTAGCAGATAAATCAAAATAATGGGATTAAGAAATCTGTTTCCTTCATATATAGGTAACCCTTTAAAATTAAGTACTGAATCACTGTCAGTTCACTTAATATTCATTTTAATAACATTAAATAACTAGGGCTCTAAAAAGTATTAGTAAATAGCTGCTTAAAAAGTCTACAGTATTTTAGCAAATCTGCTGTTATTTCAAAATGTCAACCCATATACAATGAAATTTTAAAAAACCAGTCTGGAAAATTGTGGAAGTGCCATTAAGGCTGTTTTCACATGGCTACACCCCCCGGCCCCCGCACATGTGTGCAGGTGGGAGAGGGCACCCGTGGGAACGCTGCGGGTGGGGGTGCATGCATGGGGATGGGTGGAGGTGGGTGAGGGTCTGTGGGAACGCACCCCCATGCACTGCCCACCCACCAATCGCTCCTGCACTTCTGGCCCGTTTGAAAAGAGCCTAAGTTTTAGAATATCAAGGGCTAGTTTCAATGGTCCTTTTCAAACAGGTTGGTAGTGCATGGGGAATGGCTGGGTGCCATGTTGGGTGGGCAGTGTGTAGGGGTGCGTTCCCACAGACCCCCCCCCTCCACCTACGGAGCATCGGGCATTGGTGCCCGTTGCTCCATGCGTGGGTGACGGGTGGAGGTGGGTGGAACGTGGGAGCACGCACCGCCACACGCCGCCCACGGCGTTCCCACAGCCGCCCACCCATCACCCCGTGCCTGCCATGGCGTTCCCATGGGCGCCCCCCACTCGCACATGTGTGCAAGGGGGTGGTGGTGTCCATGTGAAAATGGCCAAAGTGTGAGACTACTAAGAAGCCCAGGTTGCAAAATAAAAAGGTATTCTTAACAATGCTCTAGTATTTTAGGTAACTAATATCTGTACTTGGATTTTAGATGTTGAATAAATGGAACATGCTCTGAGTCCCAAGTTTCTGATTAAAATTAACCATAAATATTAGTGTCTAACAGATTTTAGGAAAAATGATAATTTTTACCTGTGTACCTGTGGAAAGGCTAAAACAAGCTTGATAGAATTATGGCTTTAAGATATGTAGATATTACTGTAAAGTTACATTAAAAAACTATGATAACTTGCCATTTACAAGTTACTTTGGCATGACAATCCTACACCATTAAAGTCAATGGTAATTTTACAATCAACTTCAATGGGTGGAAGATTCCACCCTTAGAGACGTTCCCAAAGACAAGGAAAAAATGTTATATTAGATTAATTTAAGAAAGATAAACATTTTGAAAGGTGAAGCAAACCTTTAATTTCAGACCAGGACATAAGACCAGTAAAAATAAAATATCTGAAAAGCAATTGTGCTTAATGAAAGTACTTGTGAATTCCTGGCTCCATTAAAGACAAGGTCAAAACTCCTGTTAACTCCACTGGAGCCAGGATTTCATGCAATTATTTCAAAGCTTTGCTCATATGAATAATCCTTTCTCATAAAATGAGGTACAACAAAGTAAATGGCTCTAACCATGCAAACACTTATGCACTTGCCCAAGTGTGTGCTGTTACTGGGTCTCTCAGAACCATGGATGTACATGTGAGTAAGTCTTAAAGAATCAAAGCCAGTGAAAGCTTTTCTCATGAGCAAACATTTGCAAGATCAAGCCCCTTATTTTCCAACAGCATGCAACGAGAAAACAAACACTCCAAGAAAATACCAAAAGGGTCTGAATTCATCCTTTTGATTTGGGCTTAAAAAAGCTGGATTTTATTTTAATTTTATTTTATTTATTCTTCAGTCAAATGTAATTACTTTTATCAAGCCAAATCTCAAATTTAAGATACCATGTCTCAATTTAAGGTATCATTAAATCTTCCTTTTAAATATAGGTTGTGTCCATTTGTGTAACCTCTAGCATATCTGATCAATTTAATTCAGCTGTTTAGCCTTAACACCTTAGGCATGGAATTCCTAGCAATTTATCAAATGTTTTAAAAAAGCCCTTTGAGAAAAGATGCTGACTACAAAAACGTTGGTCCTTTTGACTAAAGTGAAAGGGTTTCTTAATATCAAGTGAACACAATGCAGACCCATTGGTCCTGGGAAAATAATTTCTGAATCATAGTAAAATTCAAAATTACACTCAGCAGGACAAATCCTGACAGGAGGACCTGCAACTTCCATTAGCTTCAATAAAAGGTTGCAGGTGCCAATAGACATAATGGTAATAATAAATGATAAAAATTATGACAAATGTATTAAGAATGTGGATATTGTGCTAACTGACGGGAGTGGATGGCCAATTACAATGCAAATCTAATTCCATGTTTAATTAAAAAAATGAAGAGTTCTCAACGATTGTTGTGACTGATGACGGTTATGAAGATGGAAAGAAAAAAACCCGTGTCCTGAAAAGTATTTGTTTGGCTCAGTCAGCACAATATGTTTGATGGAGATCACTTTATATGATGACCATGTCATGAAAGGAGTGATCTAGTTTACTACCATCTTGTTGACAGACTTGACAAACTACAGGACGAGAAAAGAGTTATTTGGTCTGCAAGCTGGTGATTGCATTTTCACCAGTGCAACCTATCTTTTTCTCAAACAAGATGTTAATACCAAGCACTTTGTACATTAAGAACAATAAAATGAGAGACAAAAATGCTATAATGAAAAGATAGCAAATGTCAGTGGGACTACTTTGATTGATGGAATTAAATATATGTTATTAGTCCATCACCCCTAACCAGGACTGGATGGACTGACTACTAAATATGCATGAGGAATGGTGTGACAACAATGATCTGGTTTGGTTTTTTAATGAGAAAGTGATGGTCTAATCTATGTTAACGACATCATCTATTTAAAAGATAACAAAGACCCAAAGAATATCAGACCTTGTGGTAGAATTACAGCCATTATTTCACTCTCCTTTTTCTCTGCAAGTAAAATGTTAATGGAATATATTTAACAATGAGCTGTATAAGAAGAACTAGATAAACTGCAAGCCGTCTTGTGCAATAAGGCAGCTTACTATAACTAGCCAAATGCTGTGCCAGTTTCTGCTCAATGGGGTGATAGGGTGAAAACAGACATGACGTTAACCACCCTTTAACCACCCTTGGTGGTTATTTATGCATGTTGCAGGGCTGTATTGGTGCCCTATGCAGCCCTGAAACATGCATAAATGACCACCAAAGGGTGGTTAGCGTCATGTCTGTTTTATGTCTGTTTTCACCCATAGTCAGTACAGATTTTGCTCCTCTTGGCTCACAGTCATCCCTGGTGTAATTTTGTAGATTTTGATTGAGATATGTCATGTATGATTTTATTCCTTTGTTTCTAATTTGAGGCTTGCACTGCAGACTACAAGGCTACGGTACTAACGTTATTACAGCAAGTGGTAGTGCTTTTTTTTGGGGGGGGAATAATTTCTCTGGTTAAGAAGATTTCAAACCTTAGGTTCTATAGTATAGACAGTTTGAAACGGACAATGGAGATGTGGTAGTTATTGCAGCAACTGATCATCTGCAACAGTGGGTGGGGGGATGCACCTATATAGAGTATAATATAGGGCCTTTTCACACAGACCGCAGCTCCCCGCAGTGCGTGGGGGGATGGGAGGGCACCGCAGTGGGTGTGTGGTGCGTGGGGGGGGGGGCATTCCCATGGACACACACACACCTCCACCCATTTCTACCCACCTCCACGCATGGACCATTCGCCACTGGCGCCTGTTGCTCCGTGCATGGGCGGTAGGTGGAGGTGGGTGGAGCGTGGAAGCGCACACGCACCCCCCACTGGCTGCGGCATTCCCACAGATGCCAGCACCACCCTCCGCCCCACCCGCACACGTGGGCGAGGGGGCGTCCGTTTGAAAAGGGCCATAGACTCATTCTTGAAGTGGAGAAGTTGAGAGTATCTTAACATGGGATAAAAACAGACGTGGCAGTGCCCTGCTGAGGTTTGTTTTAGACTGGACCTCACCTGCACATTTGTGCAGGTGCTGACAGATGTTGGCCCAAGATTGCTCTGGGCCATGTTGGCAGCTAGCCCAGGCTCTGATCCCATGAAACCCCCAAAAGCACAGCCTGGGCTAAAGCCTGGCTGATTGGGCCAAAGTATGCTATCATGTCTGTTTGGACCAACAGACACAGCCCAGGTTGGGTTCGCCATGGCTGGACGCTATGGCTGTCTGTCATTGACCACCATGGCTGTCTGTCATGGTTGGGGGCAGGTCCGGCTGCACCCTAGTGTATTTCATGTCAGTTTTAAACTGGTATAAAGGAGAGCACAGTTTAGTCCCAACAATGGTCAAGATTTTCAAAACTGAGTTCCTAAAGTCAAATTCCTAATTCTGCATTGACTTTCCTAAACAGAGGGCCGAGTTGCTGCTGGGTGCACAGCACTTCCAAAAACCGAGCAGGTGCCTACCTTTATGCATGGAGTTTGAAAGTATTAATCAAGATACATGAATGATATATATGAACTTTTAGTAGACAGGGAGGAAAAGCTAAAGAAAATGCATAGATGAACATGCAGAAATTTTAGTAGATGGCTCGATGGTGCCTATGGAAAGAACAAAAATGAAACATATATATGTTTTAGTAGACGGCTCGATGGTGCCTATGGAAAGAACAAAAATGAAACATGTATATGTTTTAGCAGATGGCCGATGGCACCTGGAGAAAGGACAAAAGGGAAACATGTATAAGTTTAGTAGACACCTGAATGGCTGGATGGAACCTAAAGGAAGGAATGAGCAAATTGATTTTAGATTTTTTATCATTCCAGTAGCCAAGAATGCTGTGGTAGCAAATTTTACATACAAAAAGTAACACTAATCTATGGGAAAAGGTGGAATGGAACCATTATATGATGACGATATGGTAGTAAGTTTGGTGAGGTTTCTGCTGATTCACTTCTTGTTCTGAAAAGAAAATGAATACTCAACGGATGAATCTGAGTTCTGGATTTTCATAATTGTCTAATTCAGATGGCTATTAAATTCTCAGTACTTTGCAGGGATAGGATTGGTTTTCTTTTCATTTCCCCAAACTACCAATTTCCAGTGCAATACCTAGAAAAACAAGCAAACATTTTCCACATGATGACCCATTTGTTAATCCATACTAGGCCTACTGGAGATACAATTGTGACTATTATATAGGCAAATAGTTAATCATGAAACAAACAAAGACTTCCAGTGTATAAACAGGATGACAGGATGTTATTTTCCTAGCTGTTGGTTCATTGTGCAAAGCAGGAGGGCTTTTCTTCTGATATTTAAGGTACTATGTGCAACATTACAACAAATACTGTGTACAAAATTCTTTATGAGAGATTAGCACAGAAGATGGCTTCAGAGCTTGCACACTTACGTTTAGATTATCACTTGACTCATCGATCACACTCCAAGTTTTCCTTTGACCACAATCCTGAAGTCGCTTATAAACAGTCAATTGACTTCACAAGAACATGGTTTCAGGACTGTGGCCATTATGTTTAGGAGCTTTCAGATGTTCAACACCACCCACCAACACCAGCCAGTGGTAATCCACTGGACACTGTGGCGGCTATAGATTCTGTGGGGACCCAGGCAGAAATTTAAACGTGTTCTTATATTTTAATCAACAGATACACTAGCAGCCTAGATTCGCATACCTTAATAGTTGACTGGCCAGGCCAAGTTGGGTCTCATTCCTTTGTTCCTCAGTAGGCAAATGGTTCAAATCTGATCTGATTCTGCAGAGCCTGTTTCTGTAGTCCAGTTTGAAATGGGCCTTAAGTTTAGCCAGCCCATTCCTACTTCCCCTTCCTTCCAGGATGAATGTGCTGCAATGACTGTGGCTAAGGCTCAGGGAAGGGCCTTAATAAGGGGAGGGCTATTCTTGTCTTAGCTCTTTGTGGTAAAGAAGGCGAAGGGAAGAATGAGCTCCTGCTCTGCACAAGTGTGAGTGTAAGGGGGCTATGGCATAGCATTGTGCGTGTGTGTGTTGAAGTGAGAGGGAGTCATCGGGCCTTTTTGCATGGACACCCCCACATCGCTCCCATGCTCCACCCATCACCCACACACGGAGCAATGGGTGCCAATGGCAGATGCTCCGTAAGTGGAGATGGGTGGAGGTGAGTGGAGGTGGGGGGGATCCATGGGAGTGCACCCCCATGCACCACCCACCCACTGCGCCATCCCCCCACGCACCCGCGCCTGTTTGAAAAGGGCCATCGTGTCATAGCAGTGATAGGGGTGGGTTAGTTCTTTTTCAATCTTTTCTTTAAAAGCAGCTGCCGAGCCCTTTGGCTGAGGGTCTCTAGGTAGTCGCCTATGGCCCTTTTCAAATTGATGACACCCCCCCTCGCCCACGTGTGTGTTGGGGTGTGTGTGTTCATTTGAATGCTGCGGTGGGTTCAGAGGGGATGGGTGGGCATCGTTTCAATGCTGCGGCCTGTGGGTGGGGGTGTGTGCGTGCTCCTGTGCTCCACCCATCACCTATGCACGGAGCAAGAGGCACCAATGCCGGATGCTCCATGCGTGGAGATGGGTAGGGGTTCGTTGGAATGCACCCCCATGCACCGTCTACCCACTGTGCTGCCCCCCACAGCCCCCACGCACCTGTGCCCATTAGGAAAGGGCCTATGCCTGAAGCCTCTTCTGAGGGGGTAGTTACAATGGCCCTTTTCTAATGGCACAGGTGCATGGGAGGATAGGTGGGTGGCGCGGTGGGTGGGTGGGTGCGCAGTGCATGGAGGTGTGTGTTCCCACAGACCCCCACCCTCCTCCACACATACTGCATCTGGTACTGGCACCCATTGCTCTGTGCGTGGGTGATGGGTGGAGGTGGGTAGAGTGCAGGAGTGTGCACACACCCTCACCCATCGGCTGCAGTGTTCAAAATGACGCCTCCCCCTCACACACACACATGTGGGTGAGGTGGGAGGGGCATCTGTTTGAAAAGGGCCAATGTGGCTGATCCAGGGAACTTTACTGAAACTTTACCTCCACCAGGGTTTTTTGTTCGGTTGTTTTTTGTATGGCCCTTTTTACACGGGTGGCCCCCACGCATGAACACCCAGAAATCTGGGTGGGGGGTGTGTGCGTGCATGCGTGCTCCCGCACATGCAAACCCACCTCCACCTATCCCCCATGCACAGAGCAACTGGTGAAAACAGCGATCGCTCTGTGCGTGCAGATGGGTGTAGGCGGGTGTGTGCCCGTCTACACCCTCCTTCTACCCACCGCACATGAACCGCGTGGCACACACCGACCCTCTTTCGCTGCAGCTCGTGTAAAAAGGGTCTATTTATGAAAGCATCCTTTGTAGGCTTGGCCCTCTTCTATATTTGGGATTAAGGATGTGATTTTATGCTACCAGTTGTGCTGGGCTACTACATGAATCCTAGCTACGTTCTACATCTCAGCTCTGCTGTACATCCCTAGGGACTGATCACTACAATTCATGTTTAAATTAATAAAACTATATACATGAAATAAATAATACTTAGAATTAGCTTCCATGAGAACCAGTTCTGGCAAATCTCCATAGACACATTAAAACCTGGTGGAGAACAATTGTTCAGGGTGTCCAAATAACCTTTAAACAGAAACTTTAAAGTATCAAAGGTATAGGCAGGTGCAGTCTGCAATTTCCTTTAGTAAAGGGTGGCATTGTTATGGAAATAGTATACTTAAATTCCCTGAAATTATTAATATTGTATTATTTAAATACCTACTAGAGGAAAGAGCAAGACAGGAATTTCAAACAATTTGTTCTGTATATTTTATAATCACACAAAGAAAAGAAAATGGGTCAGCACTGTGAAAAATTGCTACTCTCTAGCAACCCCCTTTATTCCCTGCTAGTGTTATTTACAATCGTATATAAAAAGAGGTAAAGTAGTTGTGTTTGATGAGACACTCACCATGGCTTTGGTTTTGTACAGCAAAATGGAAACATACAGGCTGTTTTTACATAGACCGTCCCCCCCCGCCCCCGCCACCACCGCTCAGTGTTTGGCGAGGAGTGGCAGTTTCTTCAAAAACGGAAGGTAACATTTTCAAGAGTACTTTGGCCACTTAGGCATGTATATCGTATTTTCAAAAGTGACTTGGGCAGCTAGGAGCCTAAATGTCATGGCGAGTCAGTTAGACTGAGGCTCCAAAATGGCTTAAGTCATGTTTGAAAATGGGATTTATACATGTTTGAAAATTTTACCTGTGATTTACAAGCCCCCAGCTGGGAGACACAAAAAGTCAGAATATTGGCTTAGGCCGCAAATAAACTTTCAAGAATATGTTCAAGATCTTTCATGACTTGCCAAGAAAGCAAAACTGTTCCAAAATATTACACAAACGTTGGATACAAATTACATAGATCTTGGTCAGGTTTAGACTTTCTATTATAATCAAAAATCTCACACTTAAAATCAATACATCAGATTGTCCATTTCAAAGTGAGCTGATGAGCTGTTCTAATTCGACTTTGGTGGATAGCAAAGGATAGTGTGTGGTGTGCTCCCTCTCCATACATTAGGATGGAACTTAACAGATTTTCCCAAAACTTTAGTTTTGTCTTCCAAAAAGTTAGAACTGGCAATTGATGAACAGATTCCATTATCAGCAATGTAGCAGGGGTTGCTGTACATCTTGAAAATTCAGCAGTTTTCCTAGATGTGTGTCTCTATAGCAGATGGTTTTTTCAAAAGGACAACAATGCAGTGTGCATGTTGGTTTACAAATGAGGAAAAATTGCTCAAATGTGAAGGCTCGTCTAAAAACATGAAAATTAGATACCTTGGTTTACTAAGGTTGGCTGCAAATGTACAGTGTGGAATAGAATATCAAGCTTCATAGGTAGAATAGAAACAGCTTTGGATGATAAAACAAGATTGTCAACCTCATTTAACAGCTAGTAGTATACATTTATTTGAGTTGCATTGAACTGTCAATGTCACTATCCATGCTCACTTGAAGATGGCTTTCTGTTCATGCAAATCGCTTGAAATCTGGTCCATGCAAATGGCCCATTTAGCTAACCATTGTCACCATAGTCTCTTGCTTAACAAAGGCTAGTAAGTTTCTTACTTGTTTATAGAACTTTTGAAGGAAACTCATAGGCCCTTTTTACGTGAGACGCACCCACACATGCCCCCACAGGTCCGCTGCCTGGGCATGCGTGGGTGCTACCCGGGTGAATGCTCCCATGTCATGTGTGCACGGTCCCATGTAATACGCATCCCCACCCACCTCCACCCATCATCCACAAATGGAGCAATTGGCCAAAATGGTGATTGCTTTGTGCGTGGGGATGCAGGGCGATCAGTGTGCGCCCATGGGCACGGGCCCCTGCACTGCCCAAGCTGCAGTATGCGCACCAATCCACCACCACCAGCAGCCATCGCCCGTTTAAAAAGGGCCAATGATAGTTTACTTGTGCTGAGTAAGTCATGCATATAAAAATCCTGGAAGCTTCAAAGCACACTATTGAAAAATACTGCATTGACATTTGGTGAGGAAAAAGCTCAAACAATCTATTCTCAATGCAGAATCCAGTGATGTAATGTCTACATCCAGGTTTTGGTGTATAATTGGACACTCACCTTTTCCCTGTCCAATTCCGCTCTCCTGTGGTTTATTTTGTTCTGTGTGGGAAGTAGAAGTAAATTTTTGAGAGAATCTTAACCCTCTTCCGACTATGGGGTTGCATGGTACTCCAGACGTTGTACAAAAAAATCCATAAAACTTTTTAATAAACCTAAACCACTCCATATTCCATGTATATATACCTCAAGGATAATGGTGTTAGTTGTGCCCTACTGGTCCAGTTGTATTTTTTTTTAAAAAATTGAAGGCGAATACTAGAACACTAAGGGGATATGATCGACCCTTATTGGAATGAATGGGGAAATGAAAGCACCATACACCCAGGCTTATGGGGTCATATTTGTTTCAAACACAATGTAGAATTTTGTCTGCTTTCATAATATGCCATTTTATGTATGTGCAGAAGATTTTCATTAGAACTGTATTGGTGAGAGTCAGTTATGCCCCAAGTTGAAAACTTCAATTACCAACTTAAAACAAACTTGTATCTTTAGATTCTTAAGCAGTTAACCCTTTCATAGTGTGAAGCTTCAATGATGTTTTTTTATTGGCAAGGTTGTGTTGAAAACAATTACCCTATTATGCTGAAGGGGTCATTTCAACCCCACCATTAGTTACCATGGCTGCTGGCTATTAAAATGCAAACAAGCTCCTGATAGCTCAGGCTCCTGAAATGCAGACAAGCTGTCTGCCTGTGAGTTATCATCACCCACTTTATCTTTGTTTGCTTATGAATAGAGAGAACATTGAGATGGTAACACTTGCTAACAGCTAGGTGTTATCTGTTTGCATATGAATGTGCTGTCCCTGACACTGGGGGATCATAGTAACCCCACAAACCTGTGTGTTAGACATACATTTCTGTACCACACACAATAAAATTAAATTTTTTAATGTAAAATTCTAGTCATATTCAAATCAATCATATTTATATTTTTCAACTGTGATGTAATTGAGATATATCATACCCCATTACCAGATTAATACAGTAGGTTTTTATAGGCAGAGGGGGTTTAAAGAAAAAAGAAAAGTTATACAGCATTATGAAACATACAACAAACTATTTGGTCTTGTTAGGCCCTTTTTACATGAGATGCACCCATGCATGCTCACACAGGTCCACTGCGTGGGCATGTGTGGGTGCCTTCCATGTGAATGCCATGGCGGGTGGGCGTGCGTGCGTACTCCTGAGAAACGTGCATGCCCACCCGTCACCCATGCATGGAGCAACTGGTGAAAATGCTGGTTGCTCTGTGCATGGAGATGCATGGGGGATGGGTGTGCGCCAGTGTGTACCCATGTACACACACACCCTGGGCACCGCCCCTGCACTGGTGTGCACACCAACCACCACCCCTAGCCATGCCATGGCCCGTTTAAAAAGGATATTACATAATATCTTTAGCATGTAGACAAATATTTCTTAGAGAGTTGGTGCCAATTTTATAGTGCTAGTTAGTAATTTCAAACAACATACATTTTTAAAATGGATATATCCTACAGAAATTGATTAATTGGATGTTTCACTATTGAAGTTGTTTCCATCTCTTCATAAGACAAAATTACATTTTAAAGAACCAACTGCTAGACTCTTGCTCAAGATGTCTTCTCTTGGGACTTGGTCCAAAGCCCATCAAAGTAAAACTTTCATTGACTTCAGTAGCTTTGGATCAAAACTCTCCAGTTATCACACTGCATCAAATCTAGCAGCAAGACTATTTCATCAATAACTTATTTTCCCAAAACTACTTTTGATCTCTGTGGTTCCAATCAACTTCATTCCAATGATGGAAAAGATACAGGTACTGTCTGTGAGTACCCATTCACAGGTACTCACTCTGTCTGAGACAGTACCCACTCACAGGTACCCCCTCTGTGAGAGAGGGGGTCCCGAGGAGGGGGGGAGAAGGTTGGGGGTGGGATCTCCCTCACAGTCCTGGCAGGATGGCTGGGGAACGGGGGCTAGGGGGCAACCGGGGGGGGGGGGTAGACGCGGCTATTGGGGTTGTGATGGGCCAGGGGAGATATAGTTTCCGGAGGAGGAATGTGGAAGTGGTGAGGCGGGACAGGTGCCTAGTGCACGTCCTGCTTCCCCCTCTCCCCCAGCGGATGAGCAAGTGGAACATGGTCAGGGGGCCCTTAACCCGGTTTTGGTGCTGTTAAACTCGTCGGTGGCAAATAAGACAACAACAGTCCAGGAGGTGATCCTGAACTATGCCGCCGATCCCGCGTGTATCACGGAAACCTGGCTGGACAATGAATCAGGGCCTATCTTGGCTGATCTTGTTCTGGCCGAGTATTCCGTGCATCACCAGATGTGGTTGGAGGGACGGGGTGTGTGGTGTAGCTATGATTTTTAAAGAGGGGTGGTCTGTGAGGAGGTATCCAGTGCGGACCATTGCAGGCACTGAAGGTCTCCATCTTGCGTTTGATTTGGCAGGGGACAGTTGAGGAGTGCTGCTGGTATACCGTGCACCTACCAGTAGAACGGCCTCCCTGCATGTTCTGGCAGAGGCAGTGTCGGAAGTGGTGTTGCGGTCCTCCAGGACGATAGTCTTTGGGGACCTCAACATTCACGCCGATGTGGTGATCGTGGGAGCCGAGCATGAGTTCATGGCCGCCATGGCAACTATGGGCCTGTCCCAGAGGGTCAATGGCCCGACACATCTTGGAGGGCATACCTTGGACCTCATGTTCTGTGCTGACCTTGAGGCAGGTGCTCTGTTAATGGGGGAGATATCAACTGTGCCCTGGACAGATCATTACCTCCTACAGACCTCCCTTCTAGCACATGTTTGCCCCCGGCAGGGTGCAGAAACTATTAGGATGGTCCGCCCCTGGAGGCTGATGGACCCGGTGCGGTTTCTAGGTGTTCTGGGGGCATTACCCTCTGACCTTGATGACCGCTTTAGCAATGACTTCGTCGAGCTATGGAATATCTTGCTAACGGAGGCCATAGATCAAATGGCCCACAGGTATCCATTGCCCAGGTGGCAGCCTCGCAGACCTCCTTGGTTCTCTGAGGAACTGTGGGTCCTGAAGCTAGAGAAGCGACAGTTGGAGCGATGGTGGCGTCGATTTCATGCTGAAGCCGACAGACTGCGACATAGAGCTAGTTTACTGTGCTATGCTGTGGCTATGCAGATAGCAAAGAGGGAGTTCTTTGCTGCCCTCATAGCAGCTGCCAAATTCCATCCAGCGGAGCTGTTCTGGGTGGTGCGGGGTCTGGTGTGGCAAAATGGCTTTTGCCCCCACAGACCCCCCTTCGTGGGAACTGTGAAACAGGCTTGAGTCCTTGAATTTGGCTTTGGGTCAACTGGATAGGGCTTAGATAAGCAGTGCAAGGGCAAGGAAGTGCATGAGTTCTGGAACACAGGGAAGTACCCTGCTGGGACTGCCCAAGGGGCTCAATAGACTCACTAAAGCTGACCTCAAAAGAGAGGCCCAGAGGAGGAATCTCCCAACAGAAGAGCTGACCAACAGGCAGCAAATAAGAGACTTTGAAATGCCTGGGGTGGGTCAGAATGATGATCTAGAGGCAGGAGCAACCCTTCTCCTAGGGACTCCTGGAGGGACCCCGGAACAGCTGGATCTGCTCCTGGCACAGATCCACCTTAGAGAGAAGGAGCTGGCAGCCCAGGAGAAGCTACTTGTCGACAGGGAGTGAGAGACAGAAAACAAGGAGCAAGAGAGAGCAGACAAGGCTGCCCAACAACACCATGAGCAGGAGCAGTGGGAACATGAGCTAGAGCTGCAAAGAGAATGGCGGAGGGAGAGAGAAGTTGAACTAGCTGCACAGGAAGCTCAACAACGCCATGAGCAGGACAAGCGGGAACACGAAGCTGGTATGCTCCAGCAAAAGTTGGCTGCACCCCACAAGCTGACATCCAAGGACTTCACCCCTTTCAAAGAGGGAGAAAACCCCGAGGTGTTCCTGAGTGTTTTTGAGAAGCAGGCTCGCAGATGGAATGTGGGGGAGGATGAGCATATGCGTTATGTGGGTGGGTTGGTAACTGGAACTATGTCAGTAATCCTTGATAGCTTACCCACTGAGTCTGCTAATGATTACTCTGCTTTTAAAGAGGCTGTGCTCAAGCGCCATAGGCTGGGCCCAAATCATTTCAGGAAGCGGTTTCGCACACTGCTCCCTCAGCCTGGACAATCTATGACAGAGTTTGGGGCCCAACTAGTAGAGGCCCTGAGAAAGTGGGTGGATGAGGCCAAAGCTGGGACCTGGGAGCTGGTGCTGGATCTTATGGGGCTGGATCAGTTCTACTTCTGCTGTTCCCAGGAGATCAAGCACTTAGTGAAAGATAGGAACCCCAAAACAGTCAGTAAAGCTGCTGATGTTGCAGATCGGCTGCTGCTGAATAGGGATGGGCTAATGAAAGATCACATCTGCTTTGGGAAGGATCAGAAAGGGGTCCAAAATGTCAGAGGGGGGAAATGACCCCCAAATGGGAGCCTGAGACACCGCCAACTGAACACAAGGCATCTCCTAATTTGGCAAAGTCCCCTAAATTGGAGAGGAGGGACTGCTACAGCTGTGGGGATCTGGGCCACATTAAGGCTGATTGCCCAAAGTGGCAGAGCTTAAAGAAGGCTGTACACAGTGCAGCAGCTGTAGGAACTGGGGAGGAAATCCAAAGCATCCTGGTGTACCGCCTCAATAGGATTATGAGCACGGGGAAGGTGGTGGATTACCTCAAGGAGGAAATAACTGTAAGGGGGAGGACTATTGTTGGGGAACTAGACACTGGGGCTGGGGTATCTTTGATCGGTGCCAGCCTGGTTTCCCCCGCAGATATAGCCCCAGGGAAAACTTACTGCTTCAAACCGGTGGAGTACCTACCATTTGAGGTGCCTATGGCATGCCTGCCCATAGAACGGAGGGGATGGGGAATGTGCCTGGACATTGGGGTGTGGGAGAATGCCCCTGTCCCTATACTAGTGGGGAGAGAGATCATAGGGCCCTGTCGGGTGTCAGTAGGAACCCGCAGGCAGAGCTGGGGAAGCCAGCTCATTCTGGAGATAGAAGTTGGGGTAGAGGGGAGTTGCCTGGGGCCAGAAGGTGGGCCCAGGGGTGAGATCTCCCCTAGCCATCAGAGCCAGCTGCAGAGTGGGGCTGAGCTCAGGAGTAATTCTCCAAAGGAGCAGCACCACCAGCTAGAGGAGGAGGTTGGGGATGCAGAAAGAATAGAAACCTTAGGGGTGAGCCTAGAGGGCACCCTGGGGTGGGAAACATGGAACCCAAAGAAGGAACCGGAATCCTAGGGGTGGGCCTAGTGGGCAGCCCCAGAAGGGAAAAGATAGACCCCAAAGAGGGTGAGGCAGGGGAAATTAATTCTAGGGGCGGGCCTGGAGGGTAGCCCCAGAACAGAATCTGTAGAGCCCAGAGAGGGGGCAACAAAGGAAGCATTAGTCCTGGGGGCGGGCCAGGAGGGCAGCCCTAGAATGGAAAGTGTAGAGCCCAAGGGGGGAACAGATGAAGGGACCCCAAAAAGGGATGGTGTACCCCTGGGTGGGATAGAGAAAGGTAAGCTGGAGGTTTTTGCGTACCCCAGTTTAGTAAGCTCAGAGGAGCTTGAGCCAGAGGCTCTAGAAGACGTCAGCTTGGAGCGGCTCCAGGAGTCGGCTCAGGAACAGGAGGGGGAATTCACTCCTGGAGGGGGGAAACAAGTAATCTGGGAGGAGGACAAAGCAACTCTGCAGCCACTCCCAGTCATAGAACCGCCTTGTGTGTGGGTGGGTACAGATACAGGGGGACCCCTGAAGCAGAAGACAAGGGGAAAGCACTCTATTCTGACCCTAGCAGATGTGGCAACTAGATACCGGGCGGCGGCGGCAGCTGGGGAACTTCCAGGTTTCCCCGGAAGGCCTAGTAAAGCGCTGAAGCCAGCCAGCACTGAAGCCGTCAGACCACCGTGCTGCAGCTGCCGCCGCCACCCGGAGCACAAAAGGTAGGCGAACCCTGGGTGGGGGGGTAGGGTGATCCCTGGGGTGGTGTGTGTGTTAAACCACCCCCCAACAGGGATCGCCCTAGTACCTGCTGGTACGGGCTCCAGGTTGCAGCCGGCGGCACAGCGGGGGCCCGGAGCCCGCACTAGCAGGGACTTCGGGTAAAAAAAATTTTTTTTACATCCAGGCTGGGCGGGGGAGGTATTGGGTTTTTTTCCCATTGATTTCAATGGGGACAGTTCCCCATTGAAATCAATGGAAAAAATACCGGTACCGGTATACTGGTTCTAATCTGGTAAATCGTTTTTTTGGAAACCGGTATCCGATTTTTTGCCTGAAGTCCCACCCCTAGTATGCGGATAACACCCAACTGTAGCTCTCATTTTCGACCGACCCAGACTCGGCTGTTTCAGTGCTTACCCAGTGTTTGGCAGCTGTGGGGGACTGGATGAGGGTTAAATGACTGCAACTGAATCCTGAAAAGATGGAGGTGATGCTAGTGGGTATGTCAACGGAGTTGGCAACTCCATCAATTAATGGAGTCTGTCCTCTGCTGACCCTGGGGGTGTTCCTCAACGCGCAGTTCCACCTGGATCTCCAGGTGGAGGCTGTGGTAAGGAGTGCCTTCTGCCAGTTACATCTGGTGCGGCAACTTCGGCCGCTGGTTTCGGCTCCGGACCTGGCCACGATCATCCATACTTTTATTACCTCTTGGTTAGACTACTGCAATGTGCTCTACATGGGGCTATCTATGGTGACAGATCGGAAGCTGCAGCTGGTGCAGAATGTGGTGGCCCAGCTCCTGGTGGGGTTGAGCCGCCGGGAGCACATTACACCAGTGCATTACACCATCTCTGCACTGGCTGTCAATAGTCTTCCAGGCCCAATTCAAAGTGTTGGTTTTAACCTATAAAGCCTTACACGGTCTTGGCCCTGTTTATTTGCAAGACCGCCTCCCCCCCCGGGTTCTGGATCAGCCCCTGCGGTTGTCTGGGGGCACCTTGCTGGAGGTCCCCCGGGTTTCCTGGGGGGCCACGCAGAATAGGGCGTTCTCGGTGACTGCGCTGCACCTCTGGAATTCCCTCCCGGTGGGGGCACGTCTGGCCCCGGACCTTCTTGCCTTCCGCAAGAACTGAAAAACCTGGCTGTTCCATCAGGCATTTGGTGAGGGAGAGGGGTAGGGTTGGGGAGGGGGTGTTTTTACTTTTTATGACTGACTATTTTACAATGTTTAAAATTGTTTTATATTTTTATATATTGTTAGCTGCTCTGGGCCACCTGTGGCGGGAAGAGCAGGATACAAATATTGTTAATAAATAAATAAAATAAATAATGTTCTCCTTCATCCTGGGGTGGATTAATAATAGGTAATTTAGTGGCTGTTTTAGGTTTTCCACTTTCAGTCCATGAAGAGCTGTTGATTTGCTGGTTTCTTATAGCAAGGATAATGAGAACCATCCTTGAATGGCTCTGATAGGATAGTGTTGGGGTATGCTCAACCTCTAAGAGATTCTTTACTCTGAAGTTTCACAGGAGTCTGTTCTTCTGTCACCCTTCTTGTTCAACTTGTGGATGGGGTCATTTGGAGAACTAATTTAAGATGTTGGCTTTGACCAATGTAATACTTAATGATTCAGAATCTGAGCCTTTTTAATTTGTGTGATACCAGTAGAAATCACCTGTGGTGCTTAAACAGATAATTCCCTGGTTCAAACAGGTGGAAACTAGAGGCAGACTTTCATTAGTGAGTGGAACTCACTTCCTGCCTTGGTCTGAGAATAAGGTGTCACAGAGAGATACTGGACTATAGGTCTAACAGATATGTAAAGCTGAAGGTTAAACATATATGTAATGTTAAGAACTGCAAACTCACTTCATGTAATCATGTAATGTGGAAGCCGAGAGGGAAACTCGCTTCATGCAATGGAGACAGACACAAAAGATATGCCAATGTGTTTTCCCCACATATCACATTTTTAAATTGTTTTAAAATGTTATACTGTTTTAATGAATGTTGTTTGCCACCCCGGGCTGCCCTGTGGGCAGGAGGGGTGAAATTTTATAAATATATATATTTTATAAATATATAAAAATTAAAAATAAATATTCGCCACCAAAACCAGACATACCCCATGGAGTTGCAAATTAAGCTTCCTGTTTGCCTTTCTGCGGACATGCTGGTAAACAAGGCTTCTCCAGGGTGAGAAAATCACACAAAGGGATAGCAAAGGTATTTAAGCTAAGATCTTTGCCATCAAGAGACGATTGGAGTTGGAATTCAATTCAACCTCTGACTCAAGGAGAGTCACGGATCACTGCTGGGGGAATAGCAGCAGCCTGCCAGCCAACAAGGTGTGGAAGAGATGCATTGAGAGAAGAACATTGATTCTAACCAACCTAAGAACTGGAGCCCAGCCACTTACACCTGGCTGAGTATGAACTCAAGCTTAGGGACTCGATATAGGGTAAGATTTATCTAGGGACTTGCTCAGTCCAGATTAGGAATGCTTTAATTTGATTTTACTTTATTAGCCACTCTGTGTCAAACTATCTTTGCTTATGTAATCAATAAACTTCCTTCTTATCTATTGAGAAGTGCTTTCCATTGTTCTACATTGGGAACACAAGTGAGCAACTTGAGCCTTCAAGCTCTTGCGAATCCAGAGAGAGAGTGTAAACGGGAAGCTTTCCGGGAGTTTGGGAGACAAAAGGATTATCCCCTTTGCAGGTCTGAATCAGCCAGAGAGAGAACTGGTTCAGGTGGCCTGCAAGTGAGGGAAACTGAGTCACCCTACCCAGGAAAGTGGGATAGTGGACCCCCAAAACCGTGACATAGGGGCTATTTCACACTACATTTCCACAGCAGAGGTAGCAACACACAACCCATGCTGGCTTCTCCTACCCTACCCCACCTCCAGCATAGGGTTGTTTGGCACAGGTTTGCTTGCAGTGCAAAACCAGTTCATACATCTCTCCCACCCTGTGGAGGAAGCCAGATTGGGCTGGACTGGGTTGCTTCCTTCATGGAGAATTGTTGAGCAAATAAGCTCTAAGCCTAGTGCTTTTCGGGTTGTACTGCTGGACCTATTTGTTTTATTAGGCTTTTGAGAAGGGCTGGCTAGGAGAAGAGAGGGGTAAGGGAGTGACTATATAGTTAACAATCTTGTGCTGTTATTTATTCAGCGAGATTGGTAAGTATTTTACTACATTGCATAATGACTTGGTGAAATGACTGCATGCGGGGAACTGACACCATGTGTCACACTTACATTCCATTTAAACCTATTTTAGGCCATTTTTACATGAGATAGACCCATGCATGCCCACACAGGTCTTGTGTAACCACCACGGTGGGGTGGGGTGGGGTGTACACGCTCCTGTGGCCCATTCATCTCCACTCACCTCCACCCCATCGCCCATGCACGGAGCAACTGGCCAAAACGGCAATTGCTCTGGATATGGAGGTGGGTGGAGATGGATGTGCGTCCGTGTACAAGCGCACCCACATGCTACCCCTGCACTGGTATGCATACCCACCCCACAGTCGTGGCCCATTTAAAAAGGGCCTTAGCTGGGACTTAAGTAATGACTAGGCTATGTGCTGGTTCTCTGCATGGGGGTGAATTGTATTCTGAGAGCAATTCCAATTTATTTTTAAAATGTGCCTAAATAAACATGCAACCATTGTACATATATCAAACATCAACTGGGGCATTTCTGCAAATACATGGAATATGAAAGAACTTCTGATGGCATGCGAAAAAAACCATACTGGATTATATCTGACTAGGAGGTGTTGTAAGGTATTAATACCAAACAATAACAATGGTTTATTCCAAACTTTAGCTTCTGTCACATAACCTTGAATAGTTATTATTTGTATAGCACAAGCAGTATACCTGGTGTTGTACAATCAATAGTTATAGACAGGTCCCTACCCCAAGGGGTTTACAATCTAAGGCCATTTTTAAATGGCCATGGCCAGGGGGTAGGTCTGTATGCACTTAGTGGAGTGCACATGCACTTCTGTGGGAGGGGGGCTTCAGATGGGCCTGGACAGATGTGCACTGGGTGTGCACCCATGCCCATGCACTAGGGGTGGGACTTGGGTGAAAATACCGGATACCGGATTTACCAGATACCGGATCTCATGCACTGCCCGCTCATGCCCCTGCATGGAGCATCCTGGGTTTCCCCCCAACTCTCCGTGCATGGGCATGAGCGGGCAGTGTGTGGGTCACAGGAGTGCACACCTACCATGCTGTCTTTAGCCAGGCGCTCAGGTAGGGGTGTGTGTGCATCCTATGTAAAAATGGTCTAAGAAAGACGAGGGGAGACAAGGGAGAGACGACGATACATTCATGAAGTTGGGGAGTTGCAGGTGCACATGTCTAGCTTAGTTCAGTTTTTTCTTTAAATGTAGATCACTAACTAACCTTTGATATTTCTGTGTTACAAAAGACAGTCAGTGCCATTTGCACTTTAAGCAAACGAGGGTTTAAAATATAAACCAGATTCATTTCCAGTCCTGCTAGAGGGATATGGCCATCTCGGTTTATGGCAGTGTAATATTTACCTGATGTCTTATTCAGTAAAGAACTGGTCTGGCCCACTATTCCCAAACTGAGTAGAGCATTCAGTGGGATCGCCTGAAAACTGTGACAGTACTCATCATGAGCAAGGATAGCATAATCAGGAAGTAATACTTGATCATCCCTTGTTTTGAATGTGTCCTGAAATGTGCTTGTTATATTACTGATTTACTAGTTCTCTAATGAGCAATAGTGAGCCTAAATTTAGGGCAAACCAAAAAACTTAACTGACAAACTCTTCTTACTACTCAGCAGCTATTTACTGTTTGGAGGACAGCGGACACATTATTATCGTTGTCTACATTCATGCAGCCCTCTAATACAAACAATATTAGGCAATTTCTTTACTGACCTGCAGGGGGGGTGCTTTCATTTTCTGAAAGTAAAAAAACAAAAATAAAGCTGTTAGGATGAGGCACAAGTGTTTACCATAACACTGATCAACCCACATACATTCAGAGTTGATTTAAGAATTATAACTATACTTCAACATTCAGTTTATATTATTCATATATGCATCATATGAAATTTTTCATATTACATATTTCATTCACCATTTTTCTGTGCTCTGTCTTCCTCATTGCATTAATTATTCTATAGAATTATATTTAAATTATTTTATTTGGTGTAAATGAGACAAGGTCATAAATCACAATAATGCTCATTTGATATTGCAAACAGAGAATCTTAACAGCAAATCTTACTAGCTTGTGGCCTTAAAATTATACCGTCTTATGTACATTCACACTGAGTTTATATTTTTCATAGTTTTGCTTTCTGTTCACTTAGCATGAAAGGTATCAGATGTTATAATAAAAAGGGTTCATAAAGTGTTTTTTTTTCCGTTTACCAAACTAGACAGTATGCAGTTTCAAGACAGGCCACAGGGCCCATGTCTATGGCCTTTTTAAAATGAACCGCGGCTGTGGGGGTGGTTGGTGTTCGTGTTGCAGTGTGGGTGGTGGGTGGGTGGGTGCACACAGGTGTCCCCACACACGGAGCAACCAGTGTTTTGGGCAATTGCTCTATGCGTGGGTGATGGGTGGAGGTGGGTGGGTATGCATGTTTCATGGGACTACCCACACATGGATGCACACCCACCCACCAGCCACAGGATTCACACGGGAGGGACCCACTCATGCCCACGCAGCAGACCTGCATGGGCATGCGTGGGTGCATCTCATGTAAAAAGGGCCTATGTGTGTTTGTATAATATCTAGTACTGCGGACCTGTGGAAATGTCCTCCCAACATATTCCTGGCTGGGACATTTTGACTCTTCTATAATACAATTCAGCACAATATCAAAGAACATAAGAAGTGCCATACTGGGTCAGACCAATGGTCCATCGAGCCCAGCATCCTGTCTTGGACAGTGGCCAATCACGGGGGTCTGGGAGAAGCACCCAACAGGTCACCATGCTATCCATTCCCTGTGGGTCATCCCCAGGCTCCCGACAGTAAAGGGTTTTGTTCCTCAATCCTATCTGGCTAATAGCTGCTAATGGAACGATTTTCCAGAAATTTGTCCAAACCTCTTTTAAACTCAGCTATACTGCCAGAGGAGGTGGTCAAGACCAGCAGTAAATTCCACAACCTAATTGTACGCTGAGTGAAAAAAACCTTTATTATTATTAACAAACATTTATATAGCGCCAGCAGTGTACCTGGCACTTTACAAAGTAATAAAATAGACACGGTCCCTGCCCCTAGGGCTTACAATCTGAGAGACAGGAGCTGGGGGAGAGACTTAGGAAGGGGAACAGAGGGAGAGACAAGGGGTCTAACATTCATGAAGATGCGAGGTCTCAAGT
>QEPC01006427.1:871408-896760 GCA_003113815.1 Sphenodon punctatus
CTTTCCTATCCTACATGTATTTCCTAATAAAGCTACTTAAGCTTAAGTATGCTTCCTGCCTGCTTATTGATGATTAGCTACTCACACTCCTCTGTAAACTCTGCATTGGGCAAATGGATGCAATGATCTCACAGTCCTTGCATTTCCAACAGAAAGGTGTTCAAAGGGTGTTGAAGATCACACCCTGTACATGTAAATATATAAAGGGTGTTGACCCAGTGTTCATAAAACCCCCTTTAAACACCCATTCTGTGCTGTGTGTAAAAGCGCCCAAAGCGGGAGCCTTAACTTACAATTTCCATGCTTTTGGAACATGAATGAATTTGTAAGGGCCTTAACTTCTCTCTTAAACGGAAGGCTTTTTGAGTATAGAATATATGTTTAGCTTATTCATATAACAGACAACAATGTACAAAAGAATCCCTATCCCCCACCCCCACCCCAATGATGCAACCAGCCAGCTCTGCATGCACTCCCAGTAAGTGTTCTGTGAACAACTGGTGCTTCACAGTTTAGGAATTACTTGCTTAGGGTCATGAGAAACACAAAAATCCCAGTCCAAATATGGGGTGTTTTCAGACGTTACGTACTGAAAACAACCCATTCATTCCCCGCCGGGGTCACCCCGTCACGCCATATCAGACGTGCCGGGGGGATCCCGGTGGGGAATCTGGGAGGGGGTGGGGCAACGTGCGGCCGCACGGCCACGCCCCCTCCACGCACCCCACCGCACGCCCTCCGGGGAGACGGGCGGGCGGCAGGGCCAATGCAGCCGCCGCGTCGGGTCGGATGCGCCATGGCCCAGGATCCCGCCGGGGATCCCGGGCCGTGGCAACCGGCCAGACGTTACTTTTTTTTGTCCCCGCTGGGGATCTTTTTGACCACGCTTCCCGGGACATTCCCCTGGCTAGCCCGGGAAGCGTGGTTCAAATTGACCCCTTGCGGGTATTGACCGTGGCGAACATCTGGCGGCCACCAAACAGACGTTCGGGACACAGTGACCACAGGTGGGTATTCACCGTGGTTCACTGTGATCTCGTAATGTCTGAAAATACCCATGATCTCATATTTTCATCCATAATCAAAATGAAGAAGACTGCAACTATATAGAGATATGGTGATTTTTTTCTTCAATATTTGTCTACTTCTTGGCAGCTTGTCATTGAGAGACCTTACAAAAAGGTGTAGTTTGAAGTGGATTTTAAATTGGCAGCCCAATGCTCTAAGCGCTCCACTGGAACAAGCCCTATTCACTTCAGTGGGACTTCCACCAGGAGAGTGCTTCATAGAGCACAAGTTGATCAGACTTAATAGAGTGGACATAGCGGGGCAGGGAGAAAGAAATTCTAAACAACACAGGACGTGGCACAGAGGAAGGTCTGATTTTAAGAAAACTGTTGGCCATGTCTGGATCGTTCAATGGTCATCTCTGGCTGTCAACTTCATTGCCAAGAACAGCCAGCAAAAACTCCTTAATAGCACCCAGTAAATAGCTTCCACAGGCTCTTAGATTGATAGCCCCTGATGGCTGACATCAGTAGACTTGGCAGCCAAGGAAAAGCCCAGCAACTTCAAACAGCAGCTACTATTATGTTCTTTCCTGATGAAGTATGCTCAATGGAGTCCCTAGATGCCATTCTCCGGAGACCAGAAGCCTTATAAGGCCCTCTGGCTAGGTGCTGTCAGGGACTTGACTTTGGAAAAAGTGTCAGCTCCAAATGCCCAATGAGGTATTCCACTGCTACAACAAATTTTCCCCACTGAATCATAATGAATCTTTTCAGCTGCCAAGATTGATGAAACTTCAGTAGTGCAGAGACTAAGCAGGCTAAATCCAGCTGGATGAAAGCTCAAAAGCTCTAGTGGAAAAATACCTATTATATCAAATGACTGAAAACCATATATTTGAAATGTTTGCCTTGTAACCATATGACAATAAGGAGCAATTCATTTGTATATTAATTGCTGTAGATCTACCACTAGGTAGATTAACAGACAATCTACCACTCGGGCAGTTTGAATATACTTTGCCTTGCTGAAGTACCTAAAGCAAAACCCACAAATTATAGTGAGAATTCATTCATCTTTTTTCAACACTCAAGGATGTGGCCAAATCATTTTACTGATAAATTTTGTGCTCCTTAGTTTAGCTCTAGGACATGAATCTTCGAAGAGCCTTGTACAATGCTACTCAGAGGGGACTGTATATCATGAAGTGTAATTAGGACATTCAGTGAAAGCACAACTGTCACTTAGATAGCATCTACAGAAATACTTTCATGTCTCAGATATGTCATGCAGAGGATTGTGGGTCCCAGTTTGACTCAGTGGGATGGACACTTAGAGCCAAGGCATTTTTATTTTCTGCTTTATAGCTATATGTGCCCCTAGAGTCTTGAAACTCAGCAGGCTTGCAATTTGAGTAATCTCACTGGTGAATTGTCAGTCAAGAATCAATAGTCATTCCATAAAGTTGCATTCTCTCGTTCAGCTAAAATAATGTTAAATCTTTTCTTTGGCACACAAGAAATTAGGGGTGCTATCCTCACCCATTAAAGTCAATGGGAGTTTTGGCATTGACATCAACGGGTTCAGGGTTGTAGCCTAAATTTAGATATGCCACGGAAATACAGAAATTGCTATAATAGCTCAATAGTTGATCTGTTCCAGTATCCTGCACAAGCCTGTAATAGCCTGCACAAGATGATTCTGAGGAGGTTCAATCTACTGATCAATGTCTTGATCAATAGATTAAGCTTTATTCTCATCCCTAGCAGAGATTGTTTTAAAACTTGAATAATGAAGTTTAATATGTATTCATATATTATGACAGCAATAATTATAATATTATAGCTCTGTATATTCCTGTTATCCATACTGTTATCCAGCCTCTTTTTGAAGTCTCATGTGATCTGCTCTAGTGCTAAAGATAGGCATGTGCCTAGCTGCCTTGTTAAATCAGAGCCTTATTATTCCAAATGTCAGTGTTCACACTGGAATCCCAACGGCACTATGGCCTTTTTAAATGGGGAAGAGGAGCAGTCCAGGCAGTGGGTGGAATCGGTGGGCGGAGGGTGCAGATGGGCACAAACCCATTTCCACCCATCCCCATGCATGGAGCAATCACCATTTTGGCCAACTGCTCTGTGAGTGGGTGATGGGTGGGTCACAGGAGCATGAACTCATGCCCCCCACACCTGCCACGGTGTTTACACGAGTGGCACCCACGCATGCACACACAGCAGACCCACGTGGGTCCCTCTTGTGTAAAAAAGTCTAACCACCATGTTTAGGCAGCTGAGGACTGGCACAGCGTAGGGAAATCTCATGCTAGTGGCAGCTGGTGAACGTTTAGGCTGGGTGGGGCAATGGGCTGGGCCACTTGGGGGCAGGGTCACTTAAAATTTGACATGTTACTATAGAATATACGAGTAAAAAAAACCTACACTGAATACATCTGGGCCCCTCTTCTCAGCAGAGCGCACACCTCTGGAGATAGGTTGCAAGTTCAACATCTGGGTTTGTTATGCATCTAATCCAGAGATTCTCCTGAAGTCTTATCTGACAAAGTTTGTCTTTTGGGTCTGAAATCTGACTGCAGGAGCAAAACACTCAACTAAGCAGAAGAGGATTTATTAATCTTTCCTCCCATCGGCTCATTCACACGGGAAATGCAATCATTTTAGAACTGGAGGGGTGAGAAGGAGGATTACTGCAGGAGAGAAAGGCAAGACAAGTCGTCTCCTGCTAAGATGCGTGTCTTGCTCTTGCAGCCAATTTTGGTTCAAAAAGGCAACGCTGTTCCTCACAATCAGCTGCAGGAGAGTCCCTGATCAGACACAAACCAAACCCACAGGCTGAATTTGCAAGCAATTCCTAAACCATCACTCTCTGCTAACAAGAAGGGCAGAAAATGAAACGCAGTGACAATAGTTCTGTGAAAATCTGATGACCGAGAACAATTCTGCTACTGACCCACCGCTTTTCCTCTCCTCCCTCCACTCCCAAACTCCACACTTTGGAAAGACAGTTTACTATTTGCCCTGATCTGACAATGAGATGCTCCCACCCAGTGCCACGTGGGGGAGCGTCTCATTTAAATGTGGAGGTGCATGCTCCTGTGACCCATGCATCCCCACCCACCTCCAACCACCCCCTACTCATGCAGCAAGCGGCAAAAAGGCGGGTTGCTCCATGTGTGGAGGTGAGTGGAGAGGGGTGTGCTCCCATCTGCACCCTCCCCCCAGATGGTTCCCACAACAGTGCTCTACCAGTCCCACATGAACCCCGCCCCAGTAGCAGTCAGCTTAAAAATGGCCAAAGAAACTCTTCCACCTTGCTCAGTTACTGACTGCCGGAAGCCACCTGCCTAGCTTAAACTTTCCTGAGATAGCAAGAAAAAGCCTTCATAGAGCCCTTAAGCCCCTATCATAGGACTACCACCTGTTGGATCATATATTACATTTTATCTGCTGGGTGGCCACAGCAAAACCCAGAGTTCAAGTCCTGCTAGGGTGGCCATCTCTCCCCTTTAAAATATGACAATTATGAAAAATACATGGTGCAGGGCTGCACTGGAATCACTGCAGCCCTGCAACATGTATTTTTCATAAGTGCCCTCTTTTAAAGGGGCTGTATGCCCACCCTAAGTTCTGCCCTTTTCAGAAGTGCAAACACATTAACAGTGCAATCCTCTGGCAGGATAATGTGCATGCATGCTAGCAGTTAGCACAAGTCCCATTCACTTCTATGGGAATTAGACTAAGATTCACTAGCAGATGAGCTATCTCACCTGAGAACTGCACTCAGGGTAAAAAAGAAAAAAAAAATTATACCCCATAACCCAGGAAATGTATTTTGACACAAAAAATTAACAGATAAAACTACCAAGAAATGTTTTAGTCTAATGCAGTGAAGCTTCGTTTGATGGGTACTCCCAATGAAAACTTCTCCATATGAAGAAATGCTGCAGGAGTACTGCAAAGCATAAAGCAGTAAAGTAGCAGTAAAATCCAATAAAACCATGTCCATACACAACTTGTCAAGCAGAAAGCTTTCACACATAGGCATATGAGTTTTGCACTTTAAAACAGGATGAGCAAATACTAGAGCCACAAAGCCTAGAGAAAAATCAAAGCAACACACACTAACAGCATCTAAAACTGCATTTCTTTTAAAAATTCATTTAAATTCCTAAATGAATTATCTCATAGCAACCACTAGACCCAACTTTAAAAACAGCAAGAAAAAAATCTTTTACAAAAACACAAGCGTTTCCCCGTCTAGCATTAAAGATACAGGGGAACAAAGCTCAAAATAATGTTTGCCCTTCATGAGCGACCATACACATTAGTGGTAAGAAAGTTCCTACAGTTATCAAGTCTCAGAAAATAGCCTTGTAGCCTTCTTTAAAAGTCATTGATTCGACCTGGAATCCCCTGCAGCTGAGATTCAAGAAACAAAAGGTGTTTTCAGATGCGATGGACGGGGCCCACCATCATGTTAGTTTTCCTGTGCCAGATGTTGATAAGGGATAAATCCCAGTCATGGTGGCAGCCAGTGCAAGCTGTGACTCAGGAAAGTCTCTGAATCACAGCCTCCACAACCGGGATCTGACCACCCGACCATGAGTAAAGCAAGCTTTCACTTTCAAAAGTCCGCTTTATTGGACCCAGTCTGGAGTCCCTGCCGGTTCGGGGCACCATAGTGGCCATCAGGGAGAAGGGCAGGCTACTGAGCACAGTGTGAGGGCAAGGCTGGGTGGATGCACATCTGCGTGTCTCCCCACCCTCCCTGGTGGCCCGGCCTCGGTCATGTTAGTTCAGGGGCCGGGCAGGATCCCAGCCACAGTGATGGTCCGTCTCCGGAGGGGGTAAGTCCATGACAGCGCTCAAGTGCCATCATGTTTGAAAACACCCAAAGTTGTACTTTAAAAATACTATATTTGTGGGTACAATCTGCACACCCTCCCGATTCCCATTAGCAAGAGACCCACTCCTACTCTGCTCCAGTCCCTAGCCCCCTTGCAAGCACCCACCCACCCACAAACCCATTGACTTACCGCTGACGTTGTGCTGCAGCAAAGAGCCCTTGCCATATCGCCTCAGGGTAGGTTTCCCACTGGAAAGCAAGCAAGCAAATGGCCTGCAACATGGTAACTCTAGGTTCCCCTCTACTAAGGTCCACCTGGACTAAACTCATGCAGACACAAAGCAAGTCCCATCCCTGGCAGTCCCATTCTCTGCTGCCATTGGCTAGGAGTATTTTGGATTTTGCCCCAAGATCGGCCCCCTAGCCTGCCAATAGAGGTGCAGGGCCTCTTTTCCATGCTCCCCCATAAAGGAAGAATCAAGGCATGGAGTAACTCATCCGCACTGCAGCAACCCTTTGCTGCAGCTAGTGGGGGAAACGAAACAGCCCACTCTGGCGGGAGGGAACAACGCACCTGGCTAGGGTTGCTGGGTAACCAGGCCAGCCGGGCGTGCAAAAGAAGTCTTATGATGCGAGACTTGGGGGCAGGCTTTATAAGTCCCCCCCTCCCCCCAGCTCCCTGCAGTTGTGGTGGGGAGCACACACAGAGCAGCACCCTGCTACTCCAACGCGCAGAGCGCCGGCACAGGGCCTGTGAGGCAGCCCACCAAAGGAGGGAGCAGCAAGCAATGGGGCAGCGATGGTGCTCTACACCTCCTCCCCACAGGTGAGGTTCACTGGGCCCAGTGTTTAGGCACCATCAGGGAATCCCTTCCCCTGGGTGTTGTGCCCCCCCTCCCACTGTAACTGTGGCCTGTAAGCTGTTTTGTGTAGAGGGTTGGGGATCGATCTCTATCAATCAATCAATAAAAAGATAAAACAAGATAAAATAAAAGTAAAAAAGGGGGAGACAAAGAATGGCAAAAGGAGGAGGCAATAAGAAGGGGAAGGCTGGCAAAGGAAAGAGGCGGCCTGAAGCTACCCCCCACCCAGCTTTTGTGGCGCTGGCAGCTCAGGTGGGCCCAGCCATCATGGACCCAGGCCTTCCTTCCCTCAAGCACACTCCTTTTGGGGGCCAGAGCCCCTCCTGGGCCTAGCCCTTCTGGTGCCAGAACCTGCCTTAGGCACAGGCACCATGGGGGCAGAAATTATCCCCTGTCTCTGGCACACTCCTCCTTCCAGGTTTCTTTTTCTCTACTGTGGCAATATCAGTATCAGTCTGGCAGAAGGGAGCACCTGCTTGCATTTGGTCCTCAGCCCTGGTGGATCAGCCTGGCACTGGAGTAATTATCTGTGAGACAGCTGAAATGGTTTTAGGGCCAGATTGCTGTGGCATCAAGTAACCACACTCAGCTGGAAAATATGGACAATATAGATGACAAACAGTAAACACTGGTTCTGTGGCTAGCCAGTTCTTTTCCTTTCCTTGATTAGCTCTGCAAATGTAATCCCAGTAGGCGGTGGAGATTGAGGCAATAATTGATGGTCTGAAAGGGGGGAAAGCTGTGGGCCTCGATGGTCTTCCACCTGACCTCTGCAAGGCCAATAGAGCTTGGTGGGCAACAGCCCTCGCAGTCCTCTTTACAGGCATCAACCAGACTGGTGACCTTCCGGATGGATGGTTCCAAGCTGAGATTGTGCCGCTATATAAGAAGGGTCCCCCTGAGGAGGCTAAGAATTACAGACCTATTAGCCACCTCAGCATGGTTAGTAAAATGTATGCTAGCTATTTGTTGGGGAGATTGGATAAATGGATGGAGGAAGGGAAAATACTCGAGGATGAGCAAAATGGGTTTAGAGCTGGTCGCGCTACCTACGATCACTGTTTCGTGCTAAGCCATTTTATCTCCAAATATTCGCACTCCACGGGGCTCTTTGCAGCCTTTGTGGATTTGCGAGCAGCGTTTGATCTGGTCTCCAGGAATCATCTTTGGGTGAAGCTTTCCCACATATCTATTGATGCGAGGTTATTTGCCTCATACAAAGACTGTATAACAACATCTCCCTGCGGGTTAGACTGGACTGTAACGGTTCTTTGTCTCAGGAAATACCAACTAAGTGTGGGGTTAAGCAGGGGTGTGTACTTGCCCCTGCCTTATTCAATCTTTATCTGAACAGCCTTATCCCTATGGTTACCTCTTCTAATAATTGTCCCCCCCCCCCAGGATTGGGAAGCGAGAGGTAGCAATTCTGCTTTATGCAGATGATGCCATCTTGCTGGCTAGATCACGCCTGGGTCTCATTAGACAGCTGGCAGCTCTGGACCTCTATTGTTTGCAGAATTTCCTCAAGATCAACCATACTAAAACAAAGGTAATGATCTTTTCCTCTAGGAGGAAATCTCTATCTCTCTACTCCCTCTCTCTCTCCCTCTGATCAAGCTCATCTCATCAGCTGTCTCTCTGACATCTCTACCTGGATGTCTCAACGTCAACCCTATACGGCCTTGGCCCCTCTTACCTTAGGGACCGCCTCGCCCTTCGCGCCCCGGAACGACTCCTGCGGTCTGCCGGGGGTGCCCTCCTGGAGGTCCCCCGTGTTAAGCGGGGGGCCACGATGGAGCGGGCATTCTCGGTGGTAGGACCGCGGCTGTGGAACTCCCTTCCGGAGGAAGCTCGCCTGGCCCCAAGCCTTTTGACTTTTCGGCGGAACTGTAAGACCTGGCTGTTTGCCCAGGCCTTTGGGAGGGAGGGGGGGGGTGATTTTTAATCCCCCACCTGTCTATTTATTTTTATATACCACTAGCTTTATTATATGTTTTATGGTTGTATTTTAAATGTTTTTAAATGTTTTTATTGTTGTAAACCGCCCCGAGCTGCAAAGCAGGATGGGGCGGTATAGAAATCTAATAAATGAATGAAATGAATGAATGAACTCAAACTCAACATGGCTAAAACTGAACTCCTTATCTTCCCCCCTCATCCTTCCTCACTGTCAATAACTATTGATGGAGTCACCATCCTGCCTGTCCCCCAAGCCCATAGCCTAGGCTTCATCTTTGACTCACCCCTTTCTTTTAAACCCTACATTGACTCTGTTGCTAAATCCTGTCGCTTCTCCCTCCATAACATTGCTAAGATTCGCCCTTTTCTCTCTGTCTCGTCTGCCAAAACTCTTGTTCATGCTCTGGTCATCTCTCGCCTCGATTACTGTAACCTCCTTCTCACTGGCCTTCCCCGGTCTCACCTTTCTCCCCTCATCTCTGTCCAAAACTCTGCTGCCAGGGTCATCTACCTCGCCAGTCGCTTCGACCATGTGCAGCCCCTCCTCTCTTCGCTTCACTGGCTTCCCCTTCCTGAACGAATCCTGCACAAGCTCCTAGTCGTCACCTATAAAGCTCTTCACAACCTTGCTCCCCCCTACCTCTCTGCACTTATCGCCCTCCATACTCCAGCCCGTGCACTTCGCTCCTCCTCTGTCCCTTCTCTCACCCTTCCACGCCTTCCTTGCTCCCCTAAGCGCCTTCGTCCCTTCTCACTTGCTGCCCCCCATGCCTGGAACTCCCTCCTTGTCCACATCCGCCTTGCCCCCTCCCTTCATACCTTCAAATCTCTCCTTAAAACTCACCTCTTTCGCTCTGCTCTGTCTGACTCTTTATCCTGCTGAGCCACTATTCCTATACCTATGATCGGTTTACCCTTATCCTTGCAACATGGACCTGCCTGCTGTCATTCTCATCGTAACCAAGCCAAGTACGTGCACTTGAGACCTTGCATCTTCATGAATGTTAGACCCCTTGTCTCTCCCTCTGTTCCCCTTCCTAAGTCTCTCCCCCAGCTCCTGTCTCTCAGATTGTAAGCCCTAGGGGCAGGGACCGTGTCTATTTTATTACTTTGTAAAGTGCCAGGTACACTGCTGGTGCTATATAAATGTTTGTTAATAATAATAATAATAAGAGGAAGATATACAAATGGTTTATAGGGGCCCATGAACTGGAACAGGTTACCTCCCATAGATACCTAGGGCTGGTTTTTCAGGCCAATGGGTTATGGACAGTGCATGCTAAGGCAGCTGTTAGGCAAGCAAAACTAATAGGGAAATCAAGTTGCAGGTTTTTTTAGAGCTAAAGGGGGATACCTTGTTATCCCAGCTATCCAGGTGTTTAAGGCTAAGTGTTTGGGGCAACTTTTTTGGGGGGCCCAGTTTTGGACAGCTGGGAGGTTTACGATTCTTGAAAGGATTCAGACTACGTTCCTAAGATCTCTTCTTGCATTACCAAATCGTTCCCCCAGTGCCGCAGTCCACAGGGAATGTGGACTGATTCCTATCGAGGCCCAGGTGTGGCGCATAGCCATAGGTTACTGGCTGTAGCTCCATTTTGCCCTCATTTGCTCCATTTTGCAGCCCCATTGGCCACTCTGGTCCTTTCGGAGGACAATTTATGGGTAGCCCAGGTGGGGAATAAGCTCCATGGCATGGGCCTTCTCTTGATAGTTTGTACTCTATGAGCTATGGTGGTATTAGGAATCTTTTCAGCCAAAGGTTGGCTGATATTACCTCACAAGAGGAGATACCCACTCTTAGAGGCAAAAGCTCGCTGGTCATAGTTCTAGAGCTATACAAGTTTTCCTTGTCCCCGGCTCCGTATTTGCAGTTTCAGATGAGCCCCCATGTGTGGAGGTGCTTTTCTATGGCGAGGATGAGTGTCTTTCCCTCAGAAGTTACGGAAGGCCGTTTTTATGGAAATCTGTTGTCCTCCTGTGTACGCAACTGCTCCTTGCGGGCGGTAAATACCCTGGAACATATTTTCTTTCACTGTGAATTTTATGCTAGCCCCCATGACAAATGGGTTTCTCCCCTTATAAATTCTGGGTCCTTTAAAACTGATCATCAGTTATTGATAAGGTTTTTGTTGAGGCAAGATGAAACTATGACAAAGGGAGTGGCTCGATTTCGCCTCAAGGCACTTGCTTTGCGGAGAGCCAGGAAGGCCCTTATATCTATTGAGGAGGAGAAGGAGGCCCTGGGAAATTATGTCCCCTGATCTCTGCGGTTGTTTATATTCATTTTGCTGGACACCCTCTCAGCTTAAATTTTGTGCTATTATGGCTGTATGTCTTGTGTTTGTCTATGTTATTGTGTGTGATGGCTTTCTATATACTTATTAAATATTATTATGGTAATCCCAGTATACGACACTAAAATATAGAAATTGGTGGGACTAAACACCAGGCATGAACACAGGCACATCATGTCTAGTAAAGGTGAATTCTGTTGGAAACACCTTAATGACAGTCTCAGTTTTTTCTGTACCAGGAGCCTGAGCATGGCCACAGAGTCAAAGTCTATAGCAGAGATGGGGAGCCTCTGGGCCAGGGGCCAAATGTGGTCTGCACCTAGGTTTTATGTGGCCCCTTTCTAGTTTCTTGATCTAGTTCTTACCCCAAAGCACTGAAAAACTCCGCTCAGGCTAAGGGAGCATGAAGGCATGCACACAAGGATCAGCGTTGGGTCCATGGCAAAGATCCATGACCCTTCTTTTCTTGAGTGCCCCCACCTCCAGTGTCTATGCAGCTTCCAGAGCTTGTATGAATTTTCAAAGTGGCCCATGGGAGGGAAAATTTTTCCCTGCTCTTGTTGTAGAGTCTTTATTCAGATGCACAGGCAGCTCACATACCTTAGAGCTACTGTTTTGGGTTGCTGGTAGATTTCAGAATCTGTTTACGTTCAGTTCACTACATCAAATGTTCAAAGTTGTTTCCAACGCCACAAGGGGAAAGATATGCTTTTATTTAATGAAAGCATAAGAAACGGAGAAAAAGTGAGTGTGTGCTCGCTCACGATTCCCCTGATGCCTGCTGTCTCATGGTTCCCCAGCTTCAGAATTCCTGGTGACAACTGATCCTACTCTTAGAGATGGATGCTTAAAAATGGAAAGAAGTATTAGATCAACAGTCCTTCAAGAACAGAATATACATAATCCCCTGATATTAGCAGCATCAGGTGTAAGACTGATATATTAGACATTGTCCAGAAGGCCCCGCAAAAAGTGATTTTTGTGCAATAAAGAGAAAACAAGCCCAAGGAGTTTATGTTTGCTATGCAACCCTCATTTTCCTTTGCCATCCACTGGCCTGTTTTTCTTCTTGACTCATCTAAGCTATACTTGAGACAGGCAGGATGATTCAGTGGTTAGGAGGGGAGCGCATCTGTAACGTTTTCTATTAGTTACAAAAATGAATGGAGGCCCATGTGTTTTTGCAACTAACGTTATGAAAAGGGATGAATAAGCAAACAACTGTCATTTACTTTCATCCGTTTTCATTCTAAAAATAACAAATAATTTAAAAAACCAACCAACCACTGTGTATTCAAAGAACCGGGGCTATTCTGCGCATGTGTGTCCTGGTGGCTATTTGTGCACATGCAGTGCTTTTTAAAATTATTATTAATTTTTAATTTAAAAATGGAAGGAAAAAACAAACAAAACCATAGGGTCCTTTATGAAACCCCCACCACCACCAAAAAAGAAGGGGGTTTTGTAAATTAAAATGAAGACAGTAAGGGTGCCTTCTGCACCCCTAGTTCTTAGGGTACTTCTCAGGGAGTTCTGAGACCAGAGTTCAATTTCTGTTCCCTTATGACATTAGGTAAATCACTCAGAGTTTCAAAAGCAAAAATTGAAGTATTATTTATATAGTGCCAACAACATGCCTGGCACTGATCAGTCGTGATTAGAGACAGGTCCCTGCCCTAAGGGGTTTACAATCCACCTACGCACTACTAGGCTGGCATAACCCCCATCAAAATGAATGGAGTTTACCCTGGTGGAATAGTTGGGGGACTGCAGCTTAGGGCCGCTTTCACAACTGCGCCAGTGAGACTCGCAAGGGAAGACGCGGCAGCGGGGAGGAGCTGGAGAGCAGAAGAGCTGGTGCAAACGGGGATCTGCCGCGGCTTCTCTCGCACATGTCAGGGCAGGATTTTGTGTCCTGACATGCATGAGGGAAGCCATGGCACATCCCCATTTGCACCGGAGGGAAGCCATGGCAGATCTCCCTTCGCACTGGCTCTTCTTCTGCTCCCTGGCTCCTCCCTGCTGCCGTGTCTTCCCTTGCGGGTCTCTCTGCCGCAGATGTGAATGCGGCCCAACTGACTAACTTCCATTGAAGGTTGGGTGCCTGCCTAAGTGCTGTTTTTTGCTCTTGGAAATTTCACCTGTGCTTCCATTTCCCTTTCGTCAAGTGGGGATAACAACACTTCAGTACCTCATAAGAAGAGAGAAACACATTCAAGATTGTGACATGCTCAGTTACCATAACAGGGGCCATTTAAGTAGCTCCCCTTTAAAAGAGGACGCTTGTGAAAAAGGCATGTTGCAGGGCTGCACTGGAACCTATGCTGCCTTGCACCGTGTATTTTTTCATAAGCGTCCTCTTTTAAAGGGGAGGTATGGTAACCCTACATTTAAGTAATACCGTTGTCTTTTGTTCATTACTTTTAATTGCAGCCACTTGTTTCTCTGCAATATTTTCTTTTCTCATGAGGATTGTTTTTTCTTCTGGGACAGTGGTTCCCAAACCTTTTGCATGTGACTCCACCTTGAGACTTAAATGTAATTCTGTGACCCCAGAGAGCAACAAAGACATGCAAAGGATATGAAATATCAATCAGGATTGCAACCTAATCTGCAGATGGTGTGACCTCACTTGTGGCCCTGGCTCACAGTTTGAGGACCTCTGTTCTAAGGGTACTTTTAGATAAGCACCTCCCCACCCACGATGCATGTTGCAGGACTGCAGTGTTGCCCTACGGGTGCCCTACAACATGTATAAGGGATGGGAGATGGGTGGGTAGGTACTTGTCTAAAAGTACCCTTGCTGGGGGAGGCAATTGACAGGGTGGCTCCGAGACGTCTTCTCCCTCCGTCTCGTCACCGCAGGGCCCCTTGGTTTACTGAGGGGCTGCGGTGTATGAAACAGGTAGGTAGGAGACTAGAGCGATGCTGGCGTCAGACTCGCTCTGAATCTGACCAACTTCTCCATAGGACCCACTTGCGGTCCTATGTTGAGGCTGTGAGGACGGCACAGAAGGAGTGCTTTGCTGCCCTCATAGCGTCTGCAAAGCCGCCCCAGTGGAGCTGATTCAGGTGGTGCAGGGGCTGGCCAGTCTGGCCTCCCTCCGCCTGGATGGCGACTTGTCCCAGGCCCGCTGTGAGGAGTTTGCCACCTACTTTTCAGACAAGATCGCTCAGATCCAGAGTAACTTTTGACACTGGATTGGAAGCAGTAAGCGGGGGGCCCGAGGTTATGGAGGCACCATCTGGTCGATCGTTCTGGGATGAGTTTCAAGAAGTGATGCCAACCGATGCGGTGAATGTCCTGGGGTCTGTTAGAGCCACTAGTTGTGAACTAGATCCATGCCCGTCCTGGTTGTTGAAAGCCTCCAGGGAGACTTTGGGGATGGTGCTGGCGAAGGTAGTCAACGCGTCCCTCTAGCAGGGAGACTGTCACACAGTCTCAAGGGGCTGTGGTGAGGCAAGGGGAGGGGAAGCAGTGGGGCCCCATAGGAAGCAGCCTCCCTGGGGGCTGAGAGTTCCAGGTGGGGAGAAGATCCTGTAAAAATAGCCCATTCTAATGCCTCAGGAGCACTGGCCTCTCTGCTGGGCCCCCTCTGACCACGGAGCCTGGGCCATGGCCCCTACTGGTCCTGCTTAAGGTCGGCCCTAGTTCTACAGCATTTTCTAATGAAACCCACAAACCGTTCCCTAGGCTTGGGCTCAAACCCTAAACTTTGGTCAGTTTTGACAAACGGTTTGCAGGCCTAGGGCAAGGGATAAGTAAAGCTGAGACTATTTATATCTTCAAATAGATACTACGTCAAAATGTAGTGGTTTGACTGACTTCTGTTTGACGTTTTGGGTTCAAAGTTGGAGGCTATCAACTCATATGAAATAGGCTTCCATGAGCCCTTGTGAAGGAAAACAATGGAATTTCACACAGCTTTAGTTTCCTCCCAGTCCTTTGTTCACACTAATAACCTGTCCCACATTAGGCTCCGTTTCAGGACAGGCACAAACATATAATCTCACTTGAATATATAACCATCTCCTTGCAACATTAATGGTATCTTCAAATAACTTAAGGTGCAAGATTGTATACTATACACTGTCATTTGCAGCCACAATTTACTAACGCAAAAAGGAAGTCCACTTCTAAAGGTCCAAATGTTAAATAATAATATAAATAACAATTATTAGTAGTATGATACCAGCAATGTGCCTGGCATTATACAATCAATAGTTAGTTACTATCCCAGCCTGGGAAGCAAAGACACCAGGATCACTTTCAACAGGCATTTCCTAAAGTTTAGCCCAATAAGGCGCGCGGTGATGGAGGCCCCGTCTGGTCCAACTTTGTGGGGGTAGTTTCAGGAAGTGACGCCAGCCGATGCGGTGGATGTCTTGGGGTCTGTGAGAGCCACCAGTTGTGAACTTGATCCGTGCCCGTCCTGGTTGGTGAAAGCCTCCAGGAAGACGTTGGGGATGGTGCTAGCAAGGGCGGTCAACGCGTCCTTGCAGCAGGGAAGGCTGTTGCCTAGCCTCAAGGAGGCTGTGGTGCGTCCCCTGCTGAAGAAACCATTGTTGGATGTGGATGCACGCGCCAGATACCAACCTGTCTCTAACCTCCCCTTTTTAGGGAAGGTTATTGAGCGGGCGGTAGTGATCCAGCTCCAGGTGCATCTAGATAGCATTGGTTTCCTGGACCCTTTCCAATCTGGGTTCCGCCCCGGCTATGGCACCGAGACAGCATTGGTGGCCTTGGTCGACGATCTCTGCCAGGAGATGGATGCAGGATGTTCGACATTTCTTATCCTGCTGGATCTCTCGGCCGCTTTTGACACCGTGGACCATGGGCTGCTGTTGAGACCTGTGCAGTCTGGACGGGACTGTTCCTGAATGGTTCCGCTCATTCCTCTTAGGGAGAAGCCAGCGGGTAGTGTTGGGAGCTGAAACATCTTGCCCCTGCACTTTATCCTGCGGCGTTCCACAGGGTTCCATTCTGTCTCCATTATTATTTAACGTTTATATGCAGCCCTTGGGGGAAGTTGTGAGAGGGCTCGGGGTGCAATGTCACCAATATGCTGACGATACTCAGCTGTACCTCTCGTTTTCATCTGACCCAGACCCTGCTGTCTCGTTGCTATCCCAGTGTCTGGAGGCCGTGGCGGAATGGATGTGGCAGAGCAGACTGAAGTTCAACCCCGATAAGACGAAGGTGATGCTGGTGGGGAGAGCGAGGGAGGTGTCAGCCCCCGTGATTGGGGGGGTTCACCCTCCTAAAGCTCAGCAGGTTCGGAGTCTGGGGGTGGTATTGGATGCAGATCTCCGCCTGGATCGACAGGTGGAAGTGGTGGCGAAGGCTGCCTTTTGCCAGTTATATCTGGTGTGGAGGCTGCACCCGTATGTTTCCGGCCCGGACCTGGCCTCCCTCGTCCATGCCTTCATCACCTCAAGGCTGGACTACTGCAATGCGCTCTATGTGGGGCTGCCCTTGTACCTGGTTCGGAGGCTGAAGCTAGTGCAGAATGCGGCGGCCCGGCTCCTGTTGGGGACAGGTCGCTGGGACCACATAATGCCTGTGCTCCGAACTCTACACTGGTTGCCAATAGCGTGCCGAGCCAGGTTCAAGGTATTGGTATTGATATTGATCTATAAGGCCCTTCACGGTCTTGGCCCCTCGTACCTCAGTGACCTCCTCGCCCTCCATGCCCCAGAGCGGCTCCTTTGGTCTGCTTGGGGTGCCTTCTTGGAAGTCCCCTATGTTAAGTGGGGGGCCACAATGTAGAGGACATTCTCAGTGGCCGGGCCATGCCTTTGGAACTCACCTGGCCCCAAACCTTTTAACATTCTGGCGAGTTTGTAAAACCTGGCTGTTCGCCCAGGCCTTTGGGGAGGGGGTGGGTGGGTTAGGGGGTTTTAATCTCCCCCTACCCTTATTGTTTTTTGTGCCTAACCCTGTTTTAATATTTTTAGGAGTGTGTTAAATTTTTTATATGATTGTATTTTTATGTTTTAAAATAGTTAGCCGCCCCGAGCTGTTTTCAGGAGGGATGAGATAAAAATGTATGTATTTATTTATTTCATTCCATTTGTTAGCCGCCCCCTCATGCCCACAGCATCACAGGGTGGCGTACAATATTATAAAACCCAATATAACAATAAAAAACAACAATAAATCAACCCCCAGCAATTAAAAAACATCATTAAAAAACAACCCCTGCCCCCCTACCCCACCCCCACCCTCTCCTCCGAAGACGTGGGCGAACAGCCTCCAAACATCGGGAGAGTAACGAGACAGCAGGACCTGGGTCAGTTGAAAACAAGAGGTACAGCTGAGTATCATCAGCATGTTGGTGACATCACACGCCGAACCTTCTCACAATCTCCCATAGAGACTGCATATACACATTAAACAACAGTGGAGACAGAATGGAACCCTGCGGAACGCCGCAGGTCAAGATCCGGGGGCTAGATGTTTCAGCCCCCAGCACCACCCGCTGGCCTCTACCCGAGAGGAATGAGTGGAACCATCCAAGGACAGTCCCGTACAGATCCCCCAAGTCTCGCAGCCATCTCAACAGCAGCCCATGGTCCATGGTATCAAAAGCGGCAGAGAGATCTAGCAGGATCAAAAAGGTCGAACATCCTGCATCCATCTCCCAGCAGAGATCATCCACCAAGACCACCAACACCGTCTCAGTACCATAGCCAGGGCAGAACCCAGATTGATTAAATAAATAAGTCATGTATATGACCTTTTCTGACAGCTATTCAACAGGCAGGGCCCCCTAGTGCACCCTCTTTTTGGTTGATATCTCATGATGGTATGTTAATCCCAAGGCTGTCAAACTCTCAGAAGTCATTGCTACCAAAGGTCTATTCTTTTCTGAAAGCGATGACAGGAGAAACCTTCCTCCTCTTCCATCTCTCAGAGTTTGATAGAATGATAGAGTGAGGAAAAGTTCATCCCAATAACCTTCTGCAAATGATGTGGTGCAAAGACATGCCAGACATTTGGGATTTTGGCTAGATTGGCCACAACTTCATTTGACATCAGACTAAGACCCCGGGCGGGTTGCCTGTCCTGGCACAAGTCAGCAGAGGTGGAGGGACAACTTAGAGGCGGGGGGGAAAGAGGGCCTCTTCCCCACCCGGTTCAGCCTCTTCTAGCCTTCTTCAGTTGGAAGGTGGACAATCTTTTTATCCCTTACAGGCAACCCGAACTGACCAAATGTCAGTCTTCAGAGAGTCCATCCCCCAAACAGCAATGTGTAAGAGGCATAGATTTTTTTCTTACCCTAGTTTCTGCAATAGTTTCTCTGTAGTAGGGTAAAAGCTACTTAACATAACTGCCTTCTCTAAGATATGCACTTTTATAAGTTAAAAGTTAGTTTATTGCTGATAAAACTTGCCTTTCAGTTTTGGGAGGGGGGGAAGAGAGAGAGGAGTAAGCTAAGTTGGAATGAAGAAAAGCATTTGACACACACACAACTCTTTATAAGCTTGATGAGGATCCAAAACCAGGACCGACTGAAAAACTCAGGCAAAAATCTGCACCTAGACAACACAGTAATTTGGAGTTGTAGATATCTTAGGCCGTTTTTAAACGGGATGTGCCCACAGGGGTCCACCTATCCCCCCCCCCACCAGTCTGAAGGCGGTGCGGGTGGGCACACACTCCCGTGACCCACACACTGTCCACTCATGCCCACACATGGAGCATTGGGGAAGAATCCAGGATGCTCCGTGTGGGGGCAAAAGTGGGCAGTGCTTGGGTAGGAGTGTGCACTCAGCACACATCCATCCCAGCCTATTTAAATCCACCCCCACCCCCCACTCACTGGACATGCATCGGCACTCCATGTGGTACACACAGACCCACCCTTCAGCAGTGCCCATTTAAAAATGGCTTCTATCAGACACTACTGTTGTACCTGCTGTCAGAGTCCATGGACTGGGGCACAAAGAGTTGTGGCAGGATCATGGCCCAGGTTCCAGTATGGCGTGGGATCAAGGTGCTGGGTCCAAGGGTCACTATGGAGATCAATCTATAGACCAAAGGGCAGGCGTAATCGAGGCAAAGCAAAACCGGACAGATGCGATGCAGACAAAGCAGGACTGGACAGATGAGACAAGGCAGATGCAGGGAGCCAGCTGGACAGAGTGGACTTGGACAGGGCAGAGTGGGCTCACAGGGCAGTTGCATGGGTGGTGGGCGCATTCCACCGATGACAAGCCCCCATCCAAACAGACACTGAGTCTTAGGCTGCTTTTAAACGAGCGGGTTGCTGTCGCACGACCCACTCACGCGATATTTCAAAATTCCACAAGGCGGGATTACACGAGACAGGAGTCCGTGATCATGTGCATCGAAGGCGGTCACGCATTGTTTGTAGACCACAAATTAAATACCTTGATTGCGAGGTATTTAATTTACAGTCTGCAAACAATGTGCAACCGCCTTCTATATGCATGATCATGGACTTCTGTTTCATGTAATCCCGCCGTGCGGTATTTTGAAATATCGCGCCAGCGGGTCACACAACAGCGATCTGCTCATTTAAAAGTGCCCTTAGTCTTAGGGACCAAAGGCAGACGGACAGAGGGGCAGTCAGACTCCCAAACAAGATCCAAAGGACCAGGTTCCAGGAGGTAGGATCAGCTGGGCCAGGCTCCAGCCAGCTCAAAACACACACTAGGTCCAGGAGAGGGGAGTGCAAAGCCAGTCCAAGTGCATGGAAAACAAGAGGGCAGAGGCAAACAAAAGGCAGACTGGGGAACAGAACGTTAAGTGATGATCCACCCAGCTTCCTGTGGCTACTGGTTGGCCTTATATACAGGCCATCAGCCAACCAGGAATCTGGGGGCAGAAGTGAGGCTGAGGAGAGGCATGGCCTGACTAGTGCTGGGGAAGGTCTTATGGCCAATACTGGGGCCTGGCTGGTGGTGCTGAAGAGTCAATCGCTGCGCCCAGGGCCCCGGTTTGAGCCTGGGGCCTTACACCTGCTAATCTTTATAACTGATCCAGAGTTAGTGAAACGATAGGCATTAGAAAAGCACAGACTAGATAAAAGTTTTCAAAAGTGCCTCCAGGAAATCATCACAAATGAGTCTGACCATCTTGAACTGGCAATATATGGCCTACTGCTCAACCGATAAAGACTCCAAACAAACCTCAAAGCACAGTCCCACTTAAGCCCCATGAAAATGAATGAGGCTAGTGCTGGTAGAGTACTGTCAAGATCAGAGCAAAGTTTTCATTTCTTGAACTTTTATAAAAGAGAAATTTTGTTTTCCTAGAAAAAAGAGATAAATCCAACAACACATAGAAATGGAAACTGAAGAGAAGGGCAGAGGAAAAGCTTCAGATTTCTTCTTTTAAAACAAGGTGAAAGGAAGCTTAGGCAGAAGCTTAATTAAGCTGTAGGGAATGTCATGGGAAAAAATATCGGGAAGCATCCACCCCTCTATGCCTCTGCTAGAGCCAGCAGCCCTGCTGGAGCAGCAGCCACAGGACCCATCGTTGTTTGGGCACAAGAATGTATGTGCCTGTACATTATGTTCTTATAAAAATACAAGCGTTGGTGTGTTGTTTGGGAAGTTGGAAGTGTATTGGGCCCACCTGACTGGAGTTTCCCTTCCCTTATCTTCTCCCAGGTACTATCTCCTTTAAAAGGATTCCTAGCTGCCAGGGGCGCTGACCAAAGGGCAATGACCAAAGGGCGCAGGCTGTTTGTGTGCCGTTTGGGGGCAAAGAGGAGCAGGGAGCCACCCTCTCTTTGCTGGAGTTTCACCCTTTGTATCAGCAGTGGCAGTGATGATGACTCCAACCTACAGCCAGGAAGAAAAAGAGGACTGAGATTATCTGTTTTCTGTATCTATTGAGTGTCAGGTATTGGGGTACGGGATGGTGGGCTTCTGGGTGGGGGGCTATGGGTATGAAGGGAAGGGTGAGGGAGGAGCAGCAGGGCATTGACTCGCCGTGTAGCGACCCCTTTGGAAAGACTGACCTGAACTCTGCAAATCTGCCTGTCCCGTTAAGTAAGAAAAGGGACGAGGGCTCTCTTCCCCATAACTCTGCCCCTGTGAATGACCAAGAGACAGACAGACAGGCAGGTGCTGGATCAGCTGATTCCCATTGTCCCAGAAACTAGCACTGCCCCACCTGTGTGTCGCTCAGCTAGATTGTGGGCGTGGCTGAGGAAGGGGGAGGAGCCTTCTGTATAAAAGGCAGTCAGACCTGCTTAGTCTTGGTGGTGATCAGTTCTCTGTGACGCTGGCCCCCTTTTTATTGCCTGTGTGGATTGCTGGTGTTGCCTTGTGTTTGGTATTGCTTCCGTGTGGGTGTGTTACTGAAAGTCTGTGTGTTCCCTCCCAGATTCACTACCTATTCCTGTGATCCTGAGTGAAGTCCTATCCCTTCCTTTGGCCTTCCCGCGGGACCCTACCCCCACCTCCTAGACCTTACCCTGCACTCCACCAATTCTCTTACCCTGTATGTGTGAAGGAGTGGAGTCCTCTTTAGCAGGGTGAGACCACCAGTGCTCTGTGATGAGTCTGGTCCATCACAAGCTTTTGTTTGATACACAGACCTTAATGGACTCCTGGGAGTTTTCTTAGCGCCTACAAGTGTGTTTGAGGACTCTGGTGTGGGTGAATGTCCCCCTTCTTTCCCACCAAACCCTGATATTGAGTAGTGGGTTGCTGCCTGGAGAGTCTTAAACTAGTTTGGGCCTTGCATACACCAGCCTGGTCTCCCTTTTGATTGTCTTAGGACATAGAAGGTTCTCTGCGTATCTTATTGGAGGAACGTTTGTTAATTGGAATTTGTCAGGTGTGGGTAATTAATTATTATTATAATAAGCATTTATATAGCACCAGCAATGTACCCGGCACTTTACAAAGAGTAAGATAGACATGGTCCCTGCCCAAGAGCTTACAATCTTGGTGGGTGGAGGCCCCCATCGTTGATGGGATACGTCCCTCCTTGGTCCCTCAGGTTTGGATTCTGGGTGTACTCCTCAACTCACAGCTCTGCCTGGATGCCCAGGTGGCGGCTGTGGTGAGGAGTGCAAGTTGTAAATTACATCTGGTTTTTCATTTTCAACCTTATATCTCAGGCTCCGATCTTGTCACCATCATCCATGTCTTCATCACCTCAGGATTGGATTACTGCAATGCACTCTATGCTACCCCTGGTGACAATCCGGAGACTGCAGCTAGTGCAGAATGCAGCCACTTGCCTCCTGGCAGAGACGGGCCGCCATGAGTACATAACACCAGTGCTCCGTTCTCTGCACTGGCTGCCTAGAGTCTTCCAGGCCTGATTCAAGGTGTTGGATATTTCCGTTAAAGCCCTTTATGGCCTGGGCCCGACTTACCTGCGCGACGACCTCACTCCTCCTGTCCTGGATCGGCCCCTGCCGTCAGCCAGGAGCACCCTCTTGGAGGGTCCCTGGGTATCCCGGCTGGCAATGGTTTGAGAGGGTGTTCTCGGTGGCCACACCAAGGCTGTGGAACTCTCTCGCGGCAGAGATTCAACTCTCTGGACCTCCCATCCTTCTGTAGACATGCAAAATCTGGCTGTTTTGCCAGGCGTTTGGTGAGGGGGATGGGTAGTGGGTGGGGTTTTTTATGGGGGCGGTATTTATTCGGCCTCTGTTGTTTTTGATATTGATATTTTGATGTGTTTATATTTCATATTTCAAATTTATATTTGACATTTAAATGATATTTTATATTTTTGTATTTATCTTTTTATTGTTTGTTGTTAACCGCCCTGAGCTGCCATTGGGCAGGAGGGGGTGGGTTATAAATTGTGAAAATAAATAAATAGATAAATAAAATAAAATCTTTTCTGTGAGAATTTCATTTTTGAGAAAACCTTATTTTCTAAATAGACCCCTCCTCCCTCAAAATTTTGCTTTGCCCCCATGGGCTGGCACATTTCTGTTCCTGTTTGCATGTTTTATCATAACATAAAATGGCTCATACCTTGTATTGGCAATTCTTTCAATAATACATTTGGAGCTTTTCATCTTTCACTCATCTACTTTGCTACTGTTTCCATGTATTAATTACTTGTTGATATTCTCACCATATGTTCAAATTTTCATGGTTAATATGCTGGACAGAAGCATGTATCTGATTTGCTGCTCTTAGGACACATATATTCTAATTGAAAAACCTCATTGAAAGTCTACTGAAGAGAAGACAACAGTAGTCTGTGGGTACACTTTGGTTTTTCTAGTGGCTTCGGATGGGCAGTTCCAGTGCAGTTCTTGGCTAGGGCTGGTCCTAGGCCTAATACTGCCTGTCTTACTTCATTACACCCAAGTCTCTGCAGCTGAATCGCAGCTGCCCCTCAGACTCTCAGCAGACAGGATCATAGGGCATCAGCTCTGCCAACCCATCATCAAGTAGAAGGGGTTTGTGTGTACGCTCATATGCGTGTGCATATGCAGACGTGTGTGTGTGGTGTAATGTATTTTGGCCATGCAGAAATGTTGGTATGCGGCTCTTGTGGTTGAGAAGTTTGATCACTCCTAGCAAATACTCTCTGTCTTTGTTAAATATCTTCAGGATGTGAGGACACCTGGAGGAACTTCCTGTAGGTAGTAAGGTGTGCAATTCATTTTCATAAATACAAACATGAAAATAATAATAATGAAATAACAAAAATGTTTTGGTTTTTGTTATTATTTTCGTTACTGCCTGGCCCTATTGGTAATTGGTCTGGTTCTTTTGGTGACTATTGTATATTAGAGCTGGGACCTCTTGTTGTAACTTTGAGGACCCCGGAGTCTATTTAAACAATTTATTTTGTATCCCTAAATATGACAACTAGTCAGAAAAGAACTATCTGTACTGAAGACCAAATCTGTTTACCTAAAAAACAAAGGAAACTGGACAAGTATTTGGGAATCTCTGGCATGATCCAATCTAGGGACCCTTGGGGAAAGCGTCTCAGAATCCTTCAATCCCTTTTTCTAATACTTTTGCCCCCTTGGAGCCAGATGTGTCTGGTACTCCATCTTCCCCACCCATATTACCTGCTGTGGCTAGAGGGGGAATTAGACAGTCTGGTGGCGAGGAGAAATTACTATGAGTAGATCTGAATATGAAGGAGGGGTTGGGTCCCATGAACCAGGCTCTTGGACCATGTGAAGTATCAGGGAGGGAGGGGTCACTTTTGAAATGGCTTTCAGATCAGACTTTTCTGATTAGCAATACCTTAAATCCTGACATATTGTAGAGGGAAGAGGAGATTACCCTCAGGCAACCAGGTGATAGCACAAAAGCTGAGGGGTGGGGGTGGGGAAGAGGGTTGGGGGGATGGTTACAGCATGTGCTATACCCTTAACTTTGTGTTTTCAGAGAGGGCCCTGACAGTGACTATATACCCATTGCGTAATGGAAATATCCCCCTTTGGGGGATTCCCTCTCTTGTAGGAAGACCCCTCTGGTCAGTGGTCACTGATACGTCTGCATTGCCCCTTTATTTGCAATTAGGGCTATTAGGCCAATTTGGCAATCTGAGTTTCTTCATAAGTGGATAATAATTTTTAACAGACCAGAGCTGCTGGTGAAAATCTTAAGGGCAAGTAGATATCTAAGAGATAGGGAGGTAAGAATATAAGAAGTACCATACTGGGTCAGACCAATGGTCCATCTAGCCCAGCATCCTGTTTCTGACAGAGGCCAATCACGGTGACTTAGGAGAAGTGTTGCAGAGTAATAACTGATTCACAATCAGTAAGGACAAATGCAGCTGAAGGTTTAAAACAGAACTTTACTTAAGCTTTCTCGGGCACAGATCCTTAGTTACATCTAACTAGTAAGAAGACAAAATGGAGACTGAGACAATGAGAGAGAAGGGAAGAAGGAGTGGTTACACAAAGGAATTCAACTGTAAAACTCCCATCTCCCTTCCATGTACACACAAACTTACCAGCGCCATCTGGTGGCTCTATAGTCAATTACTTTTCTTAATACAGCAGGCATTAACTTGGGGATGTTGCATATACCAACAAGAAGCACCCAACAGGTCACAATGGGGGATCCATTCCCTGTTGTTTTACCCCAGCTCCTGTCATGTTTCCTGATCCTGTCTGACTAATAGCTTCTAATGGACCTATCTTCCAGAAACTTGTGCAAACCTCTTTTAAACTCAGCTATAGTACTGGCCCTTACCACAGCCTCTGGCAGTAGATTCCACAACCTAATTATATGCTGAGTGAAAAAATATTTTCTTTTATTTGTTTTAAACTTGCCACCCATGAGTTTCATGGAGTGTCCCCTAGTTCTAGTACTAGCTGAGAGGGTAAATAACTGCTCCTTGTTTATTAGTTCCACACCACTCATGATTTTATAGACCTCT
>QEPC01006427.1:896866-913456 GCA_003113815.1 Sphenodon punctatus
GGCATTATGACCGCCTCAGTTTTATTCTCTATCCCCTTCTGAATAATTGCTAAGATTCTGTTTGTTTTCTTTTACTGCTGCGCTGTGCTGTGGATTTCATTGTATTGTCCACAACCACCCCCAGATCCTTTTCCTGAGTGGTAACTCCTAGCTTAGTACCAAGCATTGCATACACATGGTTTGGATTATTTTTCCCTATGTGCATCACTTTGCACTTGTCCACATTAAATCTCATTTGCCAAGATCCTGGTACAGTTCCTTACAGTCTGTCTGTGTTTTAACTACCTTGAATAACTTGGTGTCATCTGCAAATTTGATCACCTCACTCTTAACACCCTTTTCCAAATCATTAATGAATACATTAAACCGCACCGGTCCCAATACAGATCCCTGAGGCATATCACTTTTTACATCTCTCCATTGTGAAAACTGACCATTTAGTCCTACCCTTTGCTTTCTATCTTTTAACCAGTTTCTGATCCATAGTAAGACACTATTTCCTATCCCATGACTTTTTAATTTTCTCAAGAGTCTCTCATGAGGGACTTATCAAATGCTTTCTGGAAATCCAGGTACACTATATCTACTGGGTCTCCCTTGTCCACATACTTATTTACGCCCTCAAAGAATTCCAAGAGATTAGTGAGGCATGACTTACCTTTACTAAATCCATGTTGACTCTTCCCCATTAAGCCATGTTTGTCAACATGCCCTGTAATTCTGTCTAATTATGGTTTCCACCATTTTGCCTGGCACAGACATCACACTTACTGGTCTGTAGTTTCCAGGATCACCTCTGGATCCCTTTTTAAATATTGGGGTTATGTTTGCCACCCTCCGGTTCTCGGTATAGTGGCAGATTTTAGTGATAGGTTACAAATTACTAACAGTAGGTCTGAGATTTCATATTTGAGTTCCTTCAGAACTCTGGGGTGAATGCCATCTGGGTATGTCCAGCAAAAATATTTTCAAGCATGTTGCCCTTTTCCTTAGAGTCAGGGTCCGTACAACTGGCCTCAATGACCCATAGAGCTTCCTGTGACCAGGTGCAGGATGTGATATTGAGATCTAATGCCTCTTCTAAAGCTGAATCCCAGAATAATGCTGATAGAATATTAGCCTCCGAGGATGCTATGGAGGCAGTTGAGGAAGGCTGTTTAGTTAAAGATTTGCAGGAAGGAAGTCCTGAGGGACCACTGTATAAATGCAAAGGGGGATTAGCTGTTAAAATGACTGTGTGTGATGAGAATGGGGCAGGAGGACAGGATCTAGATCTATCTGGGCTCCAGAAGAAGGATTTCTTGACCACTTTCCCCTGACTTTCGTTATCAAAACAGACTGTGACCCTGGTTTTATTAAATAACTATCATAAGGAATTGACCATCAAACAAGCTGTAACTGGGAACCCTTTTATAGAGTCGAGTGTGAAATGCAGTGACTTAGAAGTTGTACCTAAGCATAGTGTAATAGTAGTTGATGGTATCAAGGATCCTGGAAGGGTATATGTGACTAATCCAGGGACGAGTAATCCATACAGGACAAGCACGGACTGGGGTAAGTGTAGGGTGCTAGTTGATTTTGAATTGAGCACCAGCACCCCATTACTGAAGGCTATTGAGGCAACTTTGGAGGTAAATCAATCAATACTTAGATTGCAGTTATGTGGAAGTTCTACCCATGTTGTTAATATCAGTAGTGAGGGGGAAGTGGTCCCCCAAGATACAGAGTCTGCAGAGGAAGTGGCTAATTTGTCTCAGAGCCTTGCTAAGGAAACCTCTAAATTTGAAAACACCTTAGATAAGGTTCAGGCACCACATTTATTTATTTATTTTTATTATTTATTTATTTTATTTAATAAATTTATATCCCGCCCCTCCTGCCATGCAGCCTGGGGCGGCTTACAACAATAAAATACAATAAAAACAATTTAAAACACTCAATACAAAAAGTATTTAAAAAACAGGGCTAGCAATATATAGATTAGGTGGGGGAGATAAAACCCCTCCCCCCACCCTCCACAAAGGCCTGGGTAGTTCCTTTGATTAGCTCCCCTTTATTACAGCAGGTTACCATGGGTGATTTCAGATGTGACGGGGCCCCTATTGGCCCCGTCACGGAATCACCCAAATGATTCCCCGGCAGAATCAGACCGGCCCGTCAAGAGATGAGCCGGCAGATTCTGCCGGGGAATCGGGGAGGGGGTGGGGCTGCGCGGCGCAACGTGCAGCCGCACAGCCCCACCCCCAATGCTTCCGAGGCCGCCTGCCCTCCGGGAGACGGGCAGGCACAGCGTTCAATGTGGCCGCGGCGCCCCCTTTCCCCCCAGGGTATCGACCACAGCCCGGAATCGGTGGCGAGCATGGCCACCGATTCTGGGCCGTGGTCAGGGGCCAGACGAGACATTACCACACTCAACCATGGTGAATTCCACTGTGGTTGAGCATGGTAATGTCACGTCTGTTGGGGGCACAAAGTGATTCCCGCTGGGAGTTCACCTCCGGCGGGAATCACTTTGACCACGCTTTCGGAGATGGTCCCCGGACCATCCTCGCAAGCATGGTTATTTTGATCCCCGCCGGTGGTTCACTGTGGTGAACATCTGATGGGGATCAAACAGATGTTACGGGACCATTCCCCACCACAGGGGATTGTCTGGTTGAGCGTGATCTCGTAACGTCTGAAAATACCCCATGTGGTAGCATAATATGGTGGTCCAATACAGACTGTTACAGGGGTCCAGGAGCTACAACAGTTAGGTAGTCCAGTGAAGGGAATAGGGGAGGGAGTATTAGATCCTCCCCCTAATCGAGAAACATGACAACAGACTGGATCTGGGATGGGCCCCCGAATACTTAAGATGGCCTCTTGGAATTTCATGGACTGAAAAACCAAAGCGAAGGATAAGTCTCTTTTAACTTTGATTTGATTTGTCTCCAAGAGACCGGACTTTCGCATGGGGAGGAGTTAGAGTTAGAAGGGTTTTTTTGCTGGTGTATGCCAGCTCGAACTAGTAGAAAATTTGGGAGACCTAGTGGTGGTATTGCCACTTTAGTATAAACTAAACTGGATGTGGAATATGTTAAACTGGAATATTTCCCTATTAGTGTTTTGGCTCTACAACTTGAATGGATCCAGGGTTGGAGTGATTAACCTATTTGAATCAAGTAATTTTAAGTCTGATGCCCCTTTATGAAACTTTTTGGTATTCCTGTATTGAACACCAGCTATCTGGATTCAGGAGGCATTGGGTTATTGACATGGTCAGATTAGTCTTCCTCCTTGGGTTCTTATGTGGGGTAAGAGAGAGTTGGTAAATTTGGATTTTATTAATATTGTTGCTAGTATATTGCGGCTATCTCTGATTAATTTATGTTAATGAATTTTTTGATCATGTTGTATTGTATAATTCATTTTTCATGTTTTATAAATTATATTTTTTATTTATTTTATTTTATATTATTTGATTTGATTTCTTCATCTATGTGATATGGATTTGTAATAAATTATCTATTCTCTATAAAAATACAAGAAGCAGAGGCCTAGAGCAGGTGTGCCCCAGTAGGAAAAAATACACTGCAGGAGAGAGATAATGGGTCATTTCAGACGTGACGGGCCTTTCGGCCCGCCACTCTGGACCGGGATTCATCTGGGATCCCAGTCCGTGATCAGACCAGCCATCCTTTATATGTGCCGGACTGATCGCGGAGGGGAATTGGGGAGGGGGAGGGGCTGCGCGGTGCGACGTGCGGCCACTCAGCGCCGGCTGCCTGCCCTCCGGGAGACAGGTGAGCGCAGCGGCCAATCAGCCCGCTGCGCCCGATCCCATACCGCGATCTGGACCATTGTCAGGAACGGGGCGAGATGACAGACGTTTCTTTTGCCGCATTCCTGATCGTCATCCAGCTAACCACAGTTCTGGAGGTGACCTCACCTCCAGAACCGTGGTTAGCTTTGAACCCTGCCAGGAATTCACCATGGTGAACATCTGGCGGGGCTCAAACAGATGTTCACATAATCACAGCCACTACCCTGAATCCATTGTGATTCAGGGTGGTTGACTGTGATCCCGTAACATCTGAAATTACCCAATGAATCAATCAATCAAACTCCTACCGCTTAACAGCAGTGCTGATGATCATTGAATCTAGTCCGTCTACCATCTGCAGGGAGGAACAGGTTTCTGGAGATTTCACTGAAAGTGATTTTACCAGAACTTTTGAAGGAAAACAGACATGCACTGCTGTAGATGTTCAGCACTGCAGGTGTGGAATTCTGATTGTTTTCTGTGGGAGGGAAGGGCTAAACGTCTCTGGCACAATCAGTCGTAGATTGAAGGGGTTAAAGAATGCTACTACAGGCACTGAGAAAAGAAACTACAGCTTCACCTTGCAACTGCTGGAACTATTACTGGAGGCTATATGACTCTGGGATGAAAAAAATCTCATGGCAGAAATTTTAACTTCTTCTGAAGTAGTTAGCTAGCCTGCTGGCCCAAAGGAAGCAAGGGATTCTGGGAGCAAACCTCCATCGATTAAAATCAATGACAAAACCACCATTGACTTTAATGAAAGAGGATTACACCTTCTTTGCTGCTGCACTGCTTCCAGGGAAGGAAATGTAGCTCAGGAAGCCACATTTATTTCCCAGTTCCCCCCACTCCTTACCTCAGAATGGGTACTGGTTTGCAATTAGACTACCAGCTGCAAACACCATCTCCTCTTCACCTGCTCCTAGGACATAGGGAGGGTAAACAATACTTCTTAGTCCGGTAGCTGAAGCTAGGGCATAAAATGGGGATTGAGGAGTAACCCTTTATACCCCGAATGCTCACACAGTCAGAGCTACAATTTAACTCCTGGCATTTGTACCTTAAATTCTGAGAAACTCTACTAGTTTCTGCCAATGCCCTGTTGAGTTAGGAAGAACGTCCTAATGGTAAGAGGTGTTTGACGGTGGAACAGACTGCCTAGAGTAGTGGTGGGCTTTCCTTCACTGGAGGTTTTCAAACAGAGGCTGGACGGCCATCCGTCAGGGATTCTGTAGCTGTGGATTTCCTGCATGTAGCCTAGATGACTTCTGAGGTACCTTCAAACTCTATGGCCCTTTTCACACAGACATTCTAACTGATAAAATGGGTGTTACATTTTATCATACATGGTGCAGGGCACCCATAGCGCACACCTGCATCCCTGCAACATGTATAATAAAATGTAACACCCATTTTATCAGTATTAGAGTGTCTGTGTGAAAAGGGCCTATGAGTCTATGAGTTTGTGTATTGAATGTTAATAAAGTATTGCCTAGCAATAGGACGATCAATACAACTTGCAGCAGTTGTCTCAGATGATTGGATTAGTGTCAGTAATGATTTCCTCCTCCATTCTGTGATAGGAAACCTCTCCACACTTGCAACGAAGAAACTACGTGGTGGATCTGCCTATACTTCTTGGTCTGAAGACATTGGGTGCCTTTAGATGGAATGAAATGTGTGTGTTTGGAGACACAAACCCCCGTGTATGTGTTCTGTCTAAGCATTGTAACTAATTTCCGCCACACATTAACCCCCCGTTTGCCCCTCATCAAACACCCAAATGCAGCCCAGATTTCTTCTGAGCATCACATGGGTGTTTTTAGGACTCGGGTGTCCCCTGTTATGTCTAAGCAGATGTGGTGTGTGTTTATGCAAAAAATGTCCATAACGTCCTGTTTGCGTTCATAGAGACATGGGGATGTGACTCTATATCCTGTTGGACTCTTTGGTTTTCCCATGATTCTTTGCATTTTAAGTCCCCACCACCGCCAAATTCAAATCTGAACTCAAAACTGCTTATTTATGTCTTTGCAGCATAGAGAACAGAAGACTTTTGACATGCTCGCAGACTGACCGTATCAGGGGGGACTCCTCTGCCTTGGCTGAATCTGCCCCCCCCCCTCAGCGGGGACTCCCTTTCTGTCACCCCAGGGGGACTACAAGCACAAATGGCTTGTAGGGGGAGTGATGAGAGGTAAGCGCAGCCAGCTAGGAGAAAGATCAGTGGGAATCGCTCTACCAGGACTGCAGGGCTGGGAGTTAGTGGGGTTGGAGACAGAAACAGCTTGGAGGGAGAATGTAAACAGGGAATGGGGGTGGGGGAGGCGGCTCCCCTCCATTGGCGGAATCTGCCCTCCCCCAATCAATACAATCTGCCTGCATAGAAAGAGCACATTAACAGGCGCTATGGTGAAATTATGGGGGTGCACGCCCATTGCAGTTAAGCACATAGACAAAATGGGGCAAAAAGCAGTTGAAATTTTTGCGCCAGTGAAAAGGAAAAAAAGGAGATACACTTTGATTGGATAAAATGCTCCGTCAGTCAGGAATTTTCTTTCCTGTTAACACCTACTTTCTGTGATGACGTTAATGTAACATGATATTTATTTATTTTATTTATATTTACATTTATATCCCGCCCCCTCCCCTCAACAGACAAGTTGCATAAACACACACCACACTGGGATATCATACAGGAAAGTGTGTGGAGGGTGCGCATGTGTCCTTCCATCGGGGGGGGGGGGGCGCAGTATTAAACACCAATTGCGAATGCGTGTAAGCGGTGCAACATCGCAAACATTTGTTCAGAGAAGGGTGTTAACACCCATTAAACACACATTCAAACACCAAAATATGTTCTGTCTAAATCCGCCTATTATGTTGTAGGACCTCCACTATTCTGAGAAGACCAAGTTGGAGAGGAACCAGGAAGGAGTCATGATGAAGACTTCCCAGCAGAAATTAATCTGGAACCTTGAATTAATTAATCAATCAATCAATGAATTAATCAATTAATAAATTCTCACCAGATATCGGTGCCCCTTGTTGCTATTTGACCTAAAGCATTGCTTTTATGGCTAGGGAAGAGTCTTTAAATTAAAAAGGAGTAACTCCTCTACTTTGCCTGTGTGACAGAAGGATAGTGAAGCATGATTTTTTTGGAGGGGCGGGGGGGGGAGGGGGAAGCTTTCTTTAAGTGATATATTTAGGAGCTATGAGGGGAAAGAATTGGCCAGTCCTTTATTTATCTGCACAACAGGTGCAGTCTAGGGAGGCATAAAGGCAGCTTTTGTGAGTGACAGTTTCTGCCAAGTACAAAGCACACTCTAGTGCAGGAAAAAGAGAGTTCTCTTCTGCATCTCTCTCTCTCCATGTCCTGGTAAATATGTCATGTACATTTTCCAAAGATAACAAAACTTTCTGTCCAGATTGAGTTTCCTTGCCTATTTAGTGAGTCTTTCCTTGCCTGTTAGTATTATATGAATTAGTATTGTATGAATTGCATGTGTATGCACACACACACAATCAATTAAAAATGAACAGGTCGTTTTTTCACCAGTTTTATGATGAGCCAACCGAAAATGCAGTTTCTCAAGCTTCTCTAACAATCAGTGTAAGTTGCTAATGTATGCATTTGACTATTGCCAACACAAACTGCTTTTCAAGCAGAGAAGGGAGATTAAGATTGTGAAGGAAACATCAGAGGGGGAGGCTGAAGGTCAAAAAGCAAATCTGAGAGAGAGACTGATATCTCAGGAGGAAGTGTGGGAGCAACACTTGGAACTAGGCTCTGAAGTGGCAACGAATACCTAAGGCTAATGCAGGCCTTCATCCTGCAACTGGATCTGTGCGGGTGGACGTCTGTTCAGTGGCACTGACCCTGGGCACAGAGGTCCACCCATGAACATCCTGTTCCCTGTTGGCCTAGGTTTGAATTCTCTGTTTACAGCAGTTTAAAAATGTACTAGCTGGAGGGGATCAAGAGAAAACGTACGAGGCAGTGGGCAGGGGACATAAGGTGTTTGTTTTCTTCTGGGGTGAAAGAAATTCTTCTGTTCACTATCTAAACCAGTGGCAAAAGTGGAAAGGTGAAGTATGCTAAAGTTTGTGACACACCCATAAATATAATTGACAGTTGTGTTAATTCACCCACCAGCGTTACTTGGGAATTTGTGAATTACCACAAATTAGAAATTAATATAAACTTAGGAATTTGTGAATTACCACAGCCATGATATCTGTATGTGACTGAATATCAGCATGTATCTTGTGGTAGGATCAAAACAAAGTCAGCTAGAAATAAAGATAGGGGAATCCTGATTTTGTAAGAAAATATAGTCAGATTTTGAGTTTTGATGGCCTCACATTCATGGGTATTTTCAGACGTTACGAGATCACAGTGAACCGCCATCAATACCCACATGGGGTCAAAGCGCCCTGAACATCTGTTAGGCAGCCGCCAGATGTTTGCCACGGTCAATTCCCACATGGGGTCAATTTCAACCACGCTTCCGGGGCTCCCCGCTGGACAATCCCCAAAAGCGTGGTCAAAGAGATCCCTGGCGGGAACCAAAAGAAAGTAACATCTGGCCAGGAACCACGGCCCGGAATCCCCAGCGGAATTCAGGGCCGTGGTCAAATCGGGCGGGCGCCGCGGCCGCAATGACCGCAGCGCCCGCCCATCTCCCCAGAGGGCGGGGGAGCGTGGTGGGGTGGGGCCGTGCGGCCGCACGTTGCACCGCGTGGCCCCGCCCCCTCCCCGATTCCCCGCTGGGATCAGCCGGCACGTCTGTTGGACATGCCGGAGTGATCCTGGCGGGGAATCATGTGGGTGATTCCGGGACGTGGCGAATGCCGCCCTGTCTTGTCTGAAATCACCCTTAGTGGTTCTCCTTCTTGAGGACAGGGCCTTTTTCCTCCAGAGCAGATCTAAAAGCACAGGGACCCATGTTCTCTGCATTTCCCCCATTGCCGCTAACAAGGAAAACACAGTGAACATGGCCTTGATTATGTGCTGCTTATAGTAACCAACAGTGATCACTCAAACACCATGAGCCATCCAGTCTTCAAAGAACTCCGCCAGCGCAATGGGCAGTGAAATGAATGGGGCTTGTGGTGGTGGAATGCTTTAAGAATCTGGATAAAATGGCAGAACATGCTGCTCCTGTAAAGCATTTCCATTCCCTGATGGCATGCAGCTTTCTAAAGGCTGCACCCCTTGGATAATCTTTCAGAAAACAAAGCTGGCAGACAATTAACAAATGCATTTGATTTGGGATTGGGAATGATCTTCTACATCATGACCACAGTCTGCTCTGTAGGCTGGGAAAAATAAACAGACAAATTTATCAAGCCCTTGGACACAGAAACTGGCTGCACCTGTTCCTGTGTGACAAAGTCCATTCATAGTTTGGAACTGCAGCTCTTGAGATATTTGGTTGTTTTACAGAAGTAGGACGGACCCAGTATTTTTCAGGGCAGTTTTCAAGAGTGTGGCTAACTAATAAGCTAAGCAGATAGAAGTAATATAAGTCAAAGGAAATCATGATGGAGGGATGGGACAAATGATTTTGATTCCTCATGCATTATTAAAGGAGTCCTAGTCATTAGTCTCCAGGAAAAATAAAGGATATTATAACCCAGTGTGTCAATAAAGATCTTTGGGATAATCAGTTCTGATTTGACCACTGCTTGGCATCGGTTGTGGGAGGATACTTTGTTGTAATTTCCTTAACCTCGCTGGAGACGTGTACAAAAGAGATTTTAAACAGAGTGCAAAAAAAACCCCAACAACCCCCTCCTAAATTAAAATAGTGGGCCTAATTTTGATGGCTATCCTCAGGTTTAAAAAAAAGTGATCTAGGGCCCAATCTAATTCCCAATGAAACTTTATGCAGCCATAGAAGTTGGCTCAAAACCTTGGTTAGTTATATATGACTGCCTTGTCTGTGAGCAATAACAAAACTCCATTTAATAATTTTACTTCTGCAATCCTTATTTATTGAGTTATCTCAGTAACTTAAATGAGGTTACTTGTGTAGTGCAGGATAAGCATGGATTACAAAACTGGCACTAGGACCTATTCAGGAAACATTCCAAAAAGCAAAGCAAAAGCAAACAGTTGAAGTGCCAGTAAGAGCGAGAGCAGAGAGAGTGCTTGCTCCTTGGACTGCTCTAGGTACTGCAGCTGCGACTCTAGGGTCCTGGCAGACCTGTATGCGGGCAGAGGTTGTGTGCACTCTAATAAACGGAAGGTAGCCCCTCCACACTGTCCCGAGACTCCACCGTGAGTGGGGATTGAGTGGCGGCCCTGGGTCCGGTTGGGGTGAACATCTTTTGAACACCCTACTAAATGTTGCAGACTGGTCTACTCTGGGCTAATGTTAGCTAATGTGGCTATTTTCTCATTTGTTTTTCACCCTAGTTCTTAATCCTGTTGTGGGGCGCAGCCCAAGGGTCTGTGTGGAGCCACACCATGCTAGAACCACACCCAGCAGTGTAATAGGCTGACCATACCTCCCCTTTAAAAGAGAATGCTTATGAAAACTACATGGTGCAGGGCTGCACTGGAACCAATGCAGTCCTGCAACATGTATTTTTCATAAGCGTCCTCTTTTAAAGGGGAGGCATGGCCACCCTACAGTGTAATAAGATAAATACTGGAATGTAAAGGAGGGTTTCATCCTGCAAATTCTCACTCATACAAAAGCTCTCCTTGGCTTCAGTGGGCTATTCATATGAATAAAAGTTAGCCTTATGAATAGGGAGGGAGTCTAGTTAACTTACTTTCCTAAGACGTACCAAGGGAATTTCATCATAAAGATACTTAATTACTGCAATTTCTTTTTTCTGTGCATACAGATGAATGAATTAAACTTTATTGGGCGTGACCCTCGGGTCATAGCCAGCAACAACAATACAACACAAAACAATGATAACACATACAAGATATATATAAGAATAATCTTATACACTATTTCTTCCCTTCCCAAAAACAAAGGGAGAAAACACAAATGGTTAAATAATTTGATTAACAGCTCAGTGGTCCACTGGCATCTTAAATTCAAGAAACAGTTGTCGTAAGGCAAAAGCCCACACTAGAAAAGAGCTAACTTTGGCAGTAATTCCCCACTCACTATCTGCCAGAGCCAGACACAGCAGAGCATCGTGCGATCTGCCAGGTAGGGCCAGAATAAATTAATTAAGAGTTTTGCCCCTAAGTTTATTATAAAGCTGGCAGCTAAAAAGAACATGGGACGCCGTTTCGGCCTCCGATTGATCATAGAGGCAAAGTCTTTGCGCATATGGGACCCCTTTAAAACGCCCCTCAAGTATTTTAGTAGGAAGACCATTGAGGCGTGCTGCCAAAAAGAGCCTTTTAGCCCCGCGGGGTAGACAGGAGGAGAGGTATGTGGCCATGTTATCAATGATTGGGGCCATAGTCAAGTATAGACACAAGTGGCAAGACCGATTTATCCTAGCCCTTTCCTCCTGTAGATCTATATCCCGCCATCTACTGCATACAGATGTATAACGCAATCCAAGATCTTATGTCTACTGTCTTCACTTCCCTTACCCACTGTATTCAGCCCACTATTTTCTGAAAGTGGAAAGTTCCCTGAATGAGCTCTTAGGGGGATGCATGCCTGTGTGTTCTCAGATTCTCCAGCACGATGGCATTCCTAATTAATTACTTTCAATCCTCTACACCCTGAAAATTGCTCTTAGAACAGGCAGTTGTTTGACACATGAGGATGTGAAGTCTCGCTAGTACTACTGCTCAAGTGCTTGACTTACTGGGAAGTATTATCAACCAGAATCTCTTAAGTGCTTTAAGATAAACATATCACTACCCTAGGATGCTGCTTGGTCCAGATACCCGATGGTGATGGTACAAGAATATATATATATTTCAGAATTCATCCTCTTCTTGATTAAACTCCATCTTTCAGGATGTAAGATTTCTGTTCTATTGCTGCCTTATGTCCCTGAGCTCATGCTATCACAAAACACGTGTTCTGTCTCCATTAAAAAGTTCGGATACTAAGACATAGAATTCTGTTGAACTATCTACACGTACTTCTTGGTTTGTTTGTTTTTTACTGAATCTGATTAGTTTAAACTTAAGACAACAACCCAGCAAAAAATGATGAACAAACCCCTCCAATCCTCTTATATTTGCCTAAATGTAACACAAATATATCTAGTTTTCCCACCCAATAAGTAGTCACAGAATGCATGCAGATCAACCATACATCTAGTCAAACAACAGATCAAATAAAAAGGACACTTAATACAAGTGCAAATCATTTGCATTACAAATAAGATATTTTAGAAGGGGTTTGGATCTAGACTTGAGATACAGGATTAGGTTCTCATATTAATGCATTCATTTGGTGTAGCTATTTTTGGTGGGATACTTCAGCCTTCATTGTCCTCAGGCACTAGGAGAGCCAGCAAGAAAACTGATCCTCACAGCTTGTCAACGTACTTGCTTAGGGCTTAATTCTGTGAGGTACTTAGACCCACCCAGAGGTGATGAAACCCTCACATTTCACGAAAGGATGTTCAGCCCTTGGCTTTTATTGGAATCAGAAGAAAATATATTCAGAAAGGATAAAAGATTAATGTAGTTTCTATTGATATGGTAGTGCTAGATTAAGTGGTGTAATGGTTCACCCCCTCACATTTTAAAATATTTGTGATTTCTACAGGCTGCTTATTGATTTTTCTTTCCTCATCGAAGTATCTTATTTATAAGTATGGATATTATTATTTTAAAAAAACACAACGATGGCAACCTGGTAACAAAATAAGATTCCAATTTTGCAAGGTGAGTACTTCCTGTGAGATGGTGATTGGTCTTAGCTGCACTGAAGTGTGTGGGGGAGTGGAGTATGCTGTACAGCTTTCAAGATATGGCTCAGAAGAAGAGGAAATAAATAACTTTAGGGCAAGAGATCCTGATCCCAGTTAAACCAGTGTAAAATGAGCATTGCACCTGAATTATTGTGGTCTACACCGGGGATGGGGAACCTCAGACCCAGAGGCCAAATGTGACCAATGGCTAGTTTTTATTTGGCATTTTTCCTGTTCCTGGATCTATCTGGCCACTGGATCCAGTTCGTCCTCCCCACAAGCACTGAAAGACAGATCAGGGGAAGGGAGAAAAGATGAGGGCAATCATGCACACAAGGATAGGGGATGGATTTATGATCTAGACCCTCCTCTTCCTAAATGCTCCCCTTAATCTCCCCCATACCAATTTCTGTGCAGCCCTCAGAACTTGTACTAATTTTCAAAGTGAGCCCTGGGAGGGAAAAGGTTCCCCACTCCTGGTCTACAGACACAGCCATGGTCTTGAATCAGAAGAATCTAACCCCTACATATATATAAAGATTTCACCCGATTAAAGAGACCCCATTATAAATGCTAATCTTTGGGGAATTATTAATGAATGAAAACTAGGATTATTAACTCTACTTTGGATGATACAAGAGATTGATCTTGCAGACCCTTACTGATGTGAGTAAGATCTACTCAGGTGAGCAAGATTTTGCAGCCCTAGACTTTGCAAGGAAACATTTGTGATTCAGTTCAGCCATTCTAGACACTATTTCTCCGGACTACATATTATTGGTATTCTGTCCAGAGAATCCTTAGAATGTAAATTCTTTAGGGCAGTGACTAATTGCATATTATTGCACAGGTCTGAGTAAACTGTGAATGCTATACAAATCTTAAAAATAAGAATTAAAGCTAGCACCCCAAGCCTTCCACCGACACTCCCCAAAAGGTATTGTTAATAATATAGGTTAAAAGTCTCATTTTTTTCTGATTTAAAAGGTTCCAACACAACAGAAAATCGTAAGGAATTTTAAAAGCACAAACCAATAAATAGCAAGTCTCTTAAGGCACTCCAAAAATCTCTCCAAAAAACCCAAATCTGTATTTTCTTCATTTTCTATTTAACTATGGACTTGCATGGAAGTTTTGCTTGTGAAAAGACTTCAGGAATACGGACTATCTTTAACTGCCCTTAACTGTCCTTCTTCTAAAGACAAGTATAATGACATTTCCAGTGCAGCACAATATCATCTCATGGTTTTAGTTGTACAGAGAAACTCAGTGGGATTTTGTCTCAGATGTCACACATACAGAACAAATGTTTTGATACACATATAAACAGATATGTGCTCATGCCCTTTAAAGCACAATTTAGCTTCACTTTCAAGAAGTAATGAAATAGAAACTATAATTGTGTACTGATTTATTTTTTGTAAAGACAAAGGAATTTTCAAGCTATTATCTTTTGAGCTTTGATTATTTTTATAACCAGGAATTACAATGTAAAGGTTTTGCATGCATTTAAAGGAAATCCAAATGCTTCTTCAGTTAAGTACAGCTTCTTAACATTTTTGCTAAACCATTTGATCTTTTTATTGTTCATTGATAAAAATAGATTCCTATTGTAATGTAATCACTTTGCTTAAATAGATGGGCAATAAATTATATAATACTTCAGGCAAAGGCACATTGGCTAGAGTTTTCACTCTCAAACACTTTTATTTATTCTGCTGCAAGTTGGTTTAAAAGGTATCTTTTGTGTTTTGTTAAGACATGTAATAAAAATAATGCTCTGGGATTATGCTTACCAGCTTTCTTGGTGGGTTCCGGCATTGTTACAGTAATTCTTTATTCCCAATGTGTTTCAGCCCTGCAGATACAACTAGTAGCCCCAAGTCCAGTAGAGAGTATGTGCAGTTCAGTATGACAAGCAGAGGGGGAGAAGAATTCCTCTTCTTTATATACTACATTGAAATAGCAATCAACGTAGCACCTCCTCTCTTTTCAATGCAAACCCTTTGAAAATGGACAGTTATAGGAACCCCTCTCACATCTGTTGTCTGGATGTTCTCACATCTCTTGGCTTTTGGAAGGAATCTCCGTTGCATTTCATGTGGCTGATGAGAGCATCTATAACTTTCTAAATTCAGCAGCACCACACACTCACTCCTCACTCGCACTCTCTCAGAGGGAGAAGTAAAAATGGATTGCCAGGCTCCTAAAGGGCTTTCCAGCAGGCAACAGTGGTATGAACAGCTTGGACACAATTATATTTTTTCCATGGCATAAATACATAAGTGACTATGTGCACATGGCCATGTTTAGTTTTTGTTCTTGTTGCTTTGAAAGAAAGTTTGCTCAAATAAAAATATAGTGCGCGGAATGTTTTGCATTACAGTTTTATTCTAGGAAAGAGTGGTATTCTGTGTCTCTGCTGGAGCCATGAATATACTCTTATTTCTTTTTACACCCTCCTGTGGCAAAATGTCCCTGTTTCCATACCAGAGTCCCCTAGACAAACACTCTGTTACACCCTATCAACCCCCCCACCCCGCAGGGCCTGGACAAACGCAAGGTCACAGGACGAGTCTTCTGGGCATGCTCCAAAAGCCAAAGACAGGGATCAGTATCTTAAGGTGAACACCATGATGTCTCACCTAGGTGACATCAGAGGTCAGAGGGCTCGGGCAGTTCACCTGGATTGGAGAAACCCCTACCTGGGGGCGATTCCCAAAGGGGAGGAGGGGTCAAGCTTAAAAAGTCAGGACACACCCCTTCCTCTCTCTCTCTGACTTTCTCTTTTGAAACTGCAATATGCTGCTGGCAGGGGGCCAGCTAAGACATGTGCCTCACTTGTTTCTACCTGCACAGGTGATGAAAAGGAGTCTGTGAGTACCAGCAACAGCCTTTCTACCCTCAGTCCTAGGAGGCGGTTACCCAAACCAGGGGACATCTGATCCCCAAGATCTGAGATTCTATTTTAAGTTTGCTTCCCTCTTTATCCAAAGCCTTTTACCGTAGCCTTGTTGCCAAACCTGTTTCTCTGCTTTCGGCCAATAAAGTATCTCTTTTGTTTTGTAAAACGGGCTTATCTGTGCCTGAGTGAAAAGACCAGCAGCTGGAAAGAAAAAGCCACTGGTACCTTTAAAGGTTAAAAGGATTTGTACCCACGAAGGGGAGTCCTGGCAAAACACATAGGTTCCAGCAGCCCTGCCTATGGAGAGCGACGCTAGGGGGACTGACCTCAGCAGGAGGGGTACCCGGGGAGCCATGGGCGAAGAGCCAGAGCTGGGCTGGGGTTCACATATCCGGGAAGGTGTGAATCCCTTTAGTTTCCTGGTTCCTGGTGGTGGCAGTGATCTTTAGACGTAACCCAGTAAGGCGGGTGGCTTCACTGTATAGCGCCCCATACTGTGTTTCGTCACACCTCCTATCTTTATGATAGCCATCATCTTTTTAGCAGAGGTGGATCAGTAAGGACTCCTTTCAGCAGTGACTACTGCTTTCCCAAGAGTAGAGGTCACTGCTGGAGAGACATGATGCTCCCCTGGAAATGAACATGCTGGTTTTTCAGCATTCCTCGCCCTTTGCCAGTTCAGGACACAAGAGAACAGAAATGCAAATCCAATCCAGATAATTTGTAATACCAATTCTCAACACTGCAGCTAAGCCTAGACACTGTACTGTTTCCTTCTGTCACTGTTACATCAAATAATAAAAAACAGCATTTATTATTATTATTATTATTATTAACAAACATTTATATAGCGCAAGCAGTGTACCTGGCACTTTACAAAGTAATAAAATAGACACGGTCCCTGCCCCTAGGACTTACAATCTGAGAGACAGGAGCTGGGGGAGAGACTTAGGAAGGGGAACAGAGGGAGAGACAAGGGGTCTAACATTCATGAAGATGCGAGGTCTCAAGTGCA
>QEPC01006427.1:920854-931243 GCA_003113815.1 Sphenodon punctatus
GCCACTGTAGCTGCTGCCAGGTCTGGTTGTATGCTGATTCTGTGACTTTGATATTTTAAGTCTTTCAGTTTCCTGGCTTCCCACAGGATTTGTTCTTTATCAGTATATCTAAGGCATCTGAATATTACTGCCCGGGGGGGATCCCCTTCCTTTGGCTTGGGGCGAAGAGTCCTGTGTGCTCTATCAATCTCTATTTCATGGAGTTGGGGACACTTGGGGAGGATTTCTTTCAGGATTTTCCTGATCAAGTCTCTGCCTCCCTGGGCTTCTATGCCCTCTGGGATTCCTTGAATTCTTAAGTTATTCCTCCTTCCCCTGTTTTCCATGTCCTCCATTTTCCTCTGTATTCCCCCTAGGGCTCTTTCCATCTCTTGTACCTTATCTTCCCATCTTTGCTGCTGTATTTCTCTCCTTTCCACTCTTTGTTCTAGGCTTGTAACTCTTTCTGCCATTCCATCAAATTTCTTATTTAAACAGTCTACCACAGAGGTTACTTTCTGTATGTTCTCGTTTAGGAGCCCCCATTGCTTTGTGGAATCAGCGTGATTGGAGTTTATTGCCTCCATTAAGCCTCTAAACTGTGCTGTAAAGTCTTGCTGTTCCCCCTGCTGGGCTGCATGTGCCTCAGCCATGTTGCCTTCCTGGGGTTGCTCCTGATCCCCTCCCCCTCCTCTCTCACTTCTTTGCAGTTTTTCACCGCTTTTTGCCTCACTCTGCCCCTTTCTTTTGGCTCCTTGAGGGGTGGGGGGGTTCTTTTTTATGTTTTTTCCCATTAGGGGCTGCAAGTCCACGTTTTTTACCTTTTTTTTATGCGAAGTCTGGCTGGGCTGTCTGGAGTGTTTTGCAGAGGCAGCTACTGCTCACGCATGCCCAGAAGCTCCTCCAGACACTTGGATATTCCACAGCTACAGTACCACAAAGGGCCAGGTTAGGTCTTGTTGAAAAGATACACAATGTTATTATTTATTTATTTCGCTATTCTTTTACCCCACACCCTCCCGCTCACGGAGCAGCTCAAGGCGGCTTACAAAATATACCACAATAATAACAATAAAACACACAATATACAATTTAAAATTCATTAAAATACTAAAAATATACAAAGGGCAGACAAAACTCAAACTCTGACAAAAAAGAGAGTTTTTTGCTACCCTCATAGCATCTGCAAAATCCCGTCCAACAGAGCTTTTCCGAGTGGTGCGGGGGCTGGTGGTCAGTCCGGCTTCCCTCCATCTAGGAGTGGAGTCATCTACTGCATGCTGTGACATGTTTGTGGATTATTTTGTGGATCAAATCACTTGTATTTACCACGATTTCGATGCTGCACTTAATACAATAAGTGAACTGAAGGTTACGGCAGCTCCACCTTGTCAGAGTTTGTGGGATCAATTTCAGTTGACACCCGCTGATGCGGTGGATGTTCTGGGGGCTGTCAGGGCCACTTCTTGTAAATTATCTCCTGGCCTGTCCTGGCTGGTTAAGGCCTGCCGGGAGACAATGGGGCTGTTGCTGGCTGGGGTAGTCAGTGCTTCCCTTCGGGAGGGCAGAGTGCCAGACCATCTTAAGGAGGTGGTGGTGCGGCCTCTGCTCAAGAAACCATCACTTGATGTTTACTCCCTTGCCAGCTATAATCTTCCCTTTTTAGGGAAGGTTATTGAATGGTTAGTGGCCCATCAGCTGCAGGGTCATCTTGACTGCATCGGTTTTCTTGATCCCTTTCAGTCAGGCTTTTGTCCAGGTTATGGCACTGACACTGCACTTGTGGCATTGGTTGATGACCTGCTCCACGATATGGACTAGGGTCAGTTGATGCTGTTGAACTTATTAGATCTATCAGCAGCATTTCATACCATTGACCATGAGATGTTGGTGGCTCGGCTGTGGGATTGTGCAGGGGTGGACGGAACCATTCTTGAATGGTTCCGCTCTTTCCTGACCGGAAGAACCCAGCAAGTGGTGCTTGGGGATTATTTTTCATCATACCGAGACCTCTCATGTGGAGTCTCACAGGGTTCTGTTTTGTCCCCTCTCCTGTTCAACGTGTATATGCAGTCACTTGGTGAAGTGGTCAAGAGGTTTGGCATGCAGTGCCATCAGTATGCTGATGACACCCAGCTTTACCTCTCTTCTTCATCAAACCCTGGCCCAGCAGTCTCAGTGCTTACCCGGTGTCTGACGGCCGTGGGTGATTGGATGAGGGCTAACTAACTGAGGCTGAATCCTGACAAGACGGAGGTGATGCTGGTAGGTAAGATGATGGAGTTGGCTGCTCCCATTATTGATGGGGTCTGCCCTCAATTGATCTCCCAGGTACAGAGTCTGGGGGTGCTCCTTGACTTGCAACTCCGCTTTGATGTTCAGGTGGAGACTGTCGCAAGGAGTGCTTTTCGCCAATTACATCTGGTGCTACGGCTTTGGCTGTATGTCTCAGACTCCGACCTGGCTACTGTCATCCATACTTTCATCACCTCTAGATTGGATTACTGTAACGCACTCTACGTGGGGCTACCCATGATGACGGCTCAGAAATTGCAGCTGGTGCAGAATGCGGCGGCCCGCCTCCTCACGGGGGCGGGTTGATGGGAACATATTACACCAGTGCTCCATTCTCTGCACTGGCTGCCAATAGTTTTCAGGGCCCAATTCAAGGTGTTGGTACTTGCCTATAAAGCCCTAAACGGTCTAGACCCTACCTATCTGCGGAACCGCCTCACTCCCCGGGTCCTGGAACCGACCCCTGTGGTCATCCGGGAATGCCCTCCTCGAGGTCCCCCGAGTCTTCCGGGGGGCCACACAGGGGAGGGTGTTCTCAGTGGCCACACCGTGGCCGTGGAACTCCCTTCTGGTGGGGACTTGGTTGGTCTTGGATCATTTAGAAGAATGTGTAATACCTGGCTGTTCCGCCATGCATTTGGCAAGGGAGATGGGTGATGGGGGAGGCGTTAGGGTGGCTTAGATGGGGGGTTGGGTTGGGGTGGGTGGGGGGTTTGCGGGTTATTCTTGTCCTCCTTTTATGAGTGGTTTTAATGGGTTACTGTTTTAATATTGTTGTAGTTTTTATTGTGGTTTTATCTAGTTATGATAGTAAGCCGCCCCAAGATGCCTGTGGTAGGAGGGGTGGGGTAGTAAAACCATTTAAATAAATAAATAACCAAATAAATAAATAAAATAAAAACAATGACCATTTTTTTGACCAGCTAAATATCGCTTTTGTGAGAGGGGTGGAGTAAAAATGGAAATAAATATATAAATAAATTAAACTCTATTGAATGGACCAAGGTATAGTAAACCATCTCTACATGCATGTTTATTGAATGCTACACAAAACTGTCAAGGTCGTGACACATTATACACTACCAAACTGTTGTATATTAGTCTAAGAATCAAAAGAACCACAAAGGTGGTTCCGCCCCTCCTGCCTTCACACCAATTACCAGCGTGGCACAGTTGTGGAGTAAGTCCTCCTTACACACTAAATTATGAAGCCCACAGTAATAAAAATGACTGCTCAGAGTGAAAGTGGTTACAGAGAGCTCTTTCACACAATCAGTTGCTTCAGAGTAATAACTATCACTGTTTTTGTTAACACGATAGCTGAGTTTATAATGAGGCAAAAGGTATGGTTATAAGTGATGAAGAGAAGACAAAGTGAGGTGATGTTGTTTTTCTCTGGAGTAACTGTCTGTGGGTTGGGAACCCACCACTAAAACAGCCAGGGATGGCTCAGGCCACCAACCACATGTGAGTACAGCCAGGAGAGCCATTCTGCCACCCAGGTGGCCCGGCCCAGCCCGGCCCGGGCAGCAACTGCATCAGACGTGCCTATGGCCATCTCTGTCCCCAGACCACTCCCAGCATCCCACCTGCCACCATGACAAGCAGCCATGGCGGCCAATAACATCTGCAATGGTGACCTGACAATGGTGGATCAGATCCAGGTCAAGTCATGGTGGGCCAAAACAAACATTCTAATCCACTGTGGCCCACTTTGCCCTTGTTGGGTGGGTCATAGCTCAGGCTATTACTTTGGCTATATGCTGAGGTGAGAGCCCAGGCTATCTGCCAGCGCTACCCGGGACACCCCGGGTCAACATCTGGTGGCCCTAAACTACACAGCAGTGGCTCACGGGCCACAGCAGGTCTAAACAGACCACTGTCACATCTGGTTTTACCCGCTGTGGGCAAAAGTGAGCTAAGGGGTAGATAGTGTCAAACTGACAGAGACCCTGTGGCCAGAATAATTTACCTCCACCCCCGGGTTGCTGCCCCACTTCATGTTTGTGAGGTGATTATTGTGATTACACTGAGGGTAATATACCTGGAGTAGCCTGATCATGTGAATACAGCCAGAGAGAGGAACTGTGATACAGTGACAAAAAAAGGAAACAAATGCAAATGTTCTCCCTCTTTCCTCAGGGAACATGGGGAAGAGAGTGGGTAGAAGATAATATACACCACTAACAGGATGAGGAACGAGATACAACAGACTCTAGTATCTGCCCCAATTGTTCTTGCAAAGTGAAGAGGATGTTTATTCCAATGGGACTAATGTTCTTTGCTAATATAATAATAAACCCTTTATTTGCTGCAACTAAAAGTTATTGGCAATAGTAGCCATACAAAAAACACAACAATTACTATCTACATATGATTTACAGCTAATATTTTGACACAAGATAAAATAAAAGTATAATATAATATAAAACATTTCCCCTATCCACGGTTTCCCACCTCCGTCTCCTAAGCTATCATAAACCAACGTCCCCTCTGAAGGCCTTCCCCCAACTGTCCCACAGGGAATAAACTTCAGCTGCACTCCCTATGCCCTTCCATTACTTTTGGGCTTCTCACCCTGGAAACCAGGTTGTCAAAAATTGCTACTGCATATGTCAGTTCTGAGGTTTTAGCATCCAAACATAATTTAAGGCCAGTTGTCAAAGGATGTTGCATCTGGGCTTCACTAAGGGCCAGAAGGAGCTTACCTCTGATTTTTGAGAAACTGGGCAATCGAACAGAATATGCTCTGTCGTGTCCTTTTGTCCCAAAGTACAAGATCGGCACAGTCTTTCTTGCAGTGGAACTCCCATATAGCGTCCCTCCAGTATTGCTGATGGAAACACCCCACACCAGAGGCGTGTGAAGGCACGCCTTACTGAGTTACTTATTTGACCGGTTCAAAAGGTAATTTGAATCAACCAGAGGTCTTATAGGCGGGGTGTATGACAGATTTACCCGCTGACATTGTCTCAGGGCTGTGCCTATTTGGATTTGTTGATCGGCCAGCCTCTGTTTTATCAGTGTCATAACCTGTTTAACCCCCCTGGAGACGAGAAATTCTAAGAAGAACCCCAATCTCCCGAGAATAACCTCCCACTGTTTAAGCTATAGGACGAATAACCCCTCCTTACTCGCCCTTCCCACAATAGAGTTGTCCCCCTGGGGTAAGGTGACAACCCTTAACCAGAATCTGACCAGTGTTTGTATCGCATAGGTCCTGATGGGAGGGCATCCGGTCTCTGAGCGGAGGAACACCGAGGGAGTTCCCTTAGGGACCCCCAAGATTGCCCTCAAAAAGTCATTCTGGATTACCTCCAGTTGTTCTAGATAATCCAGTCCCCATACCGGAAAGGCATATAGCAGTTCTGCCACCACTTTTGCCTGGAACAAACGGAGCGCCGGCAGGATCAGATGACCACCTTTGCGAAAATAAAATTTACGAATGGCACCTGCCGATTGCCTAGACTGATATTTTGCCTCCTTCCAGTGTACTCGCCAGGAGGGTGTGTTCGAGAAGGTGACACCCAGATATTTAAATTTCTCCACCTGGGAAATCTGGTGACCGTCCATCGACCACGTATGGGTCTCCCCGTGCGCCCTACGGCCCACAATCAAAACCTTGGTTTTTCTGTAATTTATTGACAGCCCCTCGTTTTTGCAGTAATCCTCCGTTACCTGCATTCCCCGACGAAGCCCTACCAGTGTCCGGGAAATGAGCACGGTATCATCCGCATATAGCAAAGATGCCACCCTTCTGTCCCCAATTTGAGGTGGGTGAGTCTCGACAGCATTCAAGGAGGTGGGGAAATTGTTCAAATAGATGTTAAAAAGGGCAGGTGCCAGCAGGCAGCCCTGCCTCACCCCTCTGACCACCTTAACTTTTCTCGTCAGAACTCCCGCCCCCGGTGATCTAACCTGGAGGGAATTATCCTCATGCAGATGGATTAACAAAAGGAGGAGTCTCGGCTCCATCCGCAGGGCCCTCAGCTTAGACCACAGCTTGGCCCTGCAGATGGAGTCGAAAGCCATCCTCAAGTCCACAAAACACAAGTAGACCCTTCGGCCCCGATCTAATATCCTTCTCACAAGGGCAGACAAAAGGAGCACATGGTCCATCGTGGAGCAACCTCTCTGAAACCCGACCTGCTCAGGGGTAATGATGTTCTGATTATCCAGCCAACTCTGGAGTCTGCCCAGCAGTAACCTTGCATAGAGTTTCCCAAGAACACTAAGAAGGCTGATGACTACCATAGGTAGTCATTTAGCGGAAAATCATGACTGTGGCAGGGCACAGTATAAATAGAAGGGGTGGAAGGATATATACCTTTAAGAGTGACACAGATGAGAGAGGCCAGGCCTATAAAAGCTGAATTCAAAGTTAGCAACGAGGTAGCTAGGAGGAGACTGTTGAAGAGAGCAGAGCTTCCCAAGGAACCAGAGTGGACCCAGGACAAAGACCCTGGAAGGACTGAAGGGATCCCATACTGGAATTAATTTATTTGGAAGCTTTGAGAGGCTGACAAGGCCAGACCCAGGACTGAAAAGCAACATAAATCAGGAGGGATCCTTCCAAGCCTCTGAAACAGACTTATTTAATTTAATCTAATTATTTATTTAATTTATTTATAAAAATTTGATACCCTGCCCTTCCTGACACAGCAGCTCGGGGCGGCTTACAATAATAACATTAAAACATGAACTCATATGAAACCATTCATTAAAAGGAGGATAAAAAGAAAAATCCCTCCCCGACCCCTAACCCACTCCCCCCACCCTTCACCCATCTTCCCCGCCAAACAGCAGACGGAACAGCCAGGTCTTACAACTACGTCGAAAAGAGGGGCGATCCGGGGCTAATCAGGCCTCCACCAGAAGGGGGTTCAACAGATGCGGAGCGGCCACCAAAAATGCCCTCTCCATCATGCCCCCCCGGAAGACTTGGGGGACCTGGGGGGCACCTCAGATGACTGCAGGGGCCGATCTAGAATCTGGGGTGGGGAGACAGTCCCACAGATAGGCAGGGCCTAGACCATTTAGGGCTTTATAGGCAAGCACCAACATCTTGAATCAGGCCCGGAAGACTACAGGCAGCCAGTACAGAGATCAGAGAACTGGTGTAATATGCTCCTGGCGGCCCAATCCTGCCAGGAGACGGGCCTCTGCATTCTGCACTAGCTGCAGTCTCTGAACCATCACCATAGGTAGCCCCACATAGAGCGCGTTACAATAGTCCAGACTTAGAGGCGATGAAAGCATGGATGATAGTGGCCAGGTCAGAGTTCAAAACATACGGCCGAAGCTGTCACATCAGATGTAATTGGCGGAAAGCACTCCTTGCCACAGCCTCCACCTGAACATCCAAATGGAGTTGCAAATCAAGGAGCACCCCCAGACTCTGTACCTGGGAGACCAACGAAGAACAGACCGCATCAATGATAGGGGCCGACAGCCATCATCTTCATCGCCTTACCCACCAGCATCACCTCCATCTTGTCAGGATTCAACCTCAGTCAGTTTGCCCTCATCCAGTCCCCTTCAGCTGCCAAACACCAGGTAAGCACTGAGACTGCCGGGCCTGGGTCTGATGAAAAGGAGAGGTAAAGCTGGGTGTCATCAGCATATTGGTGACACCACACACCAAACCTCCTAACCACCTTGCCAAGCGGCTGCATGTACACGTTGAACAGGAGAAGGGACAGAACAGAACCTTATGGAACTCCACATGAGAGGTCTCGGTATGATGAAATATAATCCCCAAGCACCACTCACTGCGTTCGTCTGGCCAGGAAGGAACGGAACCATTCAAAAACCATCCTGTCCACCCCTGTACGGTCCCGCAGGCGCATCACCAACATCTCATGGTATGATGGAGTTACTTTTCGTGATTTGGACACTATGCTTCTGTTAATACAGCCTAAAATTGCATTAGCCTTTTTTGCAGCTGCATCACACTGCTGCCTTGTGTTCAGTTTGTGATCAACTACAATCCCTAGATCCTTTCCACATGTATTGCTTCCAAGCTGTTATGTATCAATTAGGCAATATTGACCATGATCAGAGACACAAGCAGGATCAGGTTTGGACAAACTCAGTTCAGTTTCTTCAGCCACAGGTCTCAGGCTGACACTATCCAACTAGGCCCATGAGAATAAAATTGTCAAAATCACTTTCTAAGCAGAAAATGTATTTTCAAGGCCACAATAACAAACTCTAAACAACCACTATCTCTGAGAACACAGAAATAGGCCTAAGGGAGTTTGTAAGAAAGGGAGATGCCCTCCCCTACAAATAAACAGTAACTCCCTAAAACTCCCTGAGAACTCCAAACTAGCTTGGTGGCTATGCTTCAAGTGATAGCATAATGAATAGCCAGCTTATTCTCTGCACCTGGCAAAGGGAATCCTGCAACATATATCCCCAATAAATGAAGCTATAAAAGGGAAAACCCAGCCCTTTATCCCTTGTCATTGACGCTAACGGCCACTAGCATTGCAGTGAGCCACGTGGGTCTTTGATCCTTGCCGTCGCTCTCAAAAGATCCAGAGATCCCCAGGCCAGCCATCTGCTGGGCCCTCTCCCCTTCTCCTCTGAACCAGCCTGCATCTCGGACTGTGCCTCTGAGGGCGTTTATAGACGAGACAAAAAAGGTGGCTGATCCTTTGATCAGCCGCCTTTCTTTGCACTCGTCTAAACTGTAAGGCCGGATCTTACCCCGCGTCTGACCGGGTCAGCGATCCTGGCCCCTCAGACGCGGATCGCCGAAGTGCCGGCTTTACGCTGCACTTCCAGGTTCCCTGGCCGAGTGCGCATGCACAGAAGGGTGTGCATGTGCACAATGACTGTACGCCATGTCTGAACATCAGACACGGCATACAGAGGAACGTGGGGGAGAGATGCTGGCGCTGAACGATCCCGCTTGTGAGCGGGATCGTCTAACAGCGCCCTGACACGTAAGATATCATGGGTTACTGGGGTTTGTAACTGAGAACACTGCCATGTCCAGATGTTAAGTGTCTATCCAATAAAACTGAGTTGTACCTATATACTTTGGCTTGTTAACTGGCAACCTTCGATCCCGTTTGGGTAAATTGAGGCACGCCACCTCATTTATTCATTTCAAAGCCAGGTATCACCCATACTATACTTGACATTTGATTTTTCTTACCTAAAAGTAGAATAGTTCATTTATCTCTGTTGACTTTCATTTTGTTAGTTTGGGCCCAGTTTTCCAACTTATCAAGATCATTTTGAATTTTAATTCTGTCTTCTAAGGTGTTAGTTATCCTTACCAGTTTTGTGTCATTTGCAGATTTGATAAGCATTCTTTCTACTCCATTATCCAAGTCATTAATAAAGATGTTGAACAGCACCAGGCCCAGGACAGAGCCCTGCAGCACCCAGCTCGATACCTCCATTCACATTGATGAGGCTCCTTTGATGAACACTCTTAGGAGGCTCCTTTGATGAGCACTGTGAGTATGGTTCTTTACATAAGAACATAAGTAGTGCCATACTGAGTCAGACCACTGATCCATCAAGCCCAGCATCCTGTCCTCCGACAGTGGCCAATCTTGATCAGATGAGAGAAGAACCAATAGTCACAGTGGGCAATCCATTCCCCGTTGTTCACTCCCAGCTCCCGACAGTAAGAAGTTCATCCTGTAAGCTACTTGGTTAATAGTCATTAATGGACCTACTCTCCAAGAACTTATCAAGCCCTTTTTTAAACCCCGCTATACTACTGGCCTTGACAACATCCTCTGGCAACAAATTATGTGTTGAGTGAAAAAGTACTTCCTTTTATTTGTTTTAAATCTGCTGGCAGCTAGTTTCATGGAGTGTCCCCTAGTTCTAGTACTATTTGAGGGGGTAAATAACAGTTCCCCATCTACTCGTTCCATACCGCTCAAGATTTTATAAACCTCTATCATGTCCCCTCTCAGTTATTATTATTATTATTAACAAACATGTATATAGCGCCAGCAGTGTACCTGGCACTTTACAAAGTAATAAAATAGACACGGTCCCTGCCCCTAGGGCTTACAATCTGAGAGACAGGAGCTGGGGGAGAGACTTAGGAAGGGGAACAGAGGGAGAGACAAGGGGTCTAAC
>QEPC01006427.1:934382-945010 GCA_003113815.1 Sphenodon punctatus
TACAGTAATCGAGGCGAGAGATGACCAGAGCATGAACAAGAGTTTTGGCAGACGAGACAGAGAGAAAAGGGCGAATCTTAGCAATGTTATGGAGGGAGAAGCTCAGTCTTCTCTTAGCTGAAGAGACCCAGCTTGTCAAGCGTCTCTTTGTATGGAAGCCATTCCATATCCTTTATCAGTCTTGTTCCCCTTCTCTGTACCTTTTCTAGTTCAGCTATGTCTTTTTTGAGATGGGGTTGTAAATGCACTTAATGGTAGTATCATCTAGTTCATATTTTTATTTTTACCGACTTGTCAACAAGGATATCATGGAGGATGTTTTCAAATGCTTTTCTGAAATCAAGATATATTACAGGGGTCGGGAACCTCAGGCCCGGGGGCCAAATGTGGCCCATGACAAGTTTTTATGTGACCCCTTCCCACTTCCTGGATCTGGTCCTTGGATCTAATTCTTACCTCCAATCACTGAAAAACTGAGCTCAAGGGAAGGGAGCAGAGGTGAGATCATGCAAACAAGGATATGTGACATTTCCATGGCACAGATCCATGATTTGGGCCCTCTTTTCCTTGAGTGCATCCCTTACGTACCCCCAACCCAACTTCTGTGTGGCCCTCAGAGCTTCTGCAAGCTTTCAAAGGGTGATTTCAGACGTTACACGGTCCGGAGTCACCACAGTGGATTCCCTGCGGTGGTGAACCGTTCAACCACCCCCCGTGGTCAATAAAAGCCCCAAACAGATGTGATGGGAGCGGGACCACAGCAGGGAATTGGGTCACCAGATCACGGTCTGGAGCAGTGCAACAGATGTGACACCAATTCCCAGCCGTGGTCAAAACACCCAGAAGGAGCCAGGGAGGGGAGGGACACAGACATGGCCGGCTGAGGGCAAACAAAGCCAGAAGGGACAAAAGGGAATGCCCACACAAGGGAAACGGGAAGGGAGGGGGGAGAGGGAGAAGAGCCGAGGTACCACACACAATAGGCACAGAGACAACGAGGGCACAGTGGAACACACAGCACAAACACATGCCCGGGCGCGCACACACCCGCACAGGAAGTGGGGGGGGAGACACAGTGGAATGGACAACACACACACGGCACATCGGACATGGGGTGGGGGGCAAGGGACAGGGAAGAGGGGGGGAAATGGCATAGGGGCACAGCTGGACACAGGCAACAGCAACCAGGACCCCCAATACAGAGCGGTCCGCACAGGTACCCCCACAGCAATACAGACAGTCTCGGAACAGGGGGCCCCAGGAGGTCTGGCCAGAGGCACAGCAGGAGCACGCATGGAACAGGGCATGGGCCAGGAGGCACACTTGGACCCCAAGCGCCAGCGAGGGGGTGATGGAGGGGAGGCAGGAGATCCGGAACAGTGCAGCAGGTTCAAAGACACAGACACACCCCCAGAGGAAGCCGGGGGGGGGGCGGTACAGGGGACCCAGAACCCCAAGGTCACACAGGCACCCAAGGGGTGGGGGCCTGGGGCAATGACAGGGGTGCAGGTGGAGGAGGACGGTCAGCAGCACACAGGGGTGCCATGGGGGCTAGTCAGGGAGCTGGAGGCAGACAATGGAGAAGACAAACATGGAGGCGAAGACCCAGTGCAGAGGCAGACAGGGGGGGCCCCGGAGGGGGCCTGGGGCCACAGGCAGGGGCAGCGACACCCCAGGAAGCAGCCAGCACCGCAGCATGGCCGGGACATCAAGGAGGGAGCAGGCAGCGGGTCACAGCAGCATGGAGGAGCCGGGAGTCCACACGGGGGCCAGGAACCAGGGCCCGGGAGGCACAGGGGGACTCACAGCAAGCTGCTGGGGGCCACGAAGGGCCCAGGGGCTGGGTGCCCCGCCTGGTGCATGAGGTGGGGCCAATGAAGCATGCCCCAGCGGTACCCCAGCACAGACATGTGGTGGGTGATCAGGTAGTATGCCTTGAATGGATCCTGTATGGAGAGATCCAGCTGCACATCGGAACGGGACCACACACCCGACAGTGCCGCCAGCTCCACCGCAGAAGGCTCGGACACACAGCAGTCAGCAGCAGGGGGCTACGGAAGGTGACCCAGTTCCAGCAGCTGCTGATACACTGCCCTACAGGAGCGCTGGTATCCACAGGCCCCGTGAATGCAGCCAAAGTAGGACATGGTCAGGGCAGGGCCCCCCTCCGCCAGGCAGACTGTGTAGGCAGCCAGGCTGCACACAGACAGGGCAGACACAATCTCCACCGTGGACCAGGCCACATGCGAGCACCTCATCCCCAGGATGCACCCATCAGGAAAGGGAACCAGCCCCAGCGTCTCAGCATGCAGCCGGCAATCCCGGGTGCTCGCCTCATAGCCGAAGTAATGAAGGCCAGAGCTCAGGCTCACATAAGTACCCGACAGGCTGTCCGGGCAGCCCAGGAGCAATTGCACGGCTGGGGTATGCCACAGGTCACACAGGGCCATGGTCTCGTGAAAGGTCCACGGATGGGGGGGCCCATGGGGGCCGGGAGCCAGAAGCCCAGTGGAAGCACATCCAGCCATGGTCCAGCACGCCAGGGAGAATAACACCATGGACAGGGGGGCCCACATTCCCTCCAGGGGTAGGAGGAGGCTCGGGGGGGCACCAAGGCCGACTGAGAAAGCCACAGGCCGCAACAATGCATGGCAACAGAGCGAGGTGTGGGGTGCGGACCCAGCACAGCTGCAGGAACCGAGCACACAGACAGGACAGCCGACACACTAATCAGGCTGGCAAGGACAAAATGTTGCCAACACAGAGAGGTGGAAGGTGATGACAGGAGGCATGCAGCTGCAGCCTGCATGCCCATGCACACACCGGGCCATGCGCACAGCTCCAAGCTGGGATAGCAGGAGCACTCCATAGTGCGCCCCCGCTGGCCCGGGCTGCCCGCCCTACAGGAGAAGGCCCAGAAAGCTGGGGGCAGGGCACCACCCATCCCAGCCTATACCTGGGCCACCTGCGGCCCCCCAGGACTCACCACACCATGGAGCGGGACAGGTTAGGCGCCTGTGGGATGCACCTAGCGCTCTGTGCTGAGTGGTATCATGCCCACACTGATCAGCTGCGCATCCTGACCGCTGAGGTGCACCTGGGCACCCGCCTGTGGGTTACCATGACCTGGAGTGCAGCAGGGGCCCACAGGGCCCACCATGGCTGCAGATGCGCCCTAGCTTGGCTCAGGGCTCAGCAGGTGTCTGGGGCAGACCGGCAGGCCGTGAGCTGCGGCCAGACCAGGGTTGCGGCGATCCGCGTGACGGCCGGGCGCCTCCAATGGAGGAGGGAGACCATACACTGGGCCACCCTGCTTGCTATGCCCATTGCCCGGCGGTTATGGGTCATGGAGCGGGCACAGGGATGGTGGTCTCAGGCACTGGCTCAGTGGGATGAGGCAGCCTGGAGGACGCACTTCCGAATGGACAAGCTCACCCTACTGCGGCTTGCAGAGTTGTTCACACCGTGGCTGGAATGGCAGCACACCCCCATGAGGAACCCCATCCCCATGATCCAGCAGGTGGCCATTGGGGTCTGGGCCCTGGCAACACCTGACTCCTGCTGGTCCGTCTCGCAGCACTTCGGTGTCGGCGTGAGCACCATTGCCTGTATCCTCCGAGATATCTGTGAGGCTGTGGAGGGCATCCGCCTGGACTGGGTGATCCAGCTGGTGGATCAGGGGCCTGTGATGGCCGGCTTCACAGCTGGCGGGTTCCCCTACTGCATGGGCACCATGGACGGCACCTACATTGAGATCCTCCACCCCTCCGCGGGGGAAGCCACGGAGTATGGCAACAAGCACGGGTATCACTCCCTGCAGCTGCAGGCTGTGGTGGACCACCGGGGGTGGTTCATAGACATCTTCACAGGCAACTCTGGACGCAGCCATGATGCCCGGATCATGACCATCTCCCCCCTTCTATGCCCGGATGTACCACGGGGACTTTGCAGACATGGGGATGGCCCGGATCGAGGGGGTGCTAATGCCCCCTTGTATCCTGGGGGACCCAGCCTACCCCCTCACCCAGTGGCTGATGAAGGTATACCCGATCACCTGGACCCCAGCGGAGGCGCTCTACAATTCCTGCCTGTGTGCTAGCAGGACTGTGGTCAAACGGGCGTTTGGGGCCCTCAAGCAGTGCTGGAGGAGTCTCGCCGGCCGGCTAGGCCACACAATGAAGACCTTGGCCCTGGTGATAGGTGCCTGCTGTGTGCTGCACAACGTGTGCAAGACCTATGGGGCTGCCCTCGAATACCCCATGCCTACCCGCCCTCCCGGCCCCGTGCCTCTGTACATGAACGCAGACAACCTGAGGGAGTACCGTTACGCCAAGCACATCCATGCCGCCCTAGCCAGGCACATCAGCTGAGAGGCCGAGGTGTGAGGCCACACATGGCCTGTCCCACCCCCGTGGGGCCCCGGGGGGTTCCCTGGTCTAGCCCCTATATGGGTGCGGTCCACCACCACCCCACCTCTGGGCCCATGAACAGACCACACTTTCATCGGCCATCAGGGCCCCAGTGTGGTGGATTTCTTTGTGGTCTCAGCTGGTATTCTCCCGCATATTATAGATTTCACTCTGGGTCCCCCTACGGTTGGGGATCATCTTCCCCTTGAATTCTCCTTTTCCATCCCAATTCCAGCTTCAAATATCCCACAGATCTTGGAGACCAAGACAGATTCCAACTTGGAGCACTTTGATGCTGTATGGGCTCTGCGATGGGACGAGGGGTGCTCGTATGCATTGAGGGATTTTTTATCCTGGCCCCCGTTTCCTCTCTCCGTGAGAGGTTACTAATTTCCAACAGTCCTGCTGAGGTTTTAGAGCTGTATGAACTCCTATCCTAGGACAGTTTAGTCCTAGGGCTGAAGGAGGCCCCGGAGTGGCCCACAGTTCAGGAAGAGGAAATCGAGGCAGTAGTGGATTCCTTTCGGAATGATCGAGCTCCTGGCCTAGACCTCATACGGGCCAAATATCTCAAGGCCCACAAGGACTGGTGGCTGCCAGTCCTAGCTGTTGTATTCACTGCTATTAACAATGCCGGTTTAATCCCTAAGGCCTGGGATAAGGCTATAGTAGTCCCCATATATAAAAAGGGGGCTAAAACCGATCTGGCAAATTATAGGCCCATTAGCCTTTTGTTGGTAGGGTCAAATGTCTATGGCAAGTATCTTCTAGGGAAACTGGTCTATTGGATGGGCCAGGCTAAGGTCATCTCTCCTGAACAGGCAGGGTTCCAGCAGGGACGCTCTACCATTGAGCACTGCTTTGTCCTCCAGCATCTTATTGCTAAGTACAAAGCCCGCCATGGGGCCCTTTATGTGGCCTTTCTTGACCTCAGGGCAGCCTTTGATTCAGTGGATCAGGCTGCCCTGTGGAGCAAGCTTCAGGCCTCTTCCATCGATAAGCGTCTACTGGCCCTGATTTATTTGCTTCATGCCCACTCATCACTGGTAATTAAAACAGATCGTTATGGTCACATCACTTCCCCAGTTTCCACTTCACTGGGTGTTAGGCAGGGATGCGTTTTGGCCCCTGCTCTTTTTAATTTCTTTATTAATGATGTTATACCTGCCATGGCTGACACTTCCTTTTCCCCACCAAAGTAAGACTTGCACACCGTCGGCTGTTTATGTTATGCCGACGACGTAGCATTATTCTCTTAGACCCGTGTGGGGCTCCAGCAACAGCCCCAAGATTTTGCAAACTTCTGTCGGGCGAATCATCTGAGTTTTAACTATGAAAAGTCCAAAGTCTTGGTCTTTTCCTCCCAAACCAAATCTCAGGTTTGGTCTGTGGAGGGCTTTCCAATACAGCAGGTTCAGGTGTTTCGATACCTGGGTATGCTTCACAGGTCAGGTTCCTGGCAGGAGCATGTCAATAGAGCCCTTAGAAAGGTCTGTGCTGCTGCCCAGTCCATAAGTAGGCTTTTTGCCAAGCAGGGCAGGATGGCGGTTCTCCCAGCTTTACAGGTTTATTATATCAAGGCCAGGGCTCAACTTCTATATGGGGCTGAACTATGGGCTCCTTTTCTTTCCAATTCAGTGGACAGGGTTCAATCTAAGTTTCTGCAGAAGCTTTCGGGAATCCCACGAGGTACTCCTCTTGCCGCAATATGAGCTGAGTTGGGGCAAAAATCTTGGTCCCAGGTTGCCAGGGAGGTTGCTCTGAAATTTTGGCTTAAGCTACATTTCGAGCTGGGCTCACATTAAGGGGTGTTTTGGAGGATCCCTTTGTGGATCAGTGGTCCTCAAAGGTTGAGGTACAGCTAAAAGAGATGGGTATTTCTCCTGAATATCTGCAACATAAGTCCCCCTCCTCCCTTAAAAAGGAGGTGCTCTCCCGCTCCGGGGACATAGGATGCCAGCTGGAGGTTGGTAAGATCGGGCTGTCCCCTCATATCTGGCACTACTTGATGCTCATTCCGGAGATGAGGCAGGTAGCAGCTTATTTGACCGCCCCTATCTCTGGAAGGGCAAAAAACTGCTCTGCAGTGCCCGACTTAACACTTTTCCATCTAGTGTTTTAGAGGGACGGATTTCAGGGGTTCCCTATGCTGAGCGTTTATGTCCATTTGACAAACTGGAGGTTGAGTCAGTTGGGCATGTAATATTGCGATGCCATCTATATGACAGCCCTCGCCAGGAGTTTTTGGGTTCTCCTTTAGAGAAGTATCCAGGTAGAACCGACCATGCTCTTTTAGCTTCAGTTCTTAATAGCTCGGACTCCATGGTAATAAAGAATACTGCCGCATTTTTGCTGCAGGCAGTTCACTATAGAAAGCTGTTCTTAGGCTCCTTACCATTGCCAGTGTCAACTGGAAATATTTAATTCCGTTTTAATATTAATGAATAGGACGTTCCGCCCTAACTGGATTACCAACTGCGATTACATGAAAGTTAGTATTTTGAAATTGCTGTATGTGAATTTGTGTTGGTTTGTATGATGCAATGACCTTCAGTCACTCAATAAAGTATTTTGATTTTTTTTTTGACCACAGGAGGCGGTAGTGTTGTCCATGCTTTTATTTTAGCAGCCGCTGACATGTGCCACCACCACCACCACCGCCCCCCTGGCGCATGGTGCCCCCTCCCTCATATCCCCGACCCCCGCATTTCTGGGGGCACCCCCTCGAGCGCCCTGTGGGTGGCACAGAACTCTGGGAGGCCCCCTCACCCCGCTGTCCATGTCCCCAACGGTGTCCTAGGAGGCCTCGGTGTCCAGAGGGGCGGGTGGTGGTGGTAGGGAGGGAGGACCCAGGACCTGAGGGCCCCCTCAGCGGCTGCTCCCTCCGGAGGCCTATAGGGACCGGGAGGCGGACGCGGGGCCCCTGCTGGCGTGGAGGCGGCTGGGGCAGCTGGGGGGGCAGTGGGGGCACCAAGGGGCCCAGCACGGGGCCCTGGGAAGGCAGGGTGCCAGGAGGGGTGGCTGCCATCACATAGGCACACATAGTGCCCACGTGCAGGAGCAGGGAGGTCCCAATGTCATGGGTACCTGTCCATCTTGGCGGAATGCTCCTGCACCATCCCCGCGATGGCCTGTTCCAGCTGCCCAAATGCCTCAACCTGTCTGCTGTGCTCCTGGCGCTCCCGCCTCTGCTCCAGGCACAACTCTGCTTGGAGCCTCTGGTTCCTTGCCTCCGCCCACTCCAGGGAACGTTCTATGGCCGCCTCCATGCGGTCCACGGCCACACTCATCTGCTCCTCCTGTTCTGTGGTGGTCCAGACTATGTCCTCCGCCTGGTCCTCCCTCCGGCGCTGTACCCGTGCCCGGTGCTCCCTCATCTGCTGGGCTGGGGGCACGGGCACGGGTTGCTGTGGCACCTCCAGCTGTCCTGTAGGGTACACGGAGGTTAGTGGTTTGCTGCCCCAGGCAGCTGCCCCCCTTGGTGCCTGGATGCTAGGAAGAATCTTCAGGAGATACCCAAGTAGTTTTCAAAAACCTTTGCACTCCATTTTGTGGAGTCCAGGAAGTGGTAGATTAATAACCTGTAGAACTCACTGCCAGGGGATGTTGTGAAGGCCAGTATCCTAACTTGATTAAAAAGAATTTTTTTTGGATAAGTTCTTAGAGGATAGGTCCATAAAAGTCCAATCAGTCAGCAGATGAGATCTCACACTATCATGGGCTAGGAATGAATAACAGGAAATGGATCAGTCCATTGTGACCTGTTATGCACTTCCCTGAAGCAATCCAAGCTGGCCCCTATCTGAGACAGCATGCTTGGATAGACACCATTGGTCTGCTCCAATATGGTACTTTCTGTTTTTATTGACCTTAGACTCCTGGGTGCACTAGCTCCTATGGAGGATTATCCCTTAACACAAACACATGAAATCCTGACTCCTTCCCAATCTAACTGTTCAACAGAACTAGACTAGTGTACTGCTTCCGATATCCATCATACCTGCAGATCAAGATCAAAGCAGGTTTTTCTCTTAATAACTTTAATTGCTCCATATTAAAAAAAGCCACCAATTCCTAAGGAACTAATTTCCATGCATTTCTCCCTTTTAACATTTTTTTTTTTTATGCCACCCAGTGAGAGTGGGGAGTGTGGGGGTGGGGTAGGGTGGGAATCTCCCTCACCATGTGGGTGGGGCAGCCAGGGGCTTGCTGGTGAGAGGCCCACAGCCACTGGGGTCATGATGGAGCTTGGGAAATATGGTCCCGGTGGGGGATATGTCTGATCTGTGAGGCAGGACAGAAGGTTGGTTTCTGTCCCCCTCACTTCCCTCTACGCAGGTGGTAAAGTAGGTCATGATTGTGGGGCCCCTGGCCCAAAGTTGATGCTGTTGAATGTGAGGTTGGTGGTTAATAAAGATACAACTGTCCTGGAATTGATCCTGGACCATGCGGCTGACCTCACATGTATCACGGAAACCTGGTTGGACACTGAATTGGGGCCTCTATTGGCTGACCTTCTTCTGGCCGAATACTCCGTGCAGCATCAGCCATGTCTAGAGGGACAGGTGGGCAGTGTAGCCATTGTTTTTAGGGAATCATGGCCTGTCAGGAGGTATCTGGTGCAACCAATGCTGGGTATTGAGGGTCTTCACTGAGAGTTGGATCGGAGTCGATCGACCCTGCTAATTCTATTAGATCTGTTGGCTGTTTTTGATACCATTGACCACAAGATGTTAGTGACTCGCTTGTGGGACCGGGCCGGGCTGGGTGGAATTGTCCTTGTCTGGTTCCGCTTATTTCTGGCCAGAGGAACTCAGTGGGTGGTACTCAGGGAGTGTTCTTCGTCTCCTCAGGACCTCTCATGTGGAGTCCCGCAAGGCTCTATTTTGTCCCCTCTCCTGTTCAACGTGTACATGCAGCTGCTGGGCAAGGTCGTGAGAAGGTTTGATGTTCGGTGTCATCAATATGCTGATGACTCCCAGCTCTACCTCTCCTTTTCATTTGACCCTGCAGTCTCTGTGCTTACCCATTGCTTGGCAGCTATGGAGGATTGGATGAGGGCAAGCCGACTGAAGCAGAATCCTGACAAGACAGAGGTGATGCTAGTGGGTAAGGCAATGGGTGTGATGTCCCCTCTTATTGATGGGGTTTGTCCCCCATTGGTTTCCCAGGTTTGCAGTCTGGGAGTGCTCCTTGACACCTGGCTCTGCCTGGATGTCCAGGTGGATGAAGTTGGTGGAACATGCTCCTCGCCACAGCATCTTGTGCGGTGGCTTCAGCAATACATCTCAGACTCCGACCTGGCTACTATCATTCATGCTTTCATTACTTTGAGATTGGACTATCGCGCTCTATGTGGGGCTACCCATGGTGATGGTCCAGAAGCTGCAGCGGGGACGGGTTGCCATGACCACATTACACTGGTTGCTCCGTTCGCTGCACTGGCTGCCTATAGTTTTCCGGGCCCGATTCAAGGTGTTGGTTTTGACTTATAAAGTCCTAAACAGCTTGGGCCCTGCCTATGAAGAGGGCATTCTCAGTGGCTGCACCTAGACTGTGGAACAACCTTCTGGTGGAGGCCCGGTTGGCTCCGAACATCCCTTCCTTTCAATGAAGATGCAAGACCTGGCCTGCTTGACATTTGGTGAGGGTGATGGATGGGTGGGATGGGTTAGGGTGGTGAGTGCTGATTATTCCCCCAATTTTTAGCTGAATTTTAATGTTTTGTGTTAATTTATTTTTATTGCTATATTTGTGTATTTGTGTTTTAGTGTTAGCTGCCTCAAGCTGCTGGAAGCAGAAGAGGCGGGATATAAATATTTTAATAGGGGGTTGACTGGGCATGCGCGAATAGCCAGGCGCGTGCGGCTGAGCTCCCTCCAAACCCAATGCTATAAAGTCAGATAAAAGACAACCAAGCCACAGCACAAGACAAAAAAAGCTCACAGTCACAACAGAGGATCAAAGGTATGACCTTAGGAAAAAAAAAAAGAAAGACTTAGATACCTCAATTGAAAGGTATTGCCTGCCGCGCCGCAGTGTGAGGAAGGGGGAGGCCGCAGCTCCTAAAATGGCGGAGGCGGGGACGCGGGAAACCCCGGGAGAGCTAGAGGATTCAGCAGCGCTGCCCCAAGTAATAGAGCTGTTTAGAGCCATTAAGGAGGATTTGCAAGAAAATAAGGAGGGGATTGCTGACATTAAAAAAAGTCTGGGAGAGAT
>QEPC01006427.1:972377-1022905 GCA_003113815.1 Sphenodon punctatus
CCAAGGGCAGACACCGGGAACCCTCCCCCCTACTTACCCACCCCTCCTACACCCCCACCCTACTTCCCTAGCCCTGACAAAAAGGGGTCCCGAAAAACAATAAGCCCCCCAAAGCGTCGCGCCCTTTGGCCGCGGACCTTCAGCTCACGGCCTGTGGCAGGAGCCGCTGAGCTCAGGGCTTTAAAGCCTCCGGCCACTTCCGGGTCGGGGAGGGGATAGATCAGCCCTCTCGGCTGGCCTCTGTGCTCCCCCCACCCCCCGGCACTCACAAGTGTCTTTCTTTCTGTCCCCCTGCAGGTCCAACGGCAGGGGACAAGGTGAGGCAACAGCAGCTCGGGACCCTCTCAGCAGCAGCGGTGGCGGCAGATGGAGCAGCAGCACAACCCAGCCAGCCAGATGATCCCTGCAGCAGGTAAATCCCCCCCTAGCATGGGGCATTTAATGGCATGTGACAGGAAGACTTCTTGGATGAACTTGAACAGCAGCTCACAGGTGAGGATGCGGGAAGGGTGGCAAATGTTATTTTGCTTGAGTAAGTATTATAGTTAGAGCTGGCCCTGCTTTCTCACAATACCATTGCAAAAGCTGATGCATCATAAAACCAAAGGGCAATGAATTTTAAACAAAAGCTATTTTTATACAATCTGGATCTAATGTTTTAGGACAGAAGAATTTAGAAAAAATTTAGAAATAATATGTAGAATAAGAATGTCATCACTACTTAAGATAAAAACAAGTATGGGATAAAAACAAGCTTTTGTACTTTAGGACAAATAGTAGCTGCTTGGGGTTATGTTTAAATTTTGTCCATAAAAATCATTGCAGAAATGTCCCGTGTGTGAGTTTTACAACTTCTCAAACATCTGATCCTCCCCATAGTACCAATCTGATATGACATGACGATTTGTTATTTTTAAATGACTGTTTCCCTCTTTACTCCAAGATGATAGTTTCTTCATCTTCTAAATTTGCATGAAAAGCCTGATCCATGGATCACATAGGGCAGTGATTCCCAAACTTTTGTCTGTGTGACCGCACCTTGAGAGTTAAATTAAATTCATTGGCCCCCAAGCAACAAACACATGCAAAGTCTATCAAATATGGCCCATCTACAGATGGCATGACCCCACTTGAGGTCCCAACTCAGTTTGGGAATCTCTGACCTAGAGTATCTGCTAGCATGTAGGAAAGTTTTTATTGTAAATAATACTAATCACCATGACTTTGTTGCTCTTAACTAAAAGGCGCTACTAAAAGTCAGCACCCTAATGATAGGACATGACTCTCATAGCTCAGCACCCAAAACAGTATGCCAAGAGAGCACAACGTGCTTGGAGGTACATCAAAGAGCACAGCATGCCTAAGTCTTCTCACTGAGTTCAGTTTCTGAATGTACAGCCATCTCCATCTGGCCATATTGAGATCCGTGCTTCTGACAACTATACGCATTCTCTCAGATTACTACATCAACAGAGAAGGTTGTCAGATAGGATTTACAAACTGTTAGATGTTTACACTAACCTGCTAGTATGACAGCTTTAATTTTGCTTTTGTTTTCAATCCAGTCATATTTATTTTTTAGAGTTTAATTTAATTTATTTATTGGTTGGTTGGATTTATTTGCTGCCCCCACCTTCTTTCGCAGCTCAGAGCGGCTCACATCATATAAAATCAATCATAATAAAATAAAATCACATAAAATATTAAAACAAATTATGGCAGACATGAAAAACAATATACATTCCCCACCCTTACCCAACCCCCAACCCCTCGCCAAAGGCCTGGCAGAACAGCCAGGTCTTACATTGTCTTCAGAAAGAAGGGAGATCCGGGGACAAGCGAGCCTCCAATGGGAGGGAGTTCCACAGCCACTGAGAACATCCTCCTCGTCGTAGATACACGGGGCACCTGGGGCATCTTAAGGAGGGCACCCCCGGCCAACCGCAGGGGTCGATCCAGAACCCAGAGGGTGAGGCGATCCTGCAGATAAGTGGGGGTCAGGCTGTTTAGGGTTTTAAAGGTCCAAACCAACACCTTGAATAGGGCTCGAATACTATCGGCAGCCGGTGCAGCGAATGGAGCACTGGTGTAATGTGTTCGCAACTACTCGTTCCCCTAAGGAGACGAGCCGCAGCATTCTGCACCAGCTGCAGTCTCCAGACCATCAACAGGGCTAGCCTCACGTAGAGCGCGTTACAGTAGTCCAGTCTTAGGGTAATAAAAGCATGGATGATTGTGGCAAGGTCAGTATCTGAGACATTTGGCTTCAGTTGTTGCACCAGACGTAATTGGCGGAATGTGCCCTTCGCCACAGCTGCCACCTGGATAACCAGGTGAAGCTGCGGGTCCAGGAGCACCCCCAGACTATGGACCTGAGATACCAGCGGAGGATGGACCCCATCTATTATGGGGACCACCACTCCCCCAGCTTTTCTCACAAGCATCACCTCTGTCTTGCCAGGATTTAACTTCAGGCGGTTCACCTGCATCCAGTCCCCCACAGCTGACAGACCACCGGGTAAGCACCAAGACTGCTGGGTGTGGGCCAGCTGACAAAGAGAGGTACAGCTGGGTGTCATCCGCATATTGATGACTCTAAACCCTCTGATGACCTGCCCCAAAGGCTGCGTGTACACATTGAACAGGAGAGGGGATAAGATGGAACCTTGTGGGAGTCCACACATGAGGTCCCGAGGAGAAAATGAACAATCACCCAGCACCACATGTTGACTTCTCCTAGCCAGGAAAGAGCAGAACCATTCAGAATGGTGCCATCCGCTCCGGCTCACTCCCGCAACCAAATCACCAACAACTCATGATCAATGGTATCAAATGCAGCTGAGAAATTTAATAGAATCAACACGGTTGAATGACACCGGTCCAATTCATGGGAGAGATCGTTGACCAAGGCCACAAGTGTAGTCTCAGTGCCATAACCTGGACGAAAGCCAGACTGCAAGGGAACTAGGAAACTGATCTGATCCAGCTGCTCCTGAAGCTGACGAACCACTACCCATTCAATAACCTTCCCTAAAACGGGAAGTTTAGAGGCTGGCCAGTGTGTCAACGTCAAGTGATAGATTTTTGAGCAGAGGCTGCACCACTGCTTCCTTTTTATTTATTTATTTATTTATTTATTTATTTTATTTAAAATTTGTATCCTGCCCCTCCTGCCCAAAGGCAGCTCGGGGTGGCGAACAACACAAAAGATTTAACAATAAAACATTTAAAAACAAACCAACAAATTTTAAAACAAATGATAAAACTCACCCTCCCTCCCAAACCCTCCCCTCCCCCCCTCTCCAAAAGCCTGGCGGAACAGCCAGGTCTTACACAAATGTCAAAACAATAGGAGGGTGGGGGCCAACCAAGCCTCCTCTGGGAGTGAATTCCACAGCACGGGGGCAGCCACCGAAAAACATCTCACATCAGTGGCCACCCATCTCGCCCGGGGAACCTCCAAAAAGGCCCCCATGGACGATCTCAGGGGTCGCACGGGCACATGGGGAGTGAGGTGATCCCGCAGATAGGCAGGGCCCAGTCCGTGAAGGGCTTTAAAGGTCAAAACCAGCACCTTGAACCTAGCCTGGTGCTTTATAGACAGCCAGTGCAGAGCCCGGAGCACACATGTCATGTGCTTCCATCAGCCTGCCCCAGTAAGAAGATGGGTCACAGCATTCTGCACCAGCTTCAGCCTCCGGACCAGCTTCTCAGACAGCCCCGAGGCAGTCCTGCTCTCTGTCGTCCCTGAGGGAGACGTTGACTATCCCAGCCAGCAACAGCCCCAACGTCTCCTGACTGGCTTTGACCAGCCAGTATGGGCATGGGTCCAGTTCACAATGAGTGGCCCAAACGGCCGCAACAACATCCCCTGCATCAGAGGGCAATATGCACTGAAATTGATCTCATAAAAGCACGGCATCAAAACCAAGGTGAATTTGAGTGATTTTTATCTGCAAAAAAGTGAACAAACAAGTCACAGTGAGCACTAGATGATTCTAGTTCCAGGCGGAGGGAGGCTGGACTGACCAGCCCCCTCTACACCCAGAAAAGCTCAGCTGAACGTGACTTAGCGGATGCTATGAGGGCACAGCCATGGCATAGGTATTTAAACTGACTGTTGCAATTGGTCAACTTCAGCACAAGAGTGGCGCCACTGTCATTCCAACTGCCACCCTTCCCACTTCATCTGCCGCAGATCCTCCATATTCCACGGGGACCCGCATTGTCGGCAGTTTCAGAGTGGACGTCTAGGAGCAGTATGGTCGATGACTTCAGTCAGCACAGAGTTCCAAAAGGCCACGAGGTCATCAAGTGTACTGCCATCAAGACAAGAGGATACATCCCCCAGGGCATTCCAGAACCTCTTGGGTTCCATAAGTCTCTATCGGTGGACCAACCGAACTGGCTCAGCACCTTTCCAGGGACTGACATGCACCAGGATGCATTATCTCCTCCAGCCTGGAGGAGATAATGATCTGTCCATGATAAGGACACTGCTGAAACCTCCTCCACCAATGGACTCAAGGCCTGTGTAAAATACCAGGTCCAGGGTATGTCCCCCAACATGGGTAGGGCCGACAACTACCTGAGACGGGCCCATGGCGGCCATGGACTCATGCTCTGCACCTCAACGACAGGCATCGGCATGGATACTGAAGTCCCCCAAAACCACAGTCTTGGGGAACCGCAAGACCACCTCTGACACCAGTTCTGCCAGAGCAGTCAGGGAAGATGCTATACAGGTAGGTGCATGGTATATCAACAGCAGCCCCAATCTGTCTCTGGCCAGATCAATCACCAAGTGAAGGCCCTCGAATCCCATGATAAATTGCACAGGAAATCAGACAATATCTCCTTAAAAACAATGGCTACACCGCCCCCCCCCCCGGTCCCTCCAACTGTGATTGATGTTGGACGACGAACCCAGCCGGAACGAAGTCAGCCAATATAGGCCCAGACTTGGTGTCCAGCCAGGTCTCTGTAATACACGCGATGTCAGCTGCCTGGTCCAGGATTAATTCCCAGACCGTTGTTGACTTATTTGCAACTGAGCTCACATTAACCAGCATCAGACCTAGGCCAGGGGTGCTCTGGTTAACGATTGCCACACCATCTTTGTAAGACTTGGTTGTTCGCCCAGACCTTGGGGGGTGTGTGTTAATTTCGGGGGGGGTGTTTTAAAATTTGTTTTAATTAAGATGTTTTAGACTTTTTATGTTAAAAAATTATTTTATATTATGTTGGAAGCTGCCCCGAGATGTCGTAGGCCTGGGGGGCGGCATATATATATAAGAAAATTAATATATAAATCTTTCCGGGGGCCATCGAGTGGGACAGATGTCAAACATCTGTCCCATCTCATAGATCTCAGACACCTCCCAGAAGGACCATAATTTCCCCAGCCTGTCACAACCCCAATGGCCATGCCCCTCCTCCCCGGCCCACTCCCCTGACCCCCCCGGAGGCCATCCCGCCAGGCCCACGAAGGAGACCCCCACCCCGAACCCTCCCCTATCCTCCTCTCTCATAGGAAGATACTCATTCACCCTCCCTCCCATAGGGGGTCACACACCCCTCTCACTGAGGGGAGCGACCCCCACCACCACCCTAACCCAGTCCCACTCCCCCCCCTTAATGGGGGGGGCAGTCATCCCAGAATCCTCCACTCAAAAAACCCTTACACCCACCCCAAAACAAAACCATAACCACCCCCCAAAAACGCTACCTCTGATATACAGCCCTCCTATTATAACAAACTGCTGCAAGTCCCATCCTTTACTAAAAAAGCCAAGACCCCTCCAAGGGCCATGCCCAAGGGCCTGTTGGTCACAGCCCTTTGGCGCGCAGCCTGTGGCAAGCGTCTGCAGCGCTGCTGAGCAGCAAGCGGCTTTTCAAACACACACACACACCGGAAGCCTGCCCGAGAAGCCCTAGCCCCATCCTCTCACCTCCTACAAGGGAGGAGGAGAAGGTCAACTGTCACCTGGGGCCCAGGGCCAGAGAGTCTCTTCAGAGGAGGATGGGTGAACCCCTGGAGGGGTTCCCAGCCCAGCAGCCTCACTCCCGCAATGGCAGTGGCGGCGGTAGAGTTATTGTAGTGCCCCTCCAATACACAAAGATGAAAACATTGGAAGCTCTAGAACATTGAACCAAGGAGGAGAACCCCCGGCTGGTGGGCCAGAACTGGCCCATGGCTGATTTTTTATTTTTTATTAGAATCCTTTCCAATTCCTGGATGTGGCCCACAAATCCAGCCCCCACCTTTTAAATCCTCAGACACTGACTTGAATGCCCTCCTCCCACCCCTCAAACTCCTATCAGTCCCATGGGGCTTGTACTAACTTTCAAAGTGGTCTTTGAGAGACAAGGTTCCCACCTCTGCTCCAGAAGCTGGAATGGTGCTTCAGTCTCTCTGCTCATGTGATACTTGGGCTGATATTGCCCATGAAGGGGTAGATTTGAACCTCTTTCCTAGAATGGGGATATTTGTATTTACTGACAAAAGGGGTTCCAATAAAAACTACTGAGATTCTGATGTCTGCAGCCATAAATTAAAAGGTTCAGTCTAATATCTTCCCTTGAGTTCTACCTCTCATTTCTGCAATTGGACTCCTTTGGCTGTTTTTACATGTGCAGAGTCATTCTGAAGTAGCTGTAATTCTGGATTTGTCATTCTGAAGTTGTCATTCTGTTTACCAGATTGTTAATACCTCAGAATAAGCACTATTCCAGATTGGCAGTGTAAACTCTTATTCTGATAAGAGTCACAAGGAGGACTGCATCAATCCCATGGTGCAGCTCTCTTGAATCATAGCACCTTGGGGAATTCCAGCTGAGAGGAGAATTCCCCTGCTAGCGCATTGGTCTTGTCATTAATTGACCAGGATTTAAATTTCCTGAGTGGATTCTGTATTTGTTTGCCCAAGAACTGAGACAAAAAAGGGAGTTCCAAAGGGAACTGGATTCTGCCACATACAGTGCAGTTGAATTTCAGAGCCTTCTTCCACTCTGATTTCTGGGTGCTGTGGGTCTCCTCCCAACATCCTTGCTGTGACTGTCACTTGCTGTTATGAGTCCCTGCCAGGGGCGGGGCGCATTGCAGGGCACCAGGGGCATTGCCCCTCCTGGCCTGATTCCCCTACGCATGCTCTTCATGCTTTTAAAAAGAAAGAAAAAAACAACTCACCTGAGTCCCAAAGGCACTGAGAGGGTGGAGGGGGGAAGCCAGCAACCTGCTCCAGACTTGCTATGAGTCCTCCAGTTCAGCAATCAGCTGAGTGCTCAGTGTTGTTAACTAACTAACTAACTAACTAACTAACTAACTAACTAACTAACTAAACCGCCTAACTGAGTCAGACCACTGGTCCATCTTAGCCCAGTATTGTCACAACCTGACATGGCAGCAGGGGTTTCAAATTCGGGTCCAAATCTGGCTTTTCCAGGGTCTTTGGCAGAGGCCATTAGGGATGGGCGAACGCGGTTTGGAAATTCGGACCGAACTCGACCAGTTCAGTCGACCGAACCAAACTTCCGAACCGAACTTGATTTTCGAACTGAACCACACCAAATTTCCGAACTCGGTTCTGTTCGGGAGGGCAGGGTCCCTGAATGCCTGAAGGAGGTTGTGGTTAGGCCCCTGCTCAAGAATCCATCTCTTGACGCTGATGCTTCTGCCAGTTATCGGCCGGTCTTGAACGGGCTGTACCATGGCAGCTCCAGGAATACCTGGACCGCACCGGTTTCCTTGACCCCTCTCAGTCCGGGTTTCGGCCTGGGTATGGTACGGAGACTGCGTTGGTGGCCTTGGTTGATGATCTCTGTTTGGCGTTGGACCAGGGTCATCAGACCTTACTGGTCCTGCTAGACCTTTCGGCTGCGTTCAACACAGTCGATCATGAGGTGTTGGTGTCTCGCCTGCGGGACCGTGCTGGGATTGGCGGGATGGTCTTGGACTGGTTTCGTTCATTCCTGGCCGGGAGAACTCACCGGGTGGTCTTGGGGGAGTGTACGTCTTCCCCACGAGACCTCACATGTGGAGTCCCGCAGGGTGCCATTCGGTCTCCCCCTCTTGTTTAACATCTATATGCAGCCGTTAGGGGAGATCGTGAGAGGGTTTCAGGGCATGCAGTGTCATCAGTATGCTAATGACACTCAGCTCTACCTCTCTTTTTCCATCGACCCAGGCCATGCAGTCTCTTTATTTTCCCAGTGCCTGTCGGCTGTGGGGGCTTGGATGAGGTTGAGTCATCTGCAGCTGAATCCTGACAAGACAGAGATGATGTTGGTGGGTGAGGGCCTGGGGGGCCTGGGAGTGGTTGAATCTCCTCTTGGGGGGGTGGGGGTTGCCCTCCCATGATCTCACAGGTACAGAGTCTGAGTGTGCTCCTTGATTCATGGCTCAGCCTGGAATCTCAGGTTGTGGCTGTGGCAGGGAGTGCGTTTCAGCAGTTACATCTTGTCCTGCGGCTTCGGACGTATCTCTCAGACTCTGACCTCACCAATGTCATCCATGCCTTCATCACCTTGAGACTGGATTATTGCAACGCGCTGTACGTGGGGCTGCCTGAGAAGCTGGTCTGCAGCTGGTCTGCAGCTGCAGCTGGTGCAGAATGCCGCGGCCCGTCTCCTTACTGGAGCGGGCCGCAGGGAGCACATGACACCTGTGCTTCGGGCTCTGCACTGGCTGTCTATAAAACACCGGGCTAGGTTCAAGGTGCTGGTTTTGACCTTTAAAGCCCTTCACGGACTGGGACCTGCCTATCTGCGGGACCGCCTCACTCCCCATGTGCCCATGCGACCCCTGAGATCGTCCATGGGGACCTTTTTGGAGGTTCCCCGGGTGAGATGGGTGGTCACTGATGTGAGATCTTTTTTGATGGCTGCCCCCGTGCTGAGGAATTCACTCCCGGAGGAGGCTCAGTTGGCCCCCACCCTCCTGTCATTTCGATGTTTGTGTAAGACCTAACTGTTCCGCCAGGCTTTTGGCAAGGGTGGGGGGTAGGGTGTGGGAGGGAGGGGAGTTTTATGATTTGTTTTAAAATTTGTTGATTTGTTTTTAAATGTTTTATTGTTAAAAAATTTTGTGTTGTTCGCCGCCCCAAGCTGCCTTTGGGCAGGAGGGGTGGGATATAAGTTTTAAATAAAATAAATAAATAAATATGGTGTGGGTACTGGGGATGCTGGTTTCGATGGGCCTGGTCTGTTGGCAATGTAGCCCTGAAAGTGGCCAAACGTAAAAAAAAAAAAAAGGCCTGTTTGCTTGGACAGGCATTTGGCTGTGGGGGATAGGGTGTAGCTACTAGGGATGCTGATCTGGATAGGCCTGGTTTGGTGGCAATGCAGCCCTGAAACTTGCCAAACTTCTTTTAAAAGGCCTGTTTGCTTGGACAGGCATTTGGCTGCCAGGAATACAGTGCTGGTACTGGGGATGCTGGTTTGGATGGGGAGTGTTTGGTTGCTATACAGGCCTTCAACTGCTCTCCTTGTGAACAGAGGAGAAAGTAGGTAGGAGCATGGCAGAAGAAAAGGTTGCAGATAAGGAGACCGCTGTCCTCCACTGAACCCATCTCTTCCCCTTACTCTTCTCGTGTACAAAAACCAAATCCTTTCCATCCTACTCTCCTCTGTTGTCCTTCTCTTCCCTTTCATTCTTTTCTGAGAAGAGAATGAAAAGGATGCCATGAAAATCTAGGATTCGAGAGTTCAGGATAAAGACTGGCAATGGCAATGTAATCTATTTTTGTAATCATCTGTGGGGTTTTTGAGGAAGTGGAAGGGGGAGGCTCCCGACGGGAGTGGGGGACCAACAGGATACACCCACACGCACACCAAATAGGGGTAAGGGAAGCAGCAGAGCTGTGCTGGAAAAACACGCCCTCAGGATGGGATAGGTCTATCAGGATGATTAGTCCCTAGCCTGTCTCATCACAGGGCATCTGGGTAATCGCATGCCCTGTTTGCTGCTTAGGCTATCACACACACTCCAGGGGAAAAGGCGGGGGGACGGGAAGGTTGTAGACAATGCGGGACAGGGGTGGGGACACCCCCGGGCCGGGAGGGGTAGGACAGGGCTTTCTCTCCCAAGGAGGTCCCAGGTAGTGCTGTTTCCCCCACCAGGTCCCACTGACTTCAGACTTACCTTGCTATAATACACCAAACAGTCACACACCCATGCACACACCACTCACACTTTGTCCACTCACACTACACGCCAAACACCACCAGGATACACCAAGCACAAGAATATGGGGGGGCCAGTCTCACGGGCATAAGCACCGATCACCAGCAGCGTGGTCATGTCCCCGCCGGGCTTTTATCCCGGAAGCTGAGGGCATTGCTGGAGCCGTGTTGAGCGGCGCACCTGGGGGTGTGTGGCTGCCTCCGTTGGCATTTTCCTCTGGACTCCGCCCCCTGACTTGCCGGCAGCTGGGACAAGCGGTGGAATCCTCTGCGTGCCAGGAGGAGGGGGGCGGTTAGACTGCGGCTCCGCTTGTGGTGCTGGGGAATCCCTGTCAATTTCCCCTATCGGGGGAATGACGAGCGGTTCTGGTGCAGCGGGCGGATGCTCGAGGCGGCAAGATTCTAGCGGCGCACCCTGTTTGCCTTGAGGACGTGCTCCCGGTGGGGTTTTCCTGACACCATCTATGGTTAATTTGGACCCGGTGGGAGAGAGTGGATGGGACCCCAGTAAGAGGGCTCTCTAGCCCCCAGTGGGAGTGCTTAACTAATGTAATGTCCATCCAATGTTAACCCTGGGAACTCCTTGCTGCTGGGTTAAGCCACGCCACTGGCCTGCTACTGCCCCTGGCTCTGCCTACTGCTGCCCTTGGCTCCAAATATTCAACCCACCCGCTGCCACACCAGCCTCAAAAACCACCAGCCGCCACTGGTTAACACCACCTTCCATAACCCCACAGAAATTAACTGAAGGCCTCCTTGGGCCAATCCAATTTCTTGCACGAAGCAGGCTCCATCAGGGAGCAGTTCCATTGTCACAACACCACTTCTACTTCCTGTTTCAGCCAGTTGGAATTTCAGGGGCTGTACTGATGCTAGGGTTGTGTATGTTTACACTAGCTAATCTGTTTATCTACAGTATTTCTAACATGCCACTCACTGCAGCAGTGAGGTGACAAGAATACAGATTGTCTAAAACTGTCCAAACAGACTGCAAATCTATACTCCACCGTGATTTATTTGCCTGTTTTTACCACTCTCTCTCCCTTGCCCAATCAACTACTTTCCTTGTTCTCCCTCTTCATCATTACTCTTGGCCAGGTACAAAAATGCTTGCGTCCTTACCTTATGGAAGGACTTCCAGGTACATTGCAAAATAATCAACCTGGACATCTGTATGTCTGTTCCTCAGGGTATTTTGCTTTTTAGTATGGAGTACCTTGTCTGATCAGGCAAATGAAAAACACCTACTTTGAATCCCTTGATATTTGGAGTGAGCTGTGACTCAGGTGGTAGTGGTTCAGATGGTAGAGCAAATGCTTTGCATGTATAAGGTCCCAAGTTTAGTCCCTGACATCTCTGATTCAGGGTCTCTGGTAGCATGCCTGGGTGAGACCTCTGCTGGAGACCCCAGAGAGCTGGATTTGAAACCCTGCTGCTGTGTCAGGTTGTGACAGTACTGGACTAAGATGGACCATTGGTCTGACTCAGTTAGGCAGCTCCTTCTGTTTAAATGATATTTATTTATTTATTACATTTGTACCCCGCCCCTCCTGAACACAGCTCGGGGCGGCTTCCAACAATATAAAACAACAATATACACATTTTAAACAGATAAAAAAAATACTATCAAAAGTACATAAAAATAGGGCCCAGGGTCCATAAAACAATACTAGGGTAGGGGAAAATAAAAACCCACTACACCCTCCCCCCATCCCCAAAGACCTGGGCAAACAACCAGGCCTTGCACCTTTTCCGAAATATCAAGAGGCTTGGGGCCAGACGAGCTTCCTCCAGCAGGGAGTTCCAAAGCCGCAGCCCGGCCACCGAGAATGCCCTCTCCATTGTGGCCCCCCGCTTTACACGGGCGACCTCCAAGAAGGCACCCCCGGCAGACTGAAGGAGCCGCTCTGGGGTGCGGAGGGCGAGGCGGTCCCTGAGGTATGAGGGGCCGAGACCATGAAGGGCTTTGTAAATCAATACCAACACCTTGAATATGGCTCAGCATGCTATCGGCAACCAGTGCAGAGCCTGGAGCACTGGTCTTATTGTGCTCCCGGCGACCTGTCCCCAACAGGAGATGGGCCGCCGCATTCTGCACTAGCTGCAGCCTCCAAACCAGACACAAGGGAAGCCCCGCGTAGAGCGCGTTACAGTAGTCCAGCCTCGAGGTGACGAAAGCATGGATGAGCGAGGCCAGGTCCAGGCCGGAGAGGAATGGACGCAGCCTCCACACCAGATACAACTGGTGGAAGGCAGCCTTTGTGACCGCCTCCACCTGCCGCTCTAGGCGGAGATCCGCATCCAACACCACCCCCAGACTCCGGACCTGTTGAGCTATAGGAGGGCGAACTCCCCCAATAAGGGGGGGCAACACCTCCTTCGCTCTCCCCACCACCATCACCTCCGTCTTATTGGGGTTGAGCTTCAGTCTGCTCTGCCACATTCATTCCACCACGGCCTCCAAGCACTGGGATAGCACTGAGATAGCAGGGTCTGGGTCCATTGAAAAAGAGAGGTACAACTGACTTTCATCAGCATATTGGTGACAACGCACCCCGAACCCCCTCACGACCTCCCCCAGGGGCTGCATATAAACACTAAATAATAATGGAGACAGAATAGAACCTGGCGGAACAACGCATGATAAAGCGCGGGGACAAGACGTCTCCTCCCCCAGCACCACCCGCTGGCTTCTACCCAAGAGGAATGAATGGAACTATTCAAGAACAGTCCCATCCAGACCCCCCAGGTCACGCAGTCATGTAAACAGCAGCCCATGGTCCACGGTGTCAAAAGTGGTCGAGAGATCTAGCAGGATGAGAAATGTTGAACATCCTGCGTCCATCTCCCGGCGGGGATCGTCGACCAAGGCCACCAACGCCGTCTCGGTGCCATAGCCGGGGCAGAACCCAGATTGAAACGGGTCTAGGAAACCGATGCTGTCTAGATGTACCTGGAGCTGGAGTGCCACAGCCCGTTCAATAATCTTCCCTAAAAAGCGAAGGTTAGAGACAGGTCGGTAACTGGCGAGGGCGTCCACGTCCAATGATGGTTTCTTCAGCAGGGGGCACACCACAGCCTCCTTGAGACTGGGTGCCAACCTCCCCTGCTGCAAGGACGCGTTCACTACCCTCGCCAGCACCGTTCCCAACGTCTCCCTCGAGGCTTTCACCAACCAGGACGGGCATGGATCAAGTTCACAACAAGTGGCCCACACAGACTCCAAGATATCCGCCACATCAGCCGGTGTCACTTCCTGAAACTCCCCCCACAAAGATGGACCAGACGGGACCTCCATCACTTCGCGCTCTCTACCTACTGCCCCTAATCCGGCTGTAAAGTCGCTCTGAATTTGAGCGATCTTGTCCGCGAAGTAGCTGACAAACTCCTCACAGCGGGCCTGGGACATGTCCCCATCCAGGTGGAGCGAGGCCGGACTAACCAACCCCCACACCACCCGAAACAGCTTCGCCGGGCGTGACTTCGTGGACGCTATGAGGACAGCAAGGAACTCCTTCCTTGCTGTCCTCACAGCCTCAACATAAGACCGCAGATGGGCCCTCGGAGTCAGAGCGGGTACACCGCCAGCGTCGCTCCAGCCTCCTGCCTACTTGCTTCATACCCCACAGCCCCTCGGTGAACCAAGGGGTCCTGCGGTGATGAAACCAAGGCAGAGGGTGTCTCGGAGCCACCCTGTCAATTGCCTCCCCCAGCAAGATGTTCCAAGACTGGACCAGCTCATCGACAGAGTGACCGTCCAGGTCCAAGGTTAATTCCCGCAGGACTTCCTGGAACCGTTGAGGTTCCATCAGCCGCCGAGGGCGGACCATCCTAACTGGTCCTTCCTCCTTCTGAGGGGTGTGTGCGGAGAGATTGGCCTGAAGGAGATAATGGTCCGTCCATGACAAGGGCACTGCTGTAACCTCACCCACAACCGGACCCCCCGCCTCAAGGCCAGATTTCTAGGGCTATTTCTAACACAGATACAGGCTTCCTGCTTATGTGGAATGTCTGCCCTTAGCTGGAACGAAGGGGCAGTCTGCCCGTTCTTTTTACACACACAGCCCATAGCTCTTCTCCAAAAGATATTGAAATCAACCAGGGTAACCCCTCCCCCTAAGGGCACTGGGTTAGACTAGATGACGAGATCCTGGAGGAGTAACTAGATGGATAGTAATTAATTCATTAAGCTCCAGAAGCCGCCCTGGTTAAGTACAGTGTTTGCCTTCACAGCAGCCAAGGTGGTTAAAAGGCAATTGCAGCTGCTGAAATATGTAGCAAAACTATTATCAGAAGATGTCATTTTTGGGTAAATGTCATATGTCGAATTTTTATGGGAAAACGATGACAGTGAATAATTTAACAAAAATTACAGAATATAGTGCAGCGGTTAATTTATGGCCATGTTACACTGCAAGGTCGTGTGTCTAATGTATTTTTGGTCTTTTTTATTTTTTAGTGAGCTAAAACTTTCCTTAAATTTTCCCACCTGGCTCACAATTCATGAAGCATCTATACCAGCTTGCCTGCCCCCTGTGGGGAGGGGGGGGGTGGCTAGTTAGAATCCATATCCCTGTCCATTTGCTGTGTGATTTACATTACAAGGCCCCTGGACATTTAACTGTTTCATTTTATTTCATTTCTGCTGTGAAAGCAACTACAGTGTGTCGTCTGGGGCAGTGAGTGGTGGTGGATGTGGAATAATGCAATAGAAGTGGCGAGCAGATGGTTTGTATTCTACCCCTTTCTCTCTGTAGAAGAAGATGGCTTATGACTGTCGCCACACATTCTGGAAAGCTATGGCCTGGAGCTCAAAGTTTAACCATTCACTATTTTGCTGTGATTCTGTTCCATTAAACTCAATGGAATCAGGAGCCTTTGGTCCTTTTTACATGGGCCGTAGCTGCATGGGGTGGGTGTGTGCCACAGCGTGGGCGGCGCGTGGTTGCCTGTGCACACGGGTGCACACTAACCCCCGATGCATCCCCATGCACGGAGCAGCCACTGTTTTCCCTGGTTGCTCTGTGCATAGGGATGCGGGGGGGCGGGAGTGGAGATGCGTGTTTCGCGGGAGCACACACATTGGCTGCGGGATTTACACGGGACAGTACCACTCATGTCCATGCAGATCCACTGCGTGGGGATGAGTGGTACCATCTCGTGTAAAAAGGGCCATAGAATCAGACTGGAGGGGTCGAAAGGCCATATAGTCTAGCTCTCTGTACTATACTGAGCCCAACAGTGCTGCCCCCGTTGCTGTGGAACTCCCCTCCCCCAGAGGTTTGTTTGAGACCGAGCCTGAGCGTTTTCTGGAGGCGGTGGAAGAATGTTTATTTATTTATTTATGTATTTATACTTTAATTTCTATGCTGATGCTCTCCTGCCTCTGGCAGCTCAGGATGGCTCACAACAAAATAATAACAATAAAAACATTCTAATAAATAACCAATTACAAAAAATATAAAAATATTTAAAAGTTAAATAAAAACAAAAGCAGGAGTCCATAAAAGGCATAAAAAATCATCCCCTCCACCTCCCACCCACGACCCATCTCCCCTGCTGAAAGTCTGGCAGAATAGCCAGGTCTTACAACAGTGCCTGATGGAGGGGAGATCTGGGGACAAACGGGTCTCAGCCGTCAGGGAGTTCCACAGCCGCGGTGCTGCCACTGGGAATGCCCTCTCAAATGTGGCCCCCCGTCGCACCAGGGGGACCTCTAACAGGGCGCCCCCAGCTGACCGCAGGGGTCGATCCAGGACCCGGGGAGTGAGGCGGTCCCGCAGATAGGCATTTGGTGAGTGGGGATAGGGATTGCGTGGGAGGCTGTTTGAGAGGCTGGGGCTGGAGTGGGTGGTTCTGTGATGAGGGTAGTGTTTTTTGTAATGTATTTTTAAGTTATTTGATTGTATTATATTTTTATAATTGCAAGCTGCCCTGAGCCTTTTGGTATACGTTTAAATAAATAAATAAACAAATAAAATAGCAGCGGTACCTCTCATTTCTGAGAGGTGTTATCCATCTCTTCTTGAAAACCGTCAGTAAAAGAGATTCCACAACTTTCCAAGGCAACTTCTTCACCTACTAGTCTGTTGCCCACTTGTTCTTACAGTTATGATGTTTTTTCTGACTGTCTTCCTGCAACTTTAACTCATTGCCCATCCTCTTTCTCTCAGTAGCAATGGATAACGATTGTTATCCATTTTCTTTATGGCAGCCTTTCGAATATTTGAAAACTCTTATCATGTCCTCCCTGTAATCTTGAACATACCCAGTTCCTTCAGCCTCTCCTCGTATGCCTTGCATTCTAAACCATTTATCATCTTTGTTCTCCTCTGGATTTCCTCCAATTTGCTCTCTTAAAAGCTGGTGACCAAAAAACAGACACCAGCTGAGTTAGTGTCCAGTTAGCTGGAACAGTTAGCTGAGCGCTAACCACTGGCAAATCAGACCATTACTGTTGATTTCCCCTGAAATCCACCCTCAGGAGCCCTGCCTGGGGAAAGAGCCCTGCCTCAGGGAGCCTCAGGAGCCCTGCCTCAGGAGCTGCTGTAGGGGGGCCAGTCTGCATGTGGAGCATTCTCCTGATCCCCTTCTAGCAAATAACCCTTTGCAAGCGGCCCAGGAGGATATTCCCGCTGTTGTAGATTACCTGTTTGGTGGTGATGTGTGGCAGCAACAGCACCAACGAGATCCCCAAGCCATCTTGTCCTCTCTCCAGCTAGAGAGAGACCACATCTACTGCAGCAAAACCCTTCACACACTGGCAGCCATAAACACCTTTCACACACTGGAAGCTATATGGGAGCCATAAACACAGCAGTTTGCTCCCGTTTTTTTCACACAGCTACCCCATTTTCAGCACAGTACGAGACCCTCAGACACATGGGTAATGTAATGTGTGAAAGAGAGTGAGCTTTAAGGGAAAAGTCTTGGGGACTTGGGGGTTGCGACTTAGAGGCGATTCAGACGTGCGTTTAAATTGCACAGCCGCCGCGGCGGCATCGTGCAATTTAAAGCACCGCGCACTTCCGGGTTGGTGTGAATGCACCGACCGCGCACATTTCAGCCTAACACGAACTGTTGGAGTGCGGTTTTGAAAGCTGCTCCGAGCAGCTTTTAAAACCGCACTCCAACAGTTCACGTTAGGCTGAATTGGTGCATTCACACCAAACCGGAAGTGTGCGGTGCTTTAAATCGCACAATGCTGCCGCGGCAGCTGTGCGATTTAAAAGCACATCTGAATGAGCCCTTAGTGATGTCTACTGTGTATTAAGGAAAAAAATAAGATAAAATTAGCTGGGCTGTGGAAGAGTGGAAAGAAGGCCTTTCCACAGGAGCCCTTCAGAAGATTCAAGAACTTGAAAGTCAGCTAGAGAAGCTTAAATAGGAACGGCAGGAAAGACAGCGTCAGCTGGAATCTCTGAAGGCAGCTTTGCAGAAGTAGAAGCAGAAGGTTGAAAATGAAAAAAACAAAGAGGCAACACTGAAAAGAGAGAACCAAAGCCTGATGGAATTGTGTGATAACCCCGAGAAAACCGGCAGAAGCTCTCCCACGATCTTCAGGTAAAAGAGTCACAAGTTAATTATCAAGGAGGACAACTGAATTCTAGCAAGAAATAAATTGAAAGACTGGAACAGGAGCTGAAAAAGTATAAATCTGAACTGGAAAGAAGTCAGCAAAGAGAAGGCTGCAGACAACAAGGAGACCCCTGTCCCCCACTGAACCCATCTCTTCCCCTTACTCTTCTCGTGCACCAAAACCAAACCCTTTCCCTCCTACTCTCCTCTGTTGTCCTTCCCTTCCCTTTCATTCTCTTCTGAGAATGAGAATGGAAGAGAAGAGAAGAGAATGAAAAGGATGCCATGAAAATCAAGGATTCAAGGGTTCAGGATAAAGGTAGGTGATGGCAATGTAATCTATTTTTGTAACCTGCTATGGTTAATTTGGACCAGGTGGGAGAGAGTCGATGGGACCCCAGTAAGAGGGCTCTCTATCCCCCAGTGGGAGTGCTTCACACAGCAGCAAGGAGTTTCCAGCATTAACTAATGTAATGTCTATCCAATGTTAACCCTGGGAACTCCTTGCTGCTGGGTTAAGCCACGCCACTGGCCTGCTGCTGCCCCTGACTCCGCCTAGTGCTTCCCCTGGCTCTGGCCCGCCAGCTGCAAAGCTGCCGGCAGAAGGTTCAACCCACCCACTAGCCTCAAAAACCACCAGCTGCCACTGGTCCCTGCAGCGGATGATTGTGATGGATTCCCTCCACTGCAGGGTCAGAGTGGATTAGGAAGCAGCATGGGTAGCATTTTTGTCAGACTTCTCTGCTGTAAATCTCTACCTGTGACATTTTGCCACCCAAGACTTCATAATACCATAGAGATGTTGGGTAGAGGAGATGTAAAAACTCTACCTGTAATTCTCTGTGGTGGAGTGGCTTAATACCGGTTCACATGATCACTATTCCAATATTATTTCTTGCTGAATTAGATAAATCCTTGAAAATCATGTTGAACAATGCTGACATTAAACCAGGAAACAGTAGTTAAAAACCAGGAAGCAGAAGTGATTTAAGCCAGCATGGCAATTCACACGCTCAACTACAGTCCAGATTTAGAGGGGTTAATGAGGATTGTGTAAAAACAGCCACAGGCTCAGCCCTTGTGAACACCTCCTTTTCACTCCCATTGATTTCCTCTCTGGAGGTTTTGCAGCAGTTGTATTGCACTCAGCATCCTCTGGCACAAAAGGACTATAGTCATCACCTAATGCCATTACAAGGCCTTCAACGGCTGCAGCTTGTTGGACACTTGCAAGCAACTTTGAAGTGTAATACTAAAGACCCACCTCTTGCTCTAGTGAGAGTGATTTCTGTATCCTACTGAAATACCTGTAGAATTAAATTATCTAGTTATACATTGAGCAAGGAAGATATGTACAGAAAACAGTACACTACTGTATGCATTAGCAATGTGGTCAACTGTTCATTTTATGGAACCTTTAATATTCCCTAACTGGGCAACTTGGCATCTTAGGAGTGTTGTATTTTTGCTTACTTTTTAAATAAAGAACAAATGTAAAGGTAAAAGCAAACAAACAAGATCCCCCGAATGTTTCTGAGAGGGATGTTTATGGCTTACAACATCACTGACTCCTAGGAAGTCCAGGTTCAAGGTATTGGTAATGATCTATAAGGCCCTTCACGGTCTTGGCCCCTCGTACCTCAGGGACCGCCTCGCCCTCCACGCCCCGGAGCGGCTCTTTCGGTCTGCCGGGGGTGCCTTCCTGGAGGTCCCCCGTGTTAATTGGGGGGCCACAATGGAGAGGGCATTCTCGGTGGCCGGGCCGCATCTTTGGAATTCCCTCCTGGAGGAAACTCACCTGGCCCCAAGCCTTTTAACATTCTGGCCCGACTTATAAAACCTGGCTATTCGCCCAGGCCTTGGGGGAGGGGGGATAGGGTTTTTTAGCTCTTCCCTGCCCTTATTTTATTTTTATTTATTCTCCTGCCCTTGTGGTGTTCTTAAATTGTTGATGTTTTAAAAACTGTTTTAATGAATGTTTTTTAATTGTATGTCGCCCTGGGATGTCGTAGGCATATGGGGCGACTCATAAATGTATATAATAAATAAATAAATAATAAATAAATAAACAACACCATTAATTAGCATCCACATCAGAGCTGACCTTACCACAAGGTGACCTGGGGTGACCACTCCAGGCTCCTGCTATTTTCTACTCCTCGGTGACCCTGTTTTCACCAAGGCAGGAAATGAGGCACCTACTACCTCCCAGTGAGGACCCAAACTCTACCATTCCTGGGGCCCTTCAGAGGATGCCCCAGTCCCTGAGGGGGTGGGGCCAACAGGGCCCCCACATTTTATCCTCCCCCTGCAAATTCTAAGCCTGGCTCTCATCCAGATAATGCAGGGCCCACCGTGATGTTTGCAAATAACTCTGCTGATAGGAATAGTTCAACTGAGGTAAATGGAACAACTCAAATAAAACTTTCAGAGATTCAGCTCTAAAACCTGTTTTGATAATCAAAGGGGATATTAGTGACATGAGTAATTCTTCTCTTTTTAAATATACAAACTTGAACCCAACAGACTTCACTTTAGAAGGGAAGCACACTACACTCATTCTCTGAAGTCTGCACTGACTGCGTATAGCTTTCCGGCCACAATTCAAGGTGCTGGTTTTGACCTTTAAAACCCTAGATGGTCTGGGCCCCACATCTCTGAAGGAACACCTGTCCTTCCGTGCCCCATGGGGACCTCTGCGTTCAGCTGGGAGCACCTCCTTGTGAGTACCGTCAGTCAGTCTGGTTCATACAACAAGGGCTCGCAGCGGGCTTTCTCAGTTGCTGCCCCATTGCTGTGGAACTCCCTTCCCCCGGAGGTTCATTTGCGCCCGGGCCTGAACATCTTCCGGAGGTGGTGTAAAACCTCATAAACAAAAAAGGCATTTGGTGGGCGAGGACTGGGTGGGAGGGTTTTTAGGAGGTTGAGGTTGGAGTGGGTGGTTGTGGAATGAGGGTAGGTTTTTTTGTACTGTATTTTAATGTTACTTAATTGTTTTATGTTTTTATTATTGTAAGCCGCCCTGAGCCTTTTGGAAAGGGCGGGGTATAAGTTTAACTAACTAAATAAATCTGAGCTATATTGCTTTCTTTTTGAGTGATATATGCAGCCAGCAAGTTGACATTTATGTTGTCAGAATAATAAGTCATGGAAAGAAACAAGACATTGCTCTTCTTGCTGATCTTAAGGTGAATGCATGATACAACTCACACCAGCTCCTGCATCACAAGACAGGAGACTACTCACTGTCTAACAATCCTGGATAGGACATCCTCCAAGAATAGTAACCAATATCTTCACCATTGAAGGGAGGGGGTGGGTAGACAAGTTCAGATAAAATAAGAACTGATTTGAACTTCTGCCCAAAACTCTTTGGGGTTCTAAGAGAAATTGTTTTATTTTTACTTTCATGTGTCGCTGCTCTTCCAACCAGACCAATGCTGGGAAGCTGCAGGAAAGGGTGTTCTTTGCTGTTTGCCCAGCTAGAAACTCAAAATATCCAAAATCTTATGGATGAGCTGATAAGGTTTTCAGCCCAGTTCAGCAGCCTCACAGGGCTTTGATTAGCTGTGAATCAACCCTGACACTTCAGCTACTTATTTGAACTGAAGCCTTTGAGATTGAATCAAAACTACTTGCAGGGGATACACTCTGACTCAAACTAAGTTTCATTATGAAGGTGGGACTGAGTGAGTGGAGTGAGAACTCACCTTTCCGTTCTGCATGGGCTTTGTGCCTCACTCCAAGGCCGTTTTTAGACGTGCACTGGGAACTGAAAGCGGGAGTTGTGCGTGTGATTGGCGGCCGCGCATTCTTTTCCGGCCGCATATGTCCCCTCAGAGAAATCAGGCCAGTTCAATCGCGGTCGGCAAAGAATGTGCTGCCGCCGATCACGTGCACAACTTCCGCTTCCGGTTCGTGTAAAACAGCGCCGCGGCTGTTTCGCCGCTCCCACGCCTGATCCCTGCTGCACGTCTAAAAACGGCCTAAGATCCTCACAAACAGAAGCACTTACTGTAGTACATATGTGGTTCTATAGACCCCGGTCTACAGTAGAGGGACCCAGTCCTACTGGGAGTCCAACAAGTGCCCAGTGCCATTTGGCCCGCCACGCTGAATCATGGACAGGGATCCGTTTTGGATCCCGGTCAGGAATCCGTCCAGCCGTCCTTTAGACATGCCGGCCTGATTCTGCCTGGGGATCGGGGAGGGGGCGGGGCTGTGCGGTGTGACATGCGGCCACACAGCCCCACCCCCCTGTGCTCCCCCGGCCTCCAGGAGACGGGCACCCGATCCCGGACTGTGGTCGGAACCATAGTCCAAGATGGGCCAAACATAACAGATGTTACGTTTGACCCATCCCGGAACGTGGTCAATCTAACCACGCTTTCGGACCTCCAGGCGGCCGGAGATCCGAAAGTGTGGTCAATGTGATTCCCGCCAGAGATTCACTGGGGTGAACATCTGGCGGAAGTCACATCAGACATTATGGTACGAACGGCCACCACAGGGGATTCACTGTGGGTGACCATGGTATCGTAACATCTGAAATTACCCACAGTCTAGCTCTTCCAAAGTTTTAAAAAAAGAAAAGAAAAAGGAAGGGGTAAAAAATACGGTAAAGTCATGTTAGCTTAAAACTCAGCTGGATAATGGGAAAATGTTATAGTTATATCTAGGGTAACAGTACCAAGTCAAAGGCCCTTTTTGCACAGACACCCCCTGCCTCGCCCATGTGTGCAGGTGCGTGAGTGGTGGTAGGGGGTGTCCGTCCAATCACAACAGCAGGTGGGTGGGGGTGCATCCATGCTCCTGTACTCCACCCACCTCCACCCATTGCCCACACATGGAGCAACGGGCGCCAATGGCAGATGCTCCATGCGTGAAGATGGGTGCAAGTGGGTGGGTGTCTGTGTAATGGGCCACCCACGCACTGCCCACCCACCGCAGTCTCCACCCATCCCCCACACACTGCAAGCCCGCGTGAAAAGGGCCTAAGAGGGATTGGTCCTAAAAAAGCAGCAGACATTACGGTAGGGTGGGTGGGGATGGGTTTTATACTGTTTCAATTGTAGTTTATTACTGTATATTTTAATACGTTTTAACATGTTGTGAGCTGCCCTGAGATGCCTAAGGCAGGAGGGGGCGACATAAGTTTGAATATAAATAAATAAATAAATTAATTAATAAAATAAAATAAAATAATTAGCTAATTGTTATAAGTCTACTATAAGGAGGGCAGATTAGCAAGGTAGACTGGGTGCTGTAATCAGTGAACAAATAGGGAAATGACTAGCTACTATACATTTAAAAAGTTATAACCAGGGGCCCTTGATATACTGCATTTTCCCCATTGCCGCCAATGGGGAAAACACAGAGAACACAGGTTCCTGGTTATAACAGATGATTATTTAATAGGGGTGGGACTACTGGATCATCCGGTATCCGATACTGCCGGTATTGGGTGTACTGGCAGAATCGGATTAAACCCGGTAATCTGGCCCATTTACCGGATTCCCCGGTACCGGATTTTTTACATTGTGGCCATTCAAATGAATGTTCCCCGGAAGGCCTAGTAGCGTGCTGAAGCCGGCAGCAGCCACAGCCAGTGCTGAAGCCGCCGGAGCGCTGCCGCTGCCGCCCTGAGCTCAAGGTAGGTAGGCAATCCCTGGGTGGGAATTAGGGTGATCCCTGGGGTGGGGGGGTGTTAAACCCCCACCCCACCCCAGGGATCAGTAGTACCGGTACTTACTTACCTGCTGGCTGCTGCTGGATGCTGGTGCTGGGCTGGCTCTGTGTCGCCGGCGGCGGCCCGGAGCCCGCAGTAGGGGTCACACATTTTTGTTGTTGTTTAAATCCAGGCTGGGCAGGGTGGGTGGGGGGTCTCACCCCTTCCACCCGCGCAGCCTGGACTCGGGGAGGGGGGAGGTTTTTGTTTTTTTCCATTGATTTCAATGGGGACAGTTCCCCATTGAAATCAATGGAAAAGATCCGGTACCGGTAAACCGGTATTAATCCGGTAAGCCGGTATTCTTAAATCCGGGAACCGGTAAAACCGGTACCCGGTATTTGCGCTGATGTCCCACCCCTATTATTTAAGCAAACTCAGGACATCTAATTCTGTCCTAGGGGTAGAGCTTCATCGGGGACTAAAATTAGTACGTGTGGGTAGTGCCTTCATTTTGGGGCACCCTATCGGCACCCGAAGAGCTACCTGAGGACCAATTAGGTGCCCGATGCCTGAAAATACAAGCATTACCCAGAGAAACTGACAAGCCCCTCAGCCAGGAGCGCTGCAAAGCCCAGCTCCACAGCGCTCCAGCCGGGGCATGTCAGTTTCAACCGTCAGCTGGGGCTTCCCCTACACAGCACTCTGATAGGCACTGTGGCCAGGAAGTCACTTTTGTAACTGACAAGTAGTGGCTGAGAGGACTGTGGAGCCTGACTCCGCAGTGGTCCCAGCCAAGGCCTGCCATTTTCAAAGGCTGGCTGGCACTCCCCTGCGCCCCACCCCCCAGTGCCTGAGAGGTCCCTTTAAAAGGCTGACTGGTTTTCTCTCTCCCCCACCCTAACATCTCTCAGGTGAGAGGCACTGGCGGGGAAGCAGCCTTTGAAACTTACACGTCCCAGCTGGGCCGCTGCGGAGCTGGGCTCTGCAGCAGTCCTGGCTGAGGCCTTTCACTTTCAAAGGCCATTCATTTGGGATGGCCAAATATCTTGGTGCCTGTTGCAGCTCTTCTTAGGGGTCTTACAACAGGGGTCTTAGGATTCTGACAACATTACTTCTTGAAAAACAGATGAGGTGCCATTAATATTCGGATGACTGACACGCAGCTCTATCTCCTTTGCAGAACCTAGGACAGATGAAGTCTGTGCTTACCCAGTGCCTGGCTGCAACTGGAGATGGGATGTGGGTGAGCCGATTGAAGCTGAATCCAGACAAGGTCAATGTGATGATGGTTGGCCGATCCTGTGACTTGGGAGAGGTGGGAACCCCTGTCATTGATGGGGTCCAGAACCTCTTCTCAACCTTGTGATGCTCTTGGATCCACTGCTACACCAGGTTGTCAGGTTGCGCAGATGGCTGGGAGCACTTTTTATTAACTTTATCTGCTGAGAAGGCTGCGACCTTTTCTATCTGATTCAGATTTGGCCACTATCATCTATGTCTTCGTAACCTCAAGGCTAGGCTACTGCAATGCACTCTACTTGGAGCTGCCCGTGAAGACCATTTGGAAGCTGCAGCTGGTGCAGATCGCGGCAGCTTGCCTTCTGTCAGGGACGGGTAGCCATGAGCACATTACACCATTGCTCCTGAGTCTGCACTGGTTGCCAATAGTTTTCTGGGCACAATATAAGATGCTGGCTTTAACCTAGAAAGCCCTAAATGGTTTGGGTCTCAGGTATCTGAGAGACCACTTCTTCCCCTGTGTACCATCATGAATTCTGAGGTTGACTGGGGTCACTTTCTTGCGAGTGCCAACTGCCCATGAAGTTGTTACGAGGTTGCGCGGAGGGTGGGGGGCGGGAGGGTGTTCTCGGTTGCTGCCCCACAATTATGGAATTCCCTCCCCTTGGAAGTCCACCTAAGCCCGAGCCTGTTCATCATCCAGAGGAGATGTCAGACCTTGTTTGGCAGGCTGGGATAGGGTTGGGTGGGCTTGGGTAGAAAGGTTTGGGGAGGATTGGTAGGTGGGGATAAAAGGTGGGGTGGTTGGGATGATGTGGGTTTTAAGTGGTGTTTTAAAACTGGTTTTTATATTTTTTTATGTTGTAAGCCATCCTGAGTCTTCAGAGAAGGCTGGGGTAAACATGTAAATAAATAAATAAAGTGCCCCAGTCCTGCAGAAGAACAATGAGATTACGATCTTTACAGAGAATAGCCTGTGTAAATCTAGCCCTCTGAGCCGTCTTTCAATTCCAGGTAAAATATTAGAAAACCTAATAAAAGTCTCTATTTTTAGACAAGTAGAGCACAAGGCCCTCCTGACTTACAGCCAACATGGATTTGTGAAACAGACAGTGCCAAAGTAATCTGATAACCTTTTTAAATACAGTGACTGGGGGGATGTATAAGGGAAGTGCAATGAATACAAATCGTTTTATTTTGTTCAAGATTTTTACCATGGAAACTTGTGGAAATAGTCTGAGTGATGTCTGGATAAAAAAATCAAAACTATGAATAACATGATGGCATAATGTATTTCTTCCTGTACAGGTTGTTACAGTACTTTAAATGCTACATTGGTTTCCTAGGAGTAGCTACGGAAAATGGCAGAGTTGTTATTGGGTGCCTCTGGCATCTGAAGGACTTGTTTCAGCAAATACACTTCAGCAAAATATTAAAAGCAAAGACCAGGAAAATAGGATTATGACCCTCACAAAAAACAGCCTAGGTGATCTCCTTGGCTACACATTATTATTATTTAATTATTATTAGCAAGCATTTATATAGCGCCAGCAATGTACCTGGCTCTTTACAAAGTAATGGAATAGACATGGTCCCTGCCCTAGGGCTTACAATCTAATGGGGGTGGGGGGGAGACAAAGGAGGGGGGACAGATGGAGAGACCAGGGGTGTAACACATGCGCGGTCTCAGGTGCACATGCTTGGCTTGGTTTGGTTACCCATCACGGGTTGAAATCTGATATCTCAGAGGAATAACACTACAGTTGACAGAGGCCTTTTCACATGCCCCTACAGAGTGGGGGGATCTGTGGGCGTGCCGGTGCATGCGTGGTGGTTGAACTGCGCATGCATATGGGCACATGCATCCCCACACACTTCCCACTCATCCCCATGCACAGAGCAACCGCCATTTCCCCCAGTTGCTCCGTGCATGGGGATGCGTGTTAGGTGGGAGCGCGCATGCACTCACCATGCACACCCGCACCACGTCCTTCACACAGGTCTCTCCCACTTATGAACACGCATATTTCTGTGTGTTCATGAGTGGGAGAGCCCCATGTAAAAAGGGCCAGAGACTATGGCCTTTTTTTACACAGTGGTCTGTGGGCGCGCCCGTGCATGGTGGATGGGTGGGCACACGCTCCCCCCACTCATCTCCATGCATGGAGCAACTACCGTTTCCCCTGGTTGCTCCGTGCGTGGGAGTGAGTGAGGGGTGCATGGGGATGCATGCTAGGCGGGAGCGTGAACACCCCCCCTACTCACCACACACGCCCGCACCATGTTTTTCAGACGGGCCTCGCCTACTGATGAACGTGCAGATGAAAGAGCCCCGTGTAAAAAGGGCCTCAAATTATCAAGCACCTCAGGAGATAGAATCAGTGATTGCCTGAATTCCAGTTATCCCAAACTCTTTTATCCTTTGGGTAAAATATATTCAAACCAACCAAATTTATACCAGCTATGGATTATTCACATTACTTTCACATCTTGCATTAAGGCAACTTATATATGAAGACTTAACTGCATAATAGTTAACTGAGGTTGTTTCTACTGCTCAGCAGAATGTATACACAAACAGTAGTAATTCGATTCCCTTGCGGTGGTATACGCATCTTATACACCAATATGTAAGAAAGCAGGCAGGAGGTAACGAACAGGTGTCCTGCGAGTAAAATATTGTTCAGACTAAGGCCGTTTTTACATGGACGGCGCAGCAGTGACGATGGGTGGTGTTGGGTGTGGATGGGTGGGTGAGCACACCCAGTGAACATCCGGCAGCGCTGAGCAGGGAGACATTTACACGGACAACACTGCAGGGGATCGTGGGAAGGAAAAAGGAGGGTCCGGCAAACACCCAGCGGCCAAACACCCATCCCGGGAAGCACCCGGCAAACACCTGTGCAAGTACACGGACAGCCGGGACCGGCAGGGAAGCCCCACCCGGCACAGCGACGGAAAAACATGGCCGACCGAGGGCAAACAAAGCCCTGCAACGCGGCCCCGCCCCTGAGCCGCCAGGACCCATGCGGGTGGGGTGGGAGGGAGATGGGATGACAGCCGCTACAAAGGAGCCAGCTCCACACAGCCCCGGCACAGAGCTCGGACAGTCCGGCGCCAGCCCCCCACCCTCCCAGCAGAGCGGCCCACACACAGCAGGCAACAGAAGCACACAGGGACAGGCTCACGGCCCATGGGGGGGCCGAGGGGGGAAGGCACTCACACAACACAGGCAGCCCCGCAGTCCCCCCCAGAAGCATCCGCACAAGGGGAGAGGTCAAAGCAAAGCACAACACGGACACATCGGGAAGGAACACAAACGCCTTTAATGAAAGGGGGGACCAGCAACGGGACAACAACAACAGGCCAGGGAGGGGGCAACAGAAGGGGGGGCAGCACCAGCAGACCCAGGACAACACCCGGTCAATACGGCCCGCGACCCCATGCCTGGCACCAGCATTCAGCCTGCGCACAATCCAGCTGGTGCAGCTGCTCCAGCATGTGCAGGAGGAGCACCAACAACTCCCTCTGCTCCCGGGTCCGCTCCGTGATCATAGCTTGCACTGAATTGGACAGAGGGGGAGGAGACAGCCATCAGAGCCAGCCCCGGAAGCCAAGGAAGGAACAGACACACACACACACACCCCGGAGGGATACAGGCACAGGGCCCAGCAAACAGGCAGCACACTCATGGATGCCATCGAACAGCCAGCCTGCCGCCCGCATGTCCCACGCCACCCACTCCAGCTGCTGCACCATCACGCCCAGGCGCAAGATCGCCAGCAGCACGACAACAGTAGCTGCAGGAGAGAAGGGGCAGGGCAATGGGGAATGCCTGCACCAACAGACCCTGGGAGGGCTGGGGGCAGCAACAGAATCAGGGGCACACTCCACTCGCTGACAGCCATCACCTGGAGGAGCACCCGGACCCCTGCATGAAGGGGGATCAGTTAGGCCAAAGGCTGGGGCCAGCACAACCCCTACTCATGCTCAGCTGCCCACCACCCATGGTGCCACTGCCCATCCATCGCCACCACCACAGACAGCCCGCACCAACAGGGGGCAACAGCAGAGGGGCGCGGAGGGGAGGGGCAGGGCCACACCAATGCACAGGCGAGTCCAGGGGTTGTCCGGCCGGCCACCCACTGCCAATACCACCCCAAGAGCCAGCCCAGGCAGCAGCGCCCAGCAGGGAAGCCACCAGGGGAACACACAGCACACAACTGATGCCCACCCCACAGGCCCAGAGCCCATCAGTATACACCAAGCACACCCCCTGCACACAACCACACAGATGGGGGCAGGAGGGCTGCCAAGGGGATGGGGCACCCAGCCACCACAGCAGCAAGAGAAGCAAGGCAGGACAGATCATCACATAACAGCAACTTATTGGTGCCGGGTGAACAGGGTCCCCCAAGCACAGAGAGGCAGAGCAGGGGGGGCACAGGTGGACCCACAGCCGGGCAAGAGAAGCACAACAGGAGGGCACAGGAGTGCCCGCGCATAGCAGGCGAGGGCACCAAGGCAGCCCCAGCGGGAAGGAGCAGCAGTCACCCAGATGGGGTCCAGGGAACCAGGAGGCAACCAGCAGTGATGCAGATGGCAGCACACAGCCCGATGGGTGGCACGGGGGGAGCAATGCACCGTCCAGGGCACTGGGGTGGTTGCGAGCGGGTGGCGGCGAGGGGCTACTCATGGACGGGCCAGTGAGCGCTCCTGGGGCGGCGACCCCAGCGCTAGACCCTCCCAGGCGAACAGGCCCCTTCGGAAGCCTTGGGAGCACATATAAGCATCCACCAGGAAGCGGGGAAGGAGGAGATCCGCTTTGGCAACCGCAAAGGCTGGAAGGTCCCTCACCAATCGAAGGGTGGCGAGCTCTGCAACGGAGGGGTCCCTGGTCTGGAGCGGGCCACCAACCTCGGGCGACAGCAAGCCCAGGTCCCACAGGAGGGCCCCCACATCCGAAGGTGCGCACGGGATGCCGCGGGCATGCAGGAGGCTGCTGGTGTACAGGGCAGCAGCAGGAGGACCCCCAGACAGCAAGACGAGGCCGAACCTGGGTAGCCCCGTCAGCAGGCGAGCCACCATTAACTCCACAGCGGTCCACGGCATGACAACGGTGGGCGGGTGCCCCCAAGGCGGCTCCCACAGGGGGGTGAAGCTGAGCTCGAGGGAACAGCCCCGGCATGCTGGGGCACCGACCTGGTGACCCATCATCCACATGTACCACGACAGGAACCGGAAGCCATCCTCCACCGACGGGGTCGCCCACCAACAGTTGTACATTGGGGCTCAGCGAGAGGGCCGCCAACAGCATGTCCACACAGGGTGACCAGCCCTCCCGTACATCCCTGGCTGAGGGCCCTGCAGAACGACTGGCCATGGCAGGAGTGGGGCCCACTCCGGTGAAGCAACAGGCGGGAGACAGAGGGCTGCTGCGACTGGGACGAGCACGTAACAAATGGCTACCCTCGCCCACAGGCAGCCTTGCATGCCAGAGATAGGCTGGGTTGCTGGGGACAGGGAGCCGCAACACACACACAGGACAGAAGGGATGCAGGACTGGTGCCGAGAGATGAGGGGGCCCACGCCCGGGCACTGCACCAGACCAAGGAGCCGAGCCAGGCATTGTATCCATACTGCGCACAGCTGCAGCATGCAAAGGCGGGCCCTGGCAGGGGGGACTGTAGTGCAGGTGTGGAGGCATGTGCCAGCGGAGGGTGGCTGGGAGTGGGGAGCTGCAGAACCATGCTGCCGGGGCACGAGTACCCTCAGCCCAGGGACGTGCTGCTGCACCTCCTGGGCGCAGCCCTCCTGTTGCTGCACATGCTGCTACAGCAGATAGCCCTGCTCTGCCTGCCAGGTCAACAGTCTGTCCTCCTGGGGGCACGAAGGCAGAGGGCAGCAAGCCTCAGGAAGGCGGCGATCGGGCCAGGATGAGCTAGCCTTGCTGGGACACTGCGGAGCCCAACAGGACGTGGCGTTGGATGGCCACCTGCCTCACCCATCGTACGACGGACCCTCAACGTGTACGCCTGCCGCGTGACCCTACCAACCCTGCGACGGCACCAATGACTAGTGGGAGAACATGTTGGCCACCTAGATGGATGGGGAATGGTTGGACCACTTCCGGATGCCCTGCTCCCTCCTGACCCACTTGGGGGAGCTCCTCAGCCCCCACCTCCAGAGGCGGGAGATGAACATGCTCTCTCCCCCTCTTGGACACACCACCGGGGCTTGCATACTAGCGTGCCCTAGCTGCAGCCGCCCACAGCACTCGCCAGCCGACTGGCCCAGCCTCCCTGTCATCCACTGGCAGCTCCACGCCAGCCTCCACTGACGGTCCCTGCGTGGAGAAACAAGAATGGAGTAAGCGATCCTCGTGTGCACTCACCTCTTTCCCATGTCGGGGCCTGGGCCACTGGGTGCCCCGTGGTCATCCAGGGAGCCCCCTACTCCCCACGCAAGCATAACACATGCCGTAGGGCGATCCCTGTTGGTGCGAGCCCCTGGACGGCCCAACCATGGTATTATGGCCCATGCCCGTTCCAGTACAGCGTCACGAGCTGGTACACTTGCCTCAGGCATTGGTGGCTGCTCCCCATCTCGTGTAGTGCGTGTGCTCAGAGTGGGTTCTATACTGTGTTCCTTACCGGGGTCTTGCCTTGTGTGGGCCCCCTGCTTCTCAGTCCGGCCCCCCCCCGGGTTTTGCGCCCCCCACCCCCAGGAGCCTGGGGTGCTGCGGCCTTACCAGAGGGGGTGGGGCAACCACCATGGGTGGTTGGTTGTCCTGGGGTGCACGGTCCTGGGGTGGGGGTGTTGCCTCCCAGTGGAGGGGTTGGGGTGGCAGCGGGGGCGGAACCACGGTGGGTGCGGGCTGGAAGGGTGGTCCTGCAAGTGGGTCCGGTTGCCCTATGTGGGGGAGGGGGACCCCGTGGACCAGGCCCGGGTAGGATTGCTGCTGGGGGAACCATGGGTGGCCAAGGTGCATGGGGGGGGGGCACCTGCACCAGTGGGAAGCCGCCATGGTGCTGGTCGGCTACCGACCCTCCTTCCGCGGCATGGCAGGGCCTGTCGCGCTGGGGGTCATACTGCAGGGCCTCCATGGCCTCCCCCATGAGGTCCATGAGCCGTGCGGCCTGACCCTCCAGCCAGTCACAGTTGCGCTGCTGCTCGCGTTGGAGGGCGACAGCTATGGGGAGCTGCCATCCTGTCTCTCAGATTGTAAGCCCTAGGGGCAGGGACCGTGTCTATTTTATTACTTTGTAAAGTGCCAGGTACACTGCTGGCGCTATATAAATGTTTGTTAATAATAATAATAATAATAAATGTGTGCGGGAGGCCACGATGTCCCCGTCCATGCAGAGGAATTTGTCCAGCTCCTCCTGGGACTCAGATGTGCACATGGCCCGGCCTGACTTGAGATTGTTGTCCTTCATATGTTTATGTCCGGACCTCAAGTTCTTTGCTTGCTGCATGCACTGGGTGACATCCCTATTGTAAACCTGCCACTGCATCTCCTGGGCGATGGCTTCATAGACCTGTCAGGTCTTGTAGCTGCACACCAGGTTGTGCTGAACCCTTTCGGACCCCCCCACATGTATGAAGTCCCTGATCTCCTGCCTTGACCAGGGCTCCCCCTTTTGGGACCCATGGGGGGGGCGACTGGCTTGGTGGCATGGGGCCCGCCCTGTGGATGTGGTAGCCATGGTGATGGTTGTGTCCTGTTGGGCGTAGTGCATTAGGGATTACTCTGGGTCCTGCTGCCCCCCTCCGTGCCCCCGAGGGGCCTGCCCCTCTCTCCCCCCTGGGGTTCCCCCCTACTCACCTGGATGTCTGGGGGGGGGGCCTCCTCGGCTGTCGTCCCAGTGGTGCGGTGCTCCGTTGTCTAGGAGCTGTCCTGTGGGGATGGGGGACCGGATTATGTGGCTGCCCCCTGCCCTGTGTTCCCTGGCCCATGGTGCCGGGCCTGGGGCGCGGCCCTCCCATCCCTGGGGGTGTTTTTTCCTCACACTCACCTCACTCTCGCTGCTGCTCCTTGGGCCGTGCCCCTAGGATGTGCTGGGCTGGGCTGGGGGTCCTCGACCAGGGAAGCCGTTGGTGCAGCCCCTCTGCCCTGTGCCAAGACATGTGCTGTGTTACAGCCTGGCATGTTCCCCTCCTTTCCCCCCGCCAGGGTTCCCCCCTCTTGTCTCCTGGCCCGGGCACACCCCGCCACTGGGGTGGCCCCCTTGTACCTCCCATCCGGTCCCCTCCGTACCGGCGGCCTTGGACACACACCCCTTGTGCCTTCTGCCTGGGGCGCCCCCCCTTGCACCACCTTGCCGGGGCTCTCCCCCCCCCGGGCACTCCTGGGTCCCCGTGCTCACCCAGCCCCTTCCCACGCATGGGATGGCATCAGCTCCCTTGGTCTTCTCGTTAACCTTCCTGGTCACCATTGTGGGAGCCCGCGCGCATGTGCCATGGTTCCGCCCTCCTTTACGGGCTCTTGGCCGGACATCTGGCTTCCCCCCCGTGGGTGTGTCTGCATGGCGTCGCGTGCATGCCCCATGGCGCCAGCGCAGTGGGGCTCCACCAGTCCGGTCCGCGTGGGTGTGGGTGTTTTGGTTTTTACAGACACTGTGTGTTGAACACCCATCTCCACCCACAGAGGATGCCGGCTCCCTCACAGCTGCTCCATGGGTGTTGGCGGGTGGGTCGGGCATGCGCCCCCACCCACTCGTGGCCATTTACACAGATGCTCTCCCACCCATCCGATGGGTGTTTCCGGGTGTTCATGGGTGGGTGGCATCCATGTAAAAGTGGCCTAAAATAATTCAGAGTATAATATTGTTTGGTCTGTTAAGTCTTGGAACAATTAAAATCTTTATGGTGATAGATGTACTGTTGTTAAAAGTGACCCAGATGCTGCCTTGATTGCATCTGCAAAGTTACTTCCAGCGGAGATTTTCTGAGTGGTAAAAGGCTTGGTCAGTCCTGCCTGCCTCCACCTGGACCTGGAGCAATCCAGTGACCGTTGTGACCAGTTTTTTTAGTACTTTGTAGATAAGATCGCTCGCATCTGCCACGATTTCGGTACCACAGTTATTGCAGAGGATCACCTTGGGGCTATGGATGTCCCGTCCTGTCCCGTTTTGTGGGATTGGTTTCAGATGGTGTCGCCTACCGATGTGGAGTCCTTGATGGGATCTGTTCGTGCCACCACTTGCAAACAAGATCCATGCCCATCCTGGTTGGTGAAAGCCAGCCAGGAGACATTACAGCCGTTGCTGGCTGGGGTGGTTAGTGCCTCCCTTCGGGAGGGCAGGGTGCCTGACTGTCTGAAAGAGGCTGTCATTAGGCCCCTGCTCAAGAAACCATCTCTTGACACTGGTGCTCCTGCCAGTTATCGGCCGGTCTCTAACCTCCCCTTTTTTGGAAAGGTTATTGAGCGAACTGTGGCACAGCAGCTCCAGGAACATCTGGACAGCACCGGTCCTTGATCCCTCTCAGTCTGGGTTTCAGCCTGGGTGTGGTACGGACACTGCATTGGTGGCGTTGGTTGACGATCTCTGTCTGGCATTGGACCAGGGTCATCAGACCTTATTGGTCCTGCTACACCTTTCGGCTGCATTCGACAGTCGATCATGAGGTGTTGGTGACTCATCTGTGGGACTGTGCCGGGATTGGTGGGACAGTCTTGGACTAGTTTCGTTCGTTCCTGGCCAGGAAAACTCACCGGGTGGTCTTGAGGAAGTGTACGTATTCTCCCCGGGAGCTCATGTGTGGAGTCCCACAGGGTGCCATTCTGTCCCCCCTCTTGTTTAACATCTATATGCAGCCGTTAGGGGAGATTGTGAGAGGGTTTCAGGGCATGCAGTGTCCACTCAGCTCTACCTCGCTTTTTCTACCGACCCATGTCATGCAGTCTCCTTATTTTCCTAGTGCCTGTCAGCTGTGGGGGCTTGGATGAGGTTGAGCCATCTGCAATTGAATCCTGACAAGACAGAGGTGATGGTGGGCAAGGGCTTGGGGGGTCTGGGGGTGGTTGAATCGCCTCTTGTTGGAGGATGTTCGCCCTCCCATGCTCTCTCAAGTGCGGAGTCTGGGTGTGCTCCTCGATTCATGGCTCAGCCTGGAATCTCAGGTTGTGGCTGTGATGGGGAGTGCATTTTGGCATTTACATCTTGTCCAGCAGCTTTGGCAGTATCTCTCAGACTCCGACCTTGCCACTGTCATCCATGCCTTCATCACCTCAAGGCTGGATTACTGCAATGCACTCTACGTGGGGCTGCCCAAGAAGCTGGTCTGGAGGCTGCAGCTGGTGCAAAATGCCGCGGCCCGTCACCTTACGGGGGTGAGCCGCAGAGAGCACATGACACCAGAGTGCCAGGCTTTGCACTGGCTGCCTATAAAGCACCGGGCCAGGTTCAAGGTGCTGGTTTTAACCTTTAAAGCCCTTCACGGCCTGGGCTCTGCTTATCTGCGAGACCGCCTCACTCCCCATGTGCCCGTGCAACCCTTGAGATCGTCCGTGGGAGCCTTTTTGGAGGTTCCCCAGGCGAGGTGGGTGGCCACTGATGTTAGATCTTTTTCGGTGGCCACCCATGTGCTGTGGAATTCGCTCCCGGAGGAGACTTGGTTGGCCCCCACTCTACTGCTATTTCGACGTTTATGTAAGACCTGGCTGTTCTGCTAAGCTTTCGGCGGGGGGGGGAGGGGGGGAGTTTTCTTCCCTGCATGTTTGTGAATTTTAACTGTTTTAATTGTTGTTTTTATTGTTTTTATATTTGCTGTTTGCCGCCCCAGGCTGCCCTGTGGGCAGGAGGGGCGGGATAAAAATTTTGTATAAATAAATAAAAATAAATAAAGACAGAAAAGGGATGCAACCACCAGCATGGTAGTTGGTCAGAAACTTCTGTCAATCCTGAAAATCAGAACTTTATTCTTTCTGTGTATTTGCTTGCACACAGTGCAAACTTGGTTTCCTCCCCCTGAAGTATGGGTTTATAATTCAAGATGAAAAGCAGCAATAATCCTTGTTGTTTTGCTTTATAAGAGATACTTGTTTGATTCAGTATGCTGTTAAGTCAGCAGAATGGTATGGTAATTCCCCTTCTCTTTTCCTTGTTGGTAGATAATAAAGCCACTTTGATTTTTCTCCTGATTATCTGAGGAGAGTGTTGTAAAGAGTGAAATGCCAGGAAAATTTAATTTAAAAAGGAATGCTCTGTCATCCGCTGCCATCATAGATCATCTTCAGTATGAGACTGAAAATTCAGATCATCTGAAAATTCTGTTCTCCCCCCGTCCCACACCTCCCAAATATAGCTTTATAATTTGTTATTAAGTGCCAACAACATGATTGACGCTGCAGTGCATTGGTCCAACCCCATACAACAGTCTCAAAGGGTATTATTTTTTTTCACACAGACACAGGGGTGCACAGCCCTGCAGCAAGTCCAGGGATGCACCCCTGCATCTGCCCGCTGCTCACGCCTGGGTCCATTTTAAATGGACCCAGTGGATGCTGGAGTCCACGGTCCACCCATGTGGTGCCCTTCCCAGCATAGCGTTGCAGGCGGATCACCTGCCTGCAGTAGCCATCCACTGAGCAGACAGATGGCAGCCCTGCACCAGTTGTTGACCCGGGGTTGGGCTGCCCGCTCTGCTAGTGGTGGTCCGGGATGTTCCGGAGCACCACTGGCGGGGCAGCCCTAGAGCAAGGACAGCCTGTCGTGCATCTACTCCACCTCCACATCTGGCAGGCCACCAAACGCCTGATATGGGATGAGGTAGGGCAGAGGCGGAGCAGGTGTCCATGTAAAGACACGCAGTGAAGGACCAAACACTACAAGTTCAGAAGGAAGATTAGTGGAAGACTGAGCTATGAAATTGTTTAAATTTCTCCAACTTCATGTAAGTTTATGTTGGTAGACTAGGAAACAAATTGATTTAAAGAAAAGTTTTGGAAAATTAAGATGGCCACCTTTCACATATAGGGTAGGAGGCAATCCCAGGCATGAGGACGAACGTTGAAAATATGCAGAGCTGACAGTAGAAGGCAACTAGAAAGGGGAAAGTGTGTCAGGAAGCATTAGCTCATTGGAGCTCTGCAATAAACTAAACTGTAGGGCAAGTGAGGGTTGGGTCCAATTTATGGACACAGAATGGGGTGAAGGTTGGGTCTAGGCCATCTAAGGTGAAGATAAAGATGAAGGCCATGTGGTGGAAAAGTAAGAAGAGTTGGATCAGAAAAGCAGCTAGGGTGGGATTACACAGGGTCGCAAAATTTATTTCTAGTACACACACTTTAAATCTAATATATTAACTAAGCAATCCAAATTGTCTACACCTGTCTGTATTTGCTTATTAACGGCTCTGGAAAAGTTACTGAAACTCCTAGGAAATTCTGAAACAAGTAGTAGTACAGTACCAGAAGATATGCTTGTAAGCAAGTTAAAAATGAAGCAAGTCTCTGTGCCTTACTTAGGGAAACTGAAACCTAAAGCATCCACACCACCAATGGGTGGCCTGATCTGTTCCTGTTGAACTCAGCAGGCTCTGTGTGGGGTTAAGCATTCCTGCTGGAGTAACTGTTGGCAGGATAGTGTCCTCCCTTGGTCTTCTCTTTCATACAAAATCACACGTGTGATGAGCTCTCTCAGAGCCAGTAGTATATGCTGTTATGACACAATACAGACTCGTGAAGCTTTTTGGTAGATTTTGGGAAATACTGACTTTTTTTATTTCTACAGGTACCAAAGATTACAGGTTTTACTTTTCCCTTAGGTGTGGCCAGTGGTATCACAACCACTTATCACATGGAAACCTCATAAGGCATCAATATGTTTTTGTCCAAGTTTATAATATATAGGCTAAAGTTTCAAATGATGATGTTGCACTCCTCTTCCAGTGATCACTGTTGCTTGGGTCCCTAGATGAGGCAGTACGGATAGTGCCAGAACCGTGCCAGAGAGCAGATGGTGATCTCAAATCCTGCTTGATTAATTTCAGCTGCATACAATATGCTTCTAAATTAATTAATTAATTAAATAAGCAGTATATCAGCTTCTTCATGGGTATTTGTAACATTAACAAAACTTCCTGCAGGTTGATTTGACAGGCTACCAAATTGAGTAACTGCAACCACTGACACTTGCAACAGTCGATTAGCTTCTGAGAGAGGTACTGCATCAACATGTCCTTTGTCTTCCTACTCGCCAGGAACATAGTGAAGTACTTTATCTGAGTTGTGTCTTCTACTTTGAATTCGGGTTGGTACGCTGACTTGTCCAGTGTAACGTTGTTTAGTTGTATCCTTCAGTGACAGCTGTACACTGCAATTAAACCACAGCTAATTGCACCAACAATGCAAAACCGTGTTCTCTGTTTTTATATGTAATACAATTTGATGCCAGAGTTTCTGTTTATATATTAAATACAATTTAATGCCAGAGTTAAAGGTTTATATACAAGCACATTCACCATAAGCTAACTGCTTTTACAAATCAGATATTGAATAAGGCATAATGCAGGTCTATCTGTCCTGATACACAAAGCGTAGAAACAAAGTTGCAAAATGAAATGTCTCTTTTAAGCCCAAAGTTGCAAAGTGAAATGTCTCTTTTAAGCCCGTTTTTCATTCAGTTACCAATTCCAACATTTTGCTTATTACAAAGCTTCTTCAGGGTTCTTTTTCGGGGCTTATTATAATGCAAAGACCACCTCTGCTCGTTTCAGGTGTAAACCACAATACAAACAAATCTTTAGACAATAAAAAGAGGGTCAAAAAGGCAAAATCGACCTCAAACTCCCCTTGCTTAACTAAGAGGAGCCTTAATGGGCTGACTCACCCTGGCTGGAAACCTCAAAAGCTCAGTGTCAATCTTATTCCAGGAGGGACACTATCCTCCCTGTTCAAAAGAAATTCGATTAAGTCGGCTGTTTCCAAACATGCCTTGCCATTTATTTATAGTGTTTGCTGGGTACCCCCTTCCCGAAAACCACCTTTACAGCCAAAGTACCTTTGTTCTGTTTGGGGAATGCTTCCTCACTGCACTTTTTAATTATTTTTGTAGAGCGCCTGAAACCTCAGGGCTGCATTCCACAGCGGGGCTCTTTTAAGCATACGGGGACTTTGTCCCAATTCATCATCAGCTAATCAGGTTACCTCTCAATAACAGTTTTATTTCCCCATTTCCCCTCTAGGCATGGGGGAACTTCAACACCTAAGCCTTATCAATCAATTAATGTTTACCCATCTTAATAATTTCCTAAAGCACCAGCCGGGTAAACTTACATTCATTACACGGCTATTTACTAAGGTTGGAGATATCGCAATACTAAAGGGGGAATTCCTGCATACACTCCTTGTACCTCAAACTTTAATCCAGCCAAATCATATCTATGCTCCTCTGTATAAATCGGATTTTTTATCCTGGTGACCAGCCAGGGATGATATCAGTACGCAAATTAATACAGTCAAAAGCACTTCCAACTTAAACAATCATATCCAACAAATCATTTAGCCTTCGAAGATAAATAGTATCTAGTGTAATTATCCAAAAAGACTCCCTTTCAGCAAGTTTGTTCCGATTGACTGGGAGGCCAATTTTCTCTATTCCCCCAAAGGAGAAAATATTAGTATCCTTATGAACCCGGTTGTAACGATCAACCAATGGTGCTGACAGAGTTCGTGTTTTTAACTTACTCCTATGCTCATTGATCCTTAGTTTTAAATTCCTAGAAGTCTTGCCAACATACAGCTTCTTACACGGGCATTGGATTGCATAAATTACTTTATATTGCACCAGTATACCTTTTCTTGTTGTTTACAGTTTGATGACTGTACACTGCAGTCATCAAATCCTAAAATGTGTGTACAATGGTACCCTCTAGACTTTGCATTAACTGATCTCACGAAGAATTGTGCCAGTTCTGGGCAGTTCCTAATGATTTGTCTATGGGCAATCTGCTCATTGATGAGTGCCATGGCCCGCAGACTCCTGCCTAACTGCAACCAAGCCAAGCACGTGCACCTGAGACTTCGCATCCACTTGAATTTTATTTTCCCCTTGTCTCTCCCTATGTCCCCTCTCCTTGTGTCCCCCCTTCGTGTCTATTAGATTGTAAGCCAGAGGCAGGAACCGCGTCTATCTTATTGTTCTGTAAAGTGCCAGGTACACAGCTGGCGCTATACAAATACTTATAATAATAATCTACGGTGAGACATGTCTTTAATGGAATCAGAGATGGTTGTTTAGTCTGTTCACAGGCCACTGTTGCTGGCACCAATCCCTCCAGTTCATGTAGAAGATAGTCTTTGTTCAAGCACTGATGAAGTCTTCTATTCTTCGTCATGAGCAATTGATTTGAGGTGAAAATTTGTAGTTAGAAAACTTCCGTGGGGTCAATATCATGAAATGAAATAGCTACTAACAGCAGCCTAATCATAGTGGTGTTTCATGAATCATAAAAGAGTACTCTGAAAGAATCAGTCTTCAGTGCTTTGCACCCATCATGTCAACTCATTGACTTCAAATTCAACATTTTATCCCATAGAAGTTTTTTCCCCAAAGATTCTCTTTTGTACAAAACTTATGGAAGCTTCTTTGCCTCAACCTTCTGTGCTCAGTATGTCATCTTGGACGACTTTTGGCATGATAGCCTTAGAGACCAAATAGTACAGTTTATGCTCAGCACCATCAATACAGTCTTGCATTTTGAATGGGTTTGCTGTTGCAAGAGCACACTTTAGCTGATATGACCTGCCAAGAGAAGTATGTCTCTTAGGGTATTTTCAGACGTTATGAGATCACACTCAACCACAGACAATACCCTGTGGTGGGGAATGATCCCGTAACGTCTGTTTGATGCCCGCCAGAGTTTCACCATAGTGAACCTCCAGCAGGAATCAAAATAAACATGCTTTTGAGGCTGGTCTGGGGACCATCGCCAAAAGTGTGGTTAGTTGAACCACAGCCCGGAATCGGCAGCCGGTAACATCTGTTACCGGTGCCGATTCCAGGCCGTGGCCCAGACCACAGGTCGGAATTGGATGCAGCGGCTGGATTGGCCGCTGCGCCTGCCCGTCTCCTGAAGGGCGGGTGGCTGGGGGAGCATGGGGGACAGGGCTGTGCGACCGTACGTTGCGCTGTGCTGCCCCCCCCCATTCCCCGCCAGGATCAGCCTGGCCGTGACGGGGCGATTCCAGTGGGGAATCAAAAGGGTGATTCCGTGATGGGGCCAAAGCCTCCCCGTCACGTCTGAAATCACCCTTAGTCTCTGATGCCTGATAGTGCTTTGTTTTATCAGAATGGGTAATGCCAAGCATATCCACAGTTTTCTTGGATAATCTTGTCAGTTTTGGCGTGCTGAGGCTGTATCTGAGTAGACCTTGAGGGATGTAGGTGGTTGTGCTCACCCCTCCAGAACCTTTGTGCACTTGTCTTAGCCTGATCTACTGCAATTGCTGTGAAGGTAATTGGATTCGTATTCAATGTGACCCCGACCTCCTTGCTGAAACTGTTTTCATACTTCCGGATTTGTTATCTCTAAGTTATACATTCAAGCAATGTACTTGGGAATATTCATAGCATAGTCCAGCCTATTGTAGGCCCTGCCGCAGTAATACTAGTTTTCTAATCCAATAAATGCAAACTTTTAACACCATTTATACAGTTATAAGAACTTCCTTGTTAAAAAATATTAAGGAGAAATATTGCCTGTATTAAACGTTATCATGAAACATACATACAAACAAACATCCATTTATGATGTCATAGCTCCATTTTACAGAAAAACTGGAAGGAAAAGTATTAAAAACTGTAGTAAACATGACAATAGAAACAAAATGAGTGCCCATTCATACTTTTATCTTTACTTTCTACAAGAAATAGCATTTGTTTTCACAGCATTTAATTTATCATTACTTCCACTAAACAAAATGGCAGCCTAATTTCCTTGTGGAAACAAAAAAAAAAAAAAGGAAATGTAATTTTTAGGGAATATCAAGACTTGCTGAGCCAATTTAGAGAGGTTTCCCAAAATCTACCAGCATTTTTCACAAAATGACACAACTGCATATACTACAGGGTGGAAGAGTGAGAAAGAAAAATTCACTGGAGGCTCTGGCATGAATATGCATTTACCCTCTCTGTTGAGAGGTTTTATTGCAGGGGTCTGGAGTTAAGCCAAACAGACAAAAAGACTGGTTGTTTTTCCATCATGATGTTTTATAAGCGGTAAAAAATAAATAAATAATGCAAGTTACACTATCTGGTCAGCAAAACTGTCTCTGATAGTAACATTTGATGTTTAGCTTGTTAAATATTCACCTTAATGAATATTTAACAAGCTAAACTGGTGATACTGTCCAGTGACACTGCCTCCTTGACCTACCCCTGAACCTTGGCTGTGAGCTATCCCCCATCCAAATCTGAGCATCATCTAAGTAGGGATAGCAGGCTTTGGTGTCAACCTCAAGGGGGTTTGGGTCCATAATATCTCTGCATCTGTCACATGAGCCTGCATTCAAAGGGCCAATTGTTCCATCACTTGTTGCCATGCAGTTCTACTAAAACCATATCCCTGTGGTGATATAACTATATCACCTTACTTCCTGCCACAAACAAATAGCGCTCTACACCAGTGGGACTACAAAGGGGTAAGAGTGAGCAGGGTTTGGCCTTTACTGTTGTTCTCGGAACATATCTCTTGTTACTGCATCATCCCACAGCTGAATTGCATATCAACACTAATCAGTTGCTTTTCTAAGTCACTTGAGGTTGTCATATATTGAATATGTTATTTCTACCATAACACCTGAGACGTTGAAACAAGCTTGATCCAAAGCTCACTGAAGTCTGTGGGAGGCTTCTCACTGGTTTTAATGAATTTTGCATTAATGCTAAATTCTCTATAATGTGCTTATAATAGGAAATACTGGGTCACCTAAGATGGTCAAACTTTTCTAAGTATTGGTAAATGTTGACTTTCCAATCCAGCAGTACTTCCAGAGACTCCTACAGGGGAAATAAGAGTTAGACATTTAAAATATTTTCCTCTCCGTTTTTTTACTGGATGGTGGTTTGTTTTATACAAATATTTTTGTTTCATTATGATGGAAAATAGCTCCAACATTTGTCTCCTCTTAGAATTGTCACTGTAGAGTACATGATTTTTTATTTAATGAGGAGTTTGGTATAGAGACATAATAGAAAAGGAGTGTAAAAAGTTCATTATATGTAAGCCGTTGTAGTCTGTTTTATTTATACAGGATTTTCAGAAGGGATTATTGTTGCAAGTGAGACCTTGGCATCCCTGATAACAGCAAATGTTATTTTGGGCAGCCATTCACATAATACTTTTGTATGGAAGAATTGTGGCAAATTACCTTTGGGATGTGATTTGATATGAGTGTCTTATCGAGCATTGACATCAGTGCTTCTATTTTTATTATTAAAAATGGCTACCCAGAACTGTGAAAAAATTCATCTCCAGGAAAAGGATACTGATGAAATGTCCATGTATGAGGGAAAAGTGTGTTGAGGTTACTGGAAAATATAGTGCAGAGTTGTATTACAAAATACAGGATTTCACTGATATGCTGAACACCATTGTTCTATTTAACATTAAACTATCCAGAACAAATGGTGTGCTTCAGTTTTGTCTGGAACGTTCAGTCTTCAGCAAACTCTGGGGGACATTCATACCAATCCAAAAGACCAGCTGGGAGCAATAATAGATAAGGGTTGGCCAAGTGAAGGAAACAAGAGGTTGTGAAAATGTTGGGAAAGGTTAGAGAGTTTGGGCAATATGTTAGCACATGCTAGGAAAAGTCTGAGTTCTTGGGATGGGGTGAGAACTGTCAGGAATAAAATTGCAGAGGGTAGAAAGAATAACCTAATCTACAGTACAAATATGACTGAGTTAGAGAACTCAGTTGTTTTACCCTGATTTAGCTACAATAGCTGTTAATTAATTTATAGTGATGGTGGGACTTTTATAATGTGCATGGCTTATAGAACCTCTGAACCAAGGCTTTAGTGAAGTTAGAGAGCCTGATTAATGTACTGTCTGTGCTACAAATTGGATACATTGTAATCATGGCATAGGACAACTGTGTTGTTGTAACTGGGCCATGTGACTGATGTAATAGTAGCATGGATGGGGTCTTAAGACTGGGAAAGCAGAACAAATCTTTTGAACGTAACTGGACCAAGTCAAACCCCCGGATTTGAGTGTCCTTGACCTTTAGGAGTTTGAAATGTGGATCTGGATTTTGCAGCTCACTCCTAAAATAGTTTTAGTAAATCTGAGATAGCAATAGTACTAATTAAAGAGATGTTGCTCTTATATAATTTAGATATGCCATATAATATACTATATTAACTATCCAAGCAGTGCATAACCAATACATTTATTTATTTTTAAAAATTGATAACCTGCTCCCTCCTGTCTAGGCAGCCTGGGGCAGTGTACAATATAAACATATTCAATATAAATATAAATAAAAATAAAAGAACAGAACTCCAAATGGGTTATAACAACACACACACACACACACACACACACACGGGTAAGCAAGGCAAACGTTTAGAGTTGCATTATATGATGTACATGGAAGGCCAATTGCAAGAAAGAAAGAAAGAAAGAAAGAAAGAAAGATATAGACTTCATTCAGATCTGAATTATCCATGGCAGCTAAGGCAACAACTTGCACTGATGCTCAGCTGTTTGCTAAACATTTGAACAAAAACGAGTTTAAAGGGCTTTAGTGTAGTCTCTCATAAGCCTGGCCAAAATGAAATGTGAAGTCTTCCTTTTTTACTTCCTCTCTTCAGCATTCAGATCATAAAACTAACACACATGCTCTTGGCTTTGGGTCAAGAACAACTAAAGTCAGTTGCAGGGTAGGGTGGTGAAGGTGACATTGCAGCTGGTACCTGGCTCAGGGAGAAATAAGTCTTCACAAACAATCTCTGAAGAATTTAGGATCAAAGGTTTCTGGCAAAGACTTTGTGACTCAGATCTTCCACTTTTGTCACGTCAGAATTCTCTTATCCCCTCAATAGGCAAGTGGTTAAGAGGAATGAGTATAAATTCAACACTGAAAGCTGGTACATGCAGTGCTGTACTCTTTGATCACATGGCTGAAACTGGCAAGAGTCTGCATTGTTTCTCTCTTACCTAGTGAATATATTTATGAGGTATGGGTAGCATATGTCAGTACAGGAAAAGGGGGAAGAGGATATAAAGCAGACAAAAGTCAGGGAAAATGATTCACCTATAATAATCAGAAAATGATCGATGCGAAAACCCCAGAACTCAGTACCATAAATGCTTTGGGGATGTGGTTTTAGAATTCAAAACTTGTTCTGGCTTCAAATTTCAGGGCTCGTTGCTGTCTCTAAATGGACCAAATCAAACCCCTGGATTTGAGTTTCCTTGACCTTTAGGAGTTTGAAATGTGGATCTGCATTTTGCGGCTCACTCCTAAATAGTTTTAGTAAATCTGAGATAACAGTAGTACTAATTAAAGAGATGTTGCTCTTATGTAATTTAGATATGCCATATAATATACTATATTAAAAATCCAAGCAGTCTATAACCAATACATTGATTGATTATTTATTTATTTTAAACATTTGATAACCACCCCCTCCTGCCTAGGCAGCCCGGGGCAGCGTACAATATACAAAATATAAAATATAAATATCAATACAAATAAAACAACAGAACACTAAACAGGTCATAACACCACCACCCCCCAAACCAAATGGGCACTCCCGGCCAACCACAGAGGCTGCTCCAGAACCCGGGGGGATGAGGCGGTCTCATAGGTAGGTGGGGCTCAGGCCATCTAGGGCTTTATAGGTAAGCACCAACACCATGAATCGGGCCCAGAAGGCTATAGGCAGCCAGTGCAACGAACGGAGCACCGTAGTTATGTGCTCTCGGTGGCTCATCCCCCGTAAGGAGGGGTGTCACCCCATTCTGCACCAGTTGCAGCCTCCGAACCATCACTAGGGGTAGCCCCACGTAGAGCACGTTACTGTAATCAAGCCTTGAGGTGATGAAGGCATGGATGATGGTGGCAAGGTCACAGTCTGAGATGTATGACCGTAACCGTCATACCAGATGTAATTTACAAAATGCACTCCTTGCCACAGCCGCCACCTGGACATCCATGTGGAGCTACAAGTCGAGGAGCACCCCCAGACTTCAAACCTGAGGGACCAAGGCAGGGTGCACCCCATCAATGATAGGGGCCTCCAGTCCCTCAGCCCTCCCCACCAGCATCACCTCTGTCTTGTCAGGATTCAACTGAAGTCAGCTCGCCCTCATCCAGTCCCTCACAGCTGTCAGACACCAAGTAAGCATGAGGCTGCCAGGCCTGAGTCTGCTGAAAACGAGAATTAGAGCTGGGTGTCATCAGCCATATTGATGACATCGCACCTCAGATCCTCTCACGACCTCGCCCAAAGGCTGCATATACACGTTAAACAGGAGGGGACAGAATAGAACCCTGCGGGCCTTTTTAAACAAGCGGGATTTCTCACAGTTTAAAACCGTGGCTCTGGGAAACCTCCACGGGGGGACTTTAGACACTCATCTATGAACTGAAAGATGCCCAGGTGCCATTAGAAACAGTGGTGTTGCACGACTCCCAGGTGTTTTGAGACAAGCCGTAGATAAGACACGAATAATCGAGGTCTTCTCTACGCTGCATCTCAAAACACTCTGGAGTCGTGCAGCACTGCTGTTTCTCATGGTGCCTGGGTGACTTCCAGTTCACGGAGGAGCATCTAAAGCCCCACTGCGGGGGTTTCCCTGAGATGCAGGTTTAAACTCTGGGAGAAATCCCACTCATTTAAAAAGTGGGATTTTTAAATGAAGAACAGTTTCCCCCAGGACCACACGGTGAGTTCTTCCAGCCAGAAATGAGTGGAACCATTCAAGAACAATCCCACCCACCCCAGCATGGTCCCCCAGACGAGTTAGCCCTCCACCCCAGCATTTTGGAAGGGGTGTAACCCTCACAGTTCAGGTTTTAAGCCAGTCTTGAATTAAAAGGATTAGAAACAAACTATGGGTGTTTTCAAATGAGTCGATAGCCCACTGGAGTTCACATTTGGTCAATGCAGTCCCCCCACTCAGCCCCACTCACCGTTTTTAGTGCAACAAATCTCAGACAGTTCCTTGCCATGCTCCACCTCCCTCCAATACCAGAAAGCAGTCACTCCTTCAGATACTCTAGGCTTTAGTCCACAACTCTATGGTTCTGTATGCATGTGAGGCTGCACACAGCCTAATTAATGGGACGCAGCCACGTGGGTGCACATTAGCCCGGATTTGCCTGCACGGTGGGCCCACAACGTACCTGAACTAAGCCATCAGTGACAGGTTGGTGGTGGCCACGTGGCCGGTGGAAGGTAACATAGGCTGATACCTAATATATAGGCAGCAAACACCTACTAAACGTTAGGAAAGGGAATTAATCTGTAACGGCCTGGAACAGGGTGTTATGGGTTAATCTGAAGCAACCTGTAATTTAGGCCTCCTGGTTATGGGTGCAAGTTTCCCAGTAATTTTGGCTGCCACCATTTTAGGCCATTTTTAAATAGGCATGGCCAGTGGGCGGATCTGTGTACGTTTGGTAGAGCGCACATGCACTTCTGGTGAGTGCAGGGAAAGCTTCATACAGGATGGACCAGGTGTGCACTGGGTGCATGCCCCTTCCCATTCACTGCACACAGCATCCCAGGTTCCCACCCCCACCTCCCAATGTTCTGTGCACGGGCATTGTGTGAGCAGTGCGTGGGACACAGGAGCACGTATCTTCAGACAGGTGCTCGGGTGGGCGCATCCCATGTGAAAATGGCCTCTGTTAAGAGTGGCAGCCACTTTGCACATGTGCAGTCTGGAGTAAGGAGGACACAGCGGCAAGGGAGCCTGCCGGAGCCCCCACAACAGTGGAGGTGCTTCAATCAAGCTCTCCAGGGCCAGTAAATACACTCCAGGGCCCCAGGGATTGGGGCTGGGGGAAGGTTGGACCCACTGTCCTGGGGGGATGGGAGTACAGATGGTTTCTCCCCCCCACCCCCCCATTGACTTCAATGGGAAAAACTAAATGCATAAAAATGAAACCAAAAATAAATACAGAAATTACAGATCCGAATCCATAAAAGATCCAAATCTGTAATTTCACCCCAACACCTATCCCTACCATCCACCTGGTGTGGGCTATCATCTTGTTTGTTTTTATCCTGTCCTGTAGGGTAAGGTTACGTATTCCATAACAGCGAGCTGTAGGGTTTCTAGCATTTTTCTATGGCACTAAATTTTGGCCACTATCAGAAACAAAACGTTGAGCTAGGCTAGGGTGCTCAAAGCTCCCAATCCAATGAACTGTGTACTGAAATCTTGATATGGCCAAGAGCCACAAGACAGGCACATGTGCATTCACACAAACCTCTCCTGAGAGAGCCAGGACTTTGCAGTCCTGGTTGCTGAGATTCTGAGGAACAGTTTAGATTCACCTGCTGAGAACTGGGTTCAATGAAGTCAGACGCAGAACCATTAAGGCAGCATGGGGGCCAGGACCAGCCCTGGCTAAGAGATGCACTTGAAGTGCTCAGGAGCTGCATGCGACTCCTAACCCACAGTTTGGCCACAAGTGTGTTAGGTGGGTGCCTAGCCTGACCCAGCATGGCTATACTTATATTTCCATGCTGTGCAGGCCTGTAGCTAAGAGAGAGATGGGGATCATTGTCTCCCACAGTACAGGTTTTTTTTGCTGCACCCCCTCTCTCCTCCTAGAAATAAAATCCCATAGTCAAAAACCTCTGATTTACAAGACGAGTGAAGGCTGTTGCAAATTCAATCATGCACTAAAAAGCATGGAAATGGCAAATTAAGACTCCCGCCTTAACATCCGTGCCATGTTAGCAGTAAAGACATTGTACACAGTCTCACATATTGTGCTCACTTCCAACTTAGGCTCCATGCACCCACAATTTGCCTTCATCTTCCTTCATCCTTCATCCTTTCATCCTCTTCCTCTGTGCAGGTTGGGGGCAACACTGAAGCTGGAGATAGGAGAGTGTGAGCTGGTCCCTCACCCCCTAAGTTTCCTCTTTAAGAAAGAAAGAGAGAACTTAGTAGTCCTGGCTCCCGCCCCTTCTCCCCGTCTAATCGACTTGGTCCCAAACCTTTAACATAGAACTCGGGACTCCTGGCTTCCAGCCTCTCCACCCCACTCTAATCCAGTAGGCTGCACTCCCTTCACAGGCAACTCAATAGTCCTGGTTCCTGGCTTGTTCTTCTCTTTCCTGCTCAGTTTTCAACCTTGTAACAGACAGCTGAGAAGTCCTGGGTCCAAGTCACCCCTCTAGCCTCCACTCCCCTCACAGAAAACTCAAAAGCTCTGGGAGAAATACAGTGTTTATCTGTGCGTGTCATATGGAACAGAAGTAAGGGTGTGTGTGGAATGACAAAAAAAAATTAATCAGGAGAGGAAGTGGAATAACAGGGAGGGAGGCTATTGGTACTCAAAGGATAGTGTTTCAGCTTTGGTAAATGGGTTAAACGATAGGACTGCTCCCCCTGGTATCCCATCAGTCTTCTGAATCAGTTATTTCACTCAGAACTTTGTTATTGTACTATTTCTAATTCCTCCTATCATTCCACCCATTTACTTGATCCTGTACACTCTTTGTATTTTTCCCTATCATTCCAACCATTCCACTTACTGCATCTGGTGCCTTCCTCATTATTAAACACCCTGTTGCCTTCCCCATGTTCTCCCAAATAGGGATGTGCGAACAGAACAGGGTTCGGATGTTTGGCCTGAAAACTTAGTTTGGGTTCGTGGGTTCAGTCCCGTGGAGTTCGGACCCCCCCCCAAACCTTTGGAAAATTCGGCCACCTGGAGGCTTGGGGTTCTCATGGGGTGCTCATGGGAGCATGGCAGGCCTTTGGAGACACAGCAGCAGCAGAGACCAGGAAGACTTGGGGCTTGGCGCCCTGGGTTGCCCGGGCAGGCAGGCTTGGCGCTTTGCTCCTGGGGTGCCCGTGGCAGCATGGCTGGCCATCTGAGACTGAGCGGCGGCAGCAGCAGCAGAGGCCGGGAAGGCTTGGTGCTTGGTGGCTGGCCTGGCATCCCTACTTGACTGGGCATTGCAGGGTGCCAGGCATCAGCGAAGCAGTGGCTGAGGCCCGGCCAGGGCTTGGTGGCTGGCAGGCACCCTTACTTGGCCAGGCATTGCAGGCTGCCTGGATTTTTGGCAAGTGCTCTGAGTGGGTGCTCTGTGGTATGGCACCTGCCACTGATGCATTATGTGGTATGGCTAGTATGGCACCCCTACTTGGCCGGGTGTTGCAGGCTGGCATCGTACTCGACCGATCTCAAGAAGCTCTACTGCAAATTGGGCAAGCCTTACCTGGTGGTGAATCTCATTGACACCCAGTCCCCACCTGCCGGCGCACTCATCCAAGCTATGTCCATCTACAAGAGCAAAGAGCAAATGACGTGCAGTTCCAGCAGCAGCAGCAGACATTGGATTGTCAGGGCACAGAACCCATGGCACAGCAGAGGCGGCATCAGCAGAGGCAGGAGCAGAGGACATTCAATTGCCAGGCCACAGTACCCATGGCACAGCAGCTGCAGGAGCAGCGGACATCCTTCACTTCAAATTCTGTCTCTCCACCCTTACTTCTGCTATCTCCCTTGCTAGACAACACTTCTATGCCTCCCGCATTGAGTCCTGTTCTCGGGACCCTTGCCGCCTGTTCTCTACCTTTGACTCCCTCCTCAAGCCTCCCTGTCCTCCCCCTCCTTCTTCCCTTTCTGCTCAGGATCTTGCCTCCTTCT
>QEPC01006427.1:1036423-1054632 GCA_003113815.1 Sphenodon punctatus
AAGTCCAGTAGGAACTTCCTGGGCACATCCCACCTGGGAGGGGGCTTAGAAGCAGAGATCAGGAAAGGTTAAAGTGACACTCACACTAACTCACTATCTCTACTCCCAATGCCCCTAGTGGTCATTAGGGTTTGTTGGTGCAAAAGGTTGATGCCATCTGGAGCTGTTTTTCCAACAATCCTGTCCCAAGGTCAAAAAGTGTTTTGGGGCTAGGACTTGACTGTGTCAGTCTATTTCCTGTCTAACTCTATGCCACTGTCTGGCATGCATTTCTTGTCCATAAATCCAGTGTGCCATATCTAGCATTCCTTTTGTGATATGTGATCTTCTGCCATGGAGACTGATGCCAGAGCCAAACACAGACCCAGATCCACTCTGAGCTAGCCATGCCACACAGGTGGGGAAAAACATAGGTAAAAAACCCTAGTGTGGGCCGGTCTTTGGGGAACCAATGAGACCCTCGCTTTCATCCAACTATGGGGCGATATAGCTCCATGTAAGAGGCCCTAAAGTCCTCATACTGAAGTGAAAAAATCTACAAAGTAGATTGCTGATGGTATGTGGAAGCACGGCTTCCTCAGAGACATGCAACAGTGCTGCCAGCAGGCCAAAGACTTGTGGTGGAGCTACAATGAGCTCAGCAGCCAAAAAAGCTGCTCCTTTGCCCCCTTGGCTTGCACTTTTCCTTGAGTTTGCACATTCAATAAAACTTGTTTTATGTTCTCTGTTCAGCTGTTTGTTTAGAGCCTGATCTCCATTGCTCTCTTTTGGAAGTGGCTGGGGGGTGGGAGAGGTTGGAGCCCTCACTCCGTTGCTTTCTCTTGGAAGTGGCTGGTGGTGGTGGTCTCACTTTGTGAACAGAGGGTGGGAGTTGCTGTAGAACAGTGCTTGCTTGAACTCCATGTGCCAACCCCTAGGCAAAAGCTGTCTCGCTGCAGCTCTTGGGTGGGATACTGGGAATGCATGGACTCCCAAAGCCAATCGGGTCCTGGGCGAGGGAAGATGAAAGCAGCACCCACGCAATGCACCTTCCACCCAGACCTCTGTGTTTTCTAGAAATAAATGGAGGGAGGCATTCATACAAACATTTTAAATGCTTTATTGAAAATGCAATTAACAAACTATTGGAAAGTTTTTAATGACTGGAGGAACCATATTATGGCTCAAGCCCTCTGCTCTACATAGGGTTGCTGTTTGCTGAATTCTTCAAGCCTCTCTCCGTTCGTCAGTCTTATTGGCATCAGGGAAGTGAAAGTTGGGGTCATTATAGTATGGTGGTAGTGGGTTTCGTAGACAGGCTTCCTCGGTTTTTGGAAACAACACAGAATGGTGCAGTACAACGACTGCTCCAAACTCTCTGAGAATCTAATACAATTTGGGGGGGGGGGGGGGGGTGGGGTGGGGGGGTGAGTAAAAATAATGGTTTGGCCAATTAGCCTATTACTCAAACACAAGAGCACTCATGGGGAGGCCCTTTCCTGAAATGACATTGATAACAAAAGTACATGCAGGGTGTCATGATGTAGCAGGGAGACAAACATTTACTTGTGTCACACTGTAGCAGGGCACAGTCTTATTGCAATGTTGGCCCTTTAAGGAAGTTAGCAACATCAGGTTTGCAGGTGCTAGCAGAGTATAGAAGTGTGCATGTGCTTTCCTTATATCAATAACAAAAACTAAAATTGTTGTTTTCATTATTGCAATAAGGAAAAAATAAAATAAAATCAATAACAATAACAAAAGTTGTTATTAATTTTGTTGTTGCCTGGCAGCCTGGCAGGTGTTTTTGAGCAGACCTCTTGGAGCCAGAAACAGTGTTGACCTCTTGAACTGGGAGGGAAAGGACCTGATATCTCTGACCAATGAGCAGTGCAAGCAGGTCCCAGCAGTTGAATGGCACTATGTGATTCCTCAATGCCTCTGCCTCCCAGAACCAATCAGGAGGGCTCTGGGGGAGGACACTGCAACCCTTAATATTGTAGGGCTGGGCTGCTTCACTCTGTGTTAGCTCTCTTGCTTGTCAGGGTGTGTCTGCAGAAGCTGCTGGTGCTTGCACTAGAAATCCTCCCATATATATATCCCTTATTCCCTTCCCCAATCCTTATTCCTTAGGTACACACACATTAGAGATTGTAGATTTACCTCTTGAGTTTTTCTTTTCCCTTTCCCTGTGTCTGTTTCCTCTGTTCATATATTATATAGATATTAGTTGTGTGTGTGTGTATATATATAGATTAGGTATATAGATACTAGGCTGTTTTATTGTATACATATTAGGATTGTAGGATAGGAACATTTTGTATTATACATAGGTTAGGTTTAGCTTAGATTCTGTATATATTACATAAATAAAACTGCATACTGTGCACAGTATATATTATTGTGTGTAGTTCTTTCTGTATCACAATGAGAAGGGGAAGGAGTTCAACTTCTGACAATAATTCTTCATTGGCACATGAAATCAATACCGGTACCAAAAATAAAATCTTCGTTTGAAATTGGTACCGATACTGATACCGACAATAATGAAAAACAATTTTTCGTTAACGAAAATGACACATTTTAATAACGAAAATGATAATGAAAACGAAAAACAACATAGTGCCCTGGTGCATGCCCCTAGCAGAGTACCAGGCATTATGCGAAGTGGAGAAGCCAGCCCTAAGGTTAAAGCCTGAACGAGGCTCATTGCTGTGGGAGACCTGGAAGAGGCAGAAGCTGAGGGAGTGATGGAGAGCATAAGCGTGAGCTGTCTCTGACAAGGAGAGTTGCTGGGAAGCAGCCAAGTAGACTGTTCAGGGAGCTTGAGCTGTGTCTCTATCTCCACGTACAACCCGGCTCAGAGGGTGTTGCCTGAGCTCTGGAATTTGGCAGGCTGCAAGAGGGATTGTGCCTAGCCTGCGAAAACTGTGATTATTGTGGAACCTGTATATGGTGGAGAACTGCTATCGACAAGTGAATATATATATATATATCGTGATGGAACATATTGTAAATAAAAGTCACTTGAGCTAATAATTCCCCAAGAACATGACTGAGACATTGTACTGTGATAAGTAAAAGACTTGAGTGAGATTCCCCAAAGAGACAGTGATCAAGGAACTGAGTATCCTGATTAGATTTAACTCCAGGTACCCTTAAGTCTGTTACACACATTAAATGGCAGCATGATGCAGGCTGGGATTGCATCCAGGAGACTCTTGGAGACTGTGCATGTGTATTAGAAATGCGGGGAAAATAGGACCCAGATTAGACTTGAGTACTGCTGTATGTCTAAAGAACGTAATATGGCAAACACAGGGCAAATCAAGGGTTTTGTGTCAAGGTCAGAACACAGATAGAGCCCCACAATACCATTATGTGTAAAGATGCCCATAGAAATAAGGTGCACAACTCTATGCTTTCTTCAGTTATTTCAACATGGAGACATCATAGAGAGAAGTTTCTCTGTACTGTATGGGTATAAACAAAAATCCAACATTATAGCAACAGTGTATGTTCCATACTTATATTTCAGGCTTTTGAAAAAGTACAGTGCATTGAGTTGATGTATATATAATTTAAATATATACCTTTAGTTCACTACATTTTATTTATACCTTTTCTCCCCAGAAGTAGTGCAGTTTGTGCCATTTAATTGTGATGCTGATATCTGGTTACCTGGGACAGAAATCTTGGGGACAGTTCTTCCCAATGCTACTTATTTAACTGGGACTTCACTATTTTCAAGTGATGACAAGATTGCTGTTCAGAGAGTTAAGCTTAACTAAAAAATTGCAAGTGGTTGACCATCTTAGACAATACATTCAGATCAATGGAACAGAAGCAGAAGTCACATCTGCTCTTTTGTGGGTGGTGAAGACCAGTACATAGCAGCTGCCACAGAAAGAGTGCACAATTGTCCTGTATTTCAAATTATGCACTTAACATTTTGAGTAACACTTAAGCCTACCTTTTATATTAAACCTGAAGAATAAATTCTAAAACAAGGGCAACCAAAGGCCCAACTCATGCTACTTTTATGCCCCTTTGCCTCACGGGAAATATGCATAATCCTTAATCCCCATTCGCCAAGAATACCTTCAGTATCTTGACCAGCTTTGGCAATTGCTCTGCACCCTTACTGTTGGTATACCCTGGTGGGTGTTTTCATACAACCCACATGAACAGTGAGGTTTCATACAGCCCACATGAACTGGGGGGTTAGGTTGGGTTAGGGAGGATTTGGATATGGGTTATTTTAATCTGGGGTTTTTAGGTTATTTTAATTGTTTTAGTTATGTGTTTTTAAAATGTTGTGAGCCACCCCAAGATGCTTGTAGCAGGAGGGGGCGGCATATAAAATTTTAATAATAAATACAATCTCTGGGTGTTTTTAAATGTAATGGTGGTCTGTGTTGCCACACTTTGTCATGATCCGGCACAGGGGCCACCGGTTTTCCCATGCCAGATGTTGGCACAGGGATAGCTGCTGGGCATGGTGGCAGCTAGCACAGGTTGTGACTTGGGAAAGTCTCAGAGTCGCAGCCCACATTAGCCTCCACCATGGCCAGGATCTGACCACTCAACGAGAGTAAAGCGGGGTTTCACGTGTAAAAGCCCACTTTACTGGACCCGGTCCGGAGTCTCTGCCAGTTCTGGGTGCCATGGTGGCCATCATTGGCTGCCATGGCCGCCTGTCGGGGGCGTGGGCTTCTGGGCCTAGCGCTGGGATAGGCGGACACACATCTGTGTGTCTCCCTGCCATCCCTGGCGGCCCGGTCCTATTGCTTTAGTTCAGGGGCCTGGCAGGATCTCGGCTGTGGTGGCAGCCCATCTCCAGAGGGCGTAAGTCTGTGATGGTGCCCAAGTACTGTCACGTTTGAAAACATCCATTGATTCTGCTCTTTTTTCCCCCTTTTTTTTACCACCATACCTTAACACACTAGTACCCCTTCAAGGTAAACCTTCCAAAAAGTTGCTGGACTCTTGGTGCCTTTATTACAAGGGAAGGGAGGAAATACTTGTCTGGAGGACAGGGGGTGGGGAGAGGGTGGTTTCATTTGATTTTGTTTGAATTCTATTGCCTATTGTATAAATATGTTACTGGTTTGCACTAATAAGTGTGGGGAGTATTTCCTCAACATTTACTGTCGTATACTGCACATGTACTAGTCTCACAATTCTGTTCTGTAGTAACTGAAAACATCCCTATATCCAATGGTCTCTGGATCCCCTGAGAGTAGTCCTGTATGGTAGAGCTGTCTCTAGTGAGGGATCCTTTATTTGTACTCTTCACTATACAACGAGTTCCCCAGGGGCTACCATTTGTTATTGTGGATTCTTCCTACTGGGAGGATGGGGAGGGGTGCCCAGTAGGGGTGGGACTACTGGATCTACCGGTATCCGATACTGCCGGTATTGGGTGTACCGGCAGTATCGGATTAAACCCGGTAATCCCGGTAAATTACCGGATTCCCCCCGTACCAGATTTTTTACATTGTGGCCATTCAAATGAATGGCCACAATGTAAAAAAAACCCACAAAAAACCACAAACACTTTCCCTCCCCGAGTCCAGGCTGCGCAGGTGGAAGGGGGGGACACACCCCACCCACCCTGGCCAGCCTGGATTTAAACAACAACAAAAAATTCCCCTAAGTTCCCTAGTGCGGGCTCCGGACTGCCGCCGGCGACCCAGAGCCCGCATCAGCACTGCAGCAGCAGGTAAGTGTACCGGTACTTAACTGATCTCTGGGGTGGGGGGTGGTTTAACACCCCCCCACCCCAGGGATCACCCTACCTCCCCAATGCCATTGCCTACTTTGAGCTCCGGGTGGTGGCAGTGGAGCTCGGGCGGCTTCAGCACTGGCTGTGGCTGCCGGCTTCAGCACGCTACTAGGCCTTCTGGGGAGCTTCCAGGGGAACTCACTAGAGACTGCTCTGCTGCCATGGATGGCAGGGAGACACACAGGCCTAGTAGCATGCTGAAGCCGGCAGCAGCCACAGCCAGCACTGAAGCCGCCGGAGCGCTGCTGCCGCCGCTGCCGCCCGGAGCTCAAAGTAGGCAATGGCATTGGGGAGGTAGGGTGATCCCTGGGGTGGGGGGGTGTTAAACCACCCCCCACCCCAGGGATCAGTTAAGTACCGGTACACTTACCTGCTGCTGCAGTGCTGATGCGGGCTCTGGGTCGCTGGCGGCGGCCCAGAGCCCACACTAGGGGACTTAGGGGAATTTTTTGTTGTTGTTTAAATCCAGGCTGGGCAGGGTGGGTGGGGGGTGTCCCCCCTTCCACCCACACAGTCTGGGAGGGGGGAGGTTTTTTTTTTTTCCATTGATTTCAATGGGGACAGTTCCCCATTGAAATCAATGCAAAAGATCCACTACCGGTAAACCAGTATTAATCCGGTAAGCCGGTTTTTTAAAATCCGGGAACCGGTAAAACCAGTACCCGGTATTTGTCCTCATGTCCCACCCCTAGTGCCCAGTGCTTAATTGTTTGTAAAAAAATAAAAAAATAAAAAATTAAGCACCATTGCTCAAACCTGCCCCAGAAGTCCTACCCCTTGACTCTGGAAGCATGGGGGAGGGGGGGATTCAGAGGGGCTAGTGCAACTGCCCTACCAGGCCCTATGACTCCACTAGCTTCAGCCCCCATACCTACTATACCAGTTCTTGCTCAGGGCTGAATTAAATTTGATGGGGGCTGGGGCTGGGGCTGGGAGCTGTCACTGATCAGCTGTTTTGTGGTAAAATGCTCCCTTTACAAAACAGCCAATGAATGTCAGTAGCAAACTCTTCCCTGCCCATCTACAGCAGCCCAAGCCCCATCAGAAGAGACATGGTCTGAGGCTGGTGCTTCTATATGCAGCAATGGGTGCCAGGTTCTCACAGAGCAGAAGAGGTGACAGGGTCTGGAAGAAATGCCAGGGCTGCATCCTGGCTTGAAAACAGCTGCTGGGGCTGAGCCCTGGCACAAATTAAGCCCTGGCGATGCTGGTACAAGGAACAGGAGCCCAGAGGTTCCTGCCATTCAAGATATGGGACACCCCCAAGAGGATGGAGAGGTAGATAGACAGACCTTCTTGGGAACTGGCACACAGAGGAGAAGACAAGGGGGTGGGGGGAGGCAGCTACACCCTCCTTTCTCCTCTGAGGAGGCACATTCACCACTGCTCCTCCTCCTCTTCTGACTGCCTGTCCCTCTGTTTGAGAAAGTCTTCACTAACCAAAGAAATATAAAATGTTTCAGGAGAATTCATTACTCTTGAATGTGAGAGATATTTGTGACTAAACAAATATATATTTTTAGGATCAACTGAAAGTTTATAGACAAGTTTTTCTTTAATCACCATCCCCAGCGCTTGTTTCAGACTCTCCACGGGTAACATGTAATTATATTTCAGTCTGAAAGGAACTCCATACCAAAGGGCGTCCACCAAAAAGCTATGGGTGGAAGCCTGGAACATCCATTTTAAAGCACCATTCCATAGTTGTTACAACAACATAAATCATCTAAAGCAGCAGAATGCCTCCTTCCTTCTGCCCTAACATACATCGACATTTACTCACCATTCATGTGACTGGGCAGATTGAAATCCCAAACATACTATCCCACCAGAGAGAAATTCCACCTTCAGCTGCCTCGGCTCCCTGCTGATGCCTTCTCAAACAGTTCGGCTTTGCAGCATACCCAGGAGGTTAACAAAATCAAGCTATTTCAGACCTTGATGTGAGAGCTTTTTAGACGAAAAGCTCCCAGAGAATGCCTTGTCAGCTGCACCCTCCCATCCCTCTCGAATGGCATCACCTTTGAGGGCCTCTGCTGATCATGATTCCAGCAGTTTGACTCGGAGAGAGATGGTTTCCAAAGCAGCTGTGTCCCATTGAGGGTCTCCTTTTTGTAATTGCATTGTGGCTAGAGGCTAGGCAATTTGTGTGGGAATATGGGGGGCACATGCCCCCTCAGATTTTCTGAAGTCCTACAGAACCCTGGAGAAACCCTGCCCAGCCCCCACACCCGTGCCCACCTCCACCGACAGAGACTGGTTGCGTATGGCTAGTGGCAAGTATAACTTTAAAAAGAAATATAGCTTGCTCAGTTTCTAGCTATGGAGTGAGTGAGTGATCCATGATTATCCCCATTTGCAAAGGGTTGGTGGTGCCTAGAACAACCAAAGACAGGGAGGCGAAGGGAGGAGGGGGCAGGGGGAACAGTCCCATTCACTACAGTGACTGGGACTGTTCCCCCTGCTCCCTTCCCCTCCCTGTCTTTGGTTGTTCTAGGCATTCACTACAGTGACTGGGACTGTTCCCCCTGCTCCCCTCCCCTCCCTGTCTTTGGTTGTTCTAGCCACCACCAACCCTTTGCAAATGGGGATAATCATGGATCACTCACTCACTTCATAGCTAGAAACGGAGCAAGCTATATTTCTTTTTAAAGTTATTCTTGCCACTAGCCATACGCAACCAGTATCTGTTGTGTGTGTATATATATATAATATACAAAAAATAATAACTGGGCTCTAATGGCCTCCAGATATTATATTATTAATTAATTATTATAATAATAATTATTATTATTATTTTTATAAGCATTTATATAGCGCCAGCAATGTACCTGGCGCTTTACAGAGAATAAGATAGACACAGTCCCTGCCTGGGAGCTTACAATCTAAAGACAGGGGGAGGGGAGACAGGGAAGGGGGAACAGAGTGAGAGACAAGGGATGCAACATTCATGAGGATGCGAAAGCTCAGGTACACGTTCTTGGCTTGGTTCCTTCAAGTTATATGTCATATAATAACTTGAATCAATGGAATATACATTAAGAAAGATGAGACACCCATCAATTATTGTACAAGATCATGGTCTTTTGTTTATATAGTGTCAAAGCCACATCAGTTGACAAAAAGCCTGAGGCAAACAGAATAAAATACCCAATAGACAAAAAGGATGACAACACGGTTGATACTCCAAGATCAAGATTGTCTCTAGTTTGGGAAGGCCACAGTACATGGTTCACTTGATCGGGCTCATTAATATTCATCAGTAAAGCATTTGGGAAGACCAAAGGGGCAATCAAGATTATCTGCAGATTTGAAAGGACATATTATTTGATCCAGCCCATGCATTTTCATTGGTGAAGTACTGAGGAAGAATAAAAGGAAAAATGAGCCATGGACAATACATTTGAGTTTGAAGATTGATTTTACAATGATATTATGTGGGGTCTGCTGTTTGGATGTGGTCGGATTACTGTACATGATCTTAGTGTATAGAATCAATGTGCCAGTACCTCACAATTGCTTATATCCTGTTTATTTCTTCCTTACTCCATGTTCGAGTGGTGCTAATTGATTTGTCTATTTAAATGGGGACTGGTGGCAGCTCTTAACCATCAGGTGTTTTATATTTGACTAGAGGAAGGGACCTTGAAGTTATAGTGTTTCCAATAGGAGACTTGGCTGCCGCTGCCATTTTTTATCACTTATTTCCCCCTTTGGGAAGGTTTGTATTTTTTTTGCATGTATATGGTATGAGCACAATGAAATAGAGATGGAATGACCATATGGCTTAACCCTAAGCATGCTGCGGTAAGTCCCTGCTTTATTAGGCTGCAATCTGTCACATAGTATTCTAGGTGAGGCCTGACCAGAGCCAAATAGAGGGTAAAAGATCACCTCTGAAAGATCACCTGTCCTTCCATGTTTCATCGTGGCCCCCGCAGGTACCATTGCTTAGCCTTGTTCATACAAGGACGGGGGGGGGGGGAGGGGGTGTAGTCTCAGTTGCTGCCCCAATGCTTTGGAACCTGAGCATCTTCCTGAGGTGGTGTAAGATTTTGTTTATTTGAAAAGGCATTTGGCAGGCGGGGATAGGGGAATTGGGGTGGGGTTTGGTGGGTGGTTGGGGTAGAGGTGTGGGATTTTTATGATATTTTTTATTGCCAAGCCAAAGCAGTACCGTTGGAGTGCCTCCTGGCGATCTAATAAAGGCACACAAAAATTTAGTTTGGATCCGATCCAAGGGCTGTAAGACAAGTGGAGCCCACAGCTCTGCCCCATAAAGAAACTGGGAACCCACCTTGGCGTTAAACACCTCCAAGGTCATTTTAATCTCGATCCCCCCTGAGCGTAAAAATACTCTTCGAATAGCCAAAGCAGCCCTTATTCGCCAAGGTCTCGGTGCCCCTAATATGATGTACCCAGGACCCGCCACTACTAAAAAGGAGACCTAAATATTGAAAGGTCTTTACCTGCTCCAGTCATCTACCACCCACTTTCCATACATGGGTGTTGGCACACAGAGCCCTGGTAAATACCATTATTTTGGAATTGGCATAATTAATCTCCATAGTGTTGTCAATACAATACTGAGCAAAAGCCTGCAGCTGCCTATTTAGCCCGACTCTCGTTTGGGAAAGCAAAACAAGGTCGTCTGCAAAAGGCAGGCTGCCTATACACCAGATGGCCAACCTCGGTGGAAAAAAACTTAGATTGGTCATCACCAGAACCACCTCATTCAAAAAAAGATTGAAGAGAGTTGGGGCAAGGACACATCCTTGTCTCACCCCTCTATAGACAGGAACCTCCTGCAAAACATGCCCAGCCAAAGAGAGCTTAACCATCAAGGTGGATTAAATGTTATTGGTTTAAATGTTTTTATGGATTGTAAGCTGCCCTGAGCCTCAGGGAAGGGCAGCATATACATTCAAATGAACTAACTAACTAAAACAGACATGACAGCGGCCTGCTGTGGCCTGGGATCCACCGGCACGTGTGTTCACATACCATCAGATTGTTGGCCTGTGACTGCCCTGGGGTGGGCGGCTAACCCAGGCTGTGTCCTCGGAAAATCTCTGAGGAGGCAGCCTGGGCCAAGGGCTGCCAACGCAGGCCAGCCTGTTTGTTCGGCCCCGCCATCCCCACCTTGGGGCAGGGGCCACCATGGCTTTCCATCATGGTGGGGGCAGGGCTCTGGGAGCAGGGCAGAGGCGGGGCCACCCACCTGCATGTTTGATTAGTTCCCCGCCCTACCTGGGGTGTACAGATGGTGGGATGACTCTCTGGCCATGGGCATGTTAGTCCGGTGCCTCTCCTAGACCCAGGGAGGGGTCAGCTGCTGTTTTCTGCCCCGGGTGAGAGAGCCACCCGCACATCTGTTTTTACCAAGAGAGGATCAGTCACTTCCCTTGTCTTGAAGACAATGCTTCTGATTTATGCAAGCCAAAATAATGTTTGTCTTTTTAGCTGCTGCATCACATTTTCGATTCAGTAAATCTGTCCTCTAATATAACCCTCAGATCCTTTTCAGAAGTACTTCAGCCCAGTCAGTCATCTCCCATTTTGTATTTGTCCTTTTGATTTTACTTATCTGTGTGTAATACATTGTAGTTTTTGTTGAATTTCATCTCGTTGTTTTCAGCACAAATTTCCAGATTATCAAGGTTACTTTGAATTCTGATCCGATCCTCTAGTGTGTTTGCAATCTCTCCCAGCTTTGTGCCACCAGCAAACTTAAGAATTCTTTTTATCACTTCATCCAGGTTGTAGATGAAGTGTTAAACAGCACTGGACCCAAGACAGACCTTGAGGGGTCCCTGCTCATTACCTGTTCCTAGTCTGACAAAGAATAATTGTTTCCAACCTGACAGTCCTGTTATTGACACCCACTATACAGACAAGGAACAGAGCCTGAAAGATGGTGACTTGCAACAGTGCCCACCCAGTGAGACTAGGATTTAAAGTCAGGACCTACAGTCCAACATATTATCCATTGGAGCCAAATGCCTGACTATTATGTTCTCTCTCTTATACATGCACACTACATGTATATGTGAATACCCAGTCTAGCCCAGGGGTGGGGAAACTTTTTCTTCCCAGGGGCCACTCTGAAAATTAGTACAAGCTCAAGGACCACACAGAAATAGGGGATGGAGGTGCTTAAGGGGTGTGCTCAGGGAGAGGAGGCCCTGTGTCATGAACTTGTCCTCTAGCCTTCAGTGCATGCCCTCATCTCTGCTGACATTGATGAGGAGTGTATAGTTTAATTTCATTTGTCATAATTTTTTTAAATTAATGAATGAGGAAAGAAGAATGTGTAGCTTGGTCTGATGTTTAATAAATGGTAGACTTTCATTTTTTTTCAGTTGAAAGGGATGCCTCCCTTTGGTTTGTGAAGGTTACTTGGGAATAGTTAATAGTATTGTATTATATGTATGGTATTTTGTTAATAATAGGAGGGTAAGAGAAAGTTGCTTAATGTACCACTTACAATCATGTTAAAGTTTGAGTATAATTTGGAATGCCACCTTAACTAGGTTTTAAACCGCAGGTTTTTTAATTATGTAATTCCAGATTTGGCCCATACTAAAAGTGGCCTATATTTTATGGCTATCATCATGATATGGACAACTGTCCAAATGTGGATAAAAATAAGACCTTGTAAATTAATTGAATTCTCATATCTAATGATGAAAAAACATTAGCCCATTGAATGCATTGACTGAAGTTCACCCAGTTTTCACCACTGTTAAACAAGGCGTTGAAAAGCACCTCCTCATTGATATAAAAGCAGCGTGGGGAGTGTTTACATGCTCCCCACGCTGCCGGAAATGACGTGCTTCCCATTGCCGGCAGTGGCTGGAGATGCGGTGCTTTGAAGAGGTGTGTTCTCAAAGCATGAAAAGTGAGGCTTTCAGAACGCGCCTCTTCAATGCACTGTATCTCCAGCCGCTGCCGTCAACGGGGAGCACGTCACTTCAGGCAGCGCGGGGAGCATGTTAACACTCCCCGCGCGGCTTTTTTCTCAACGCAGGGCTCAGGAGGCACTTTTCAGCGCCACGTTTAAAAGCGGTGTCAGACTTCAGTAATTCAGTAAATTCAGTTGAAGTCTGGGACCTTAAACTGTTTTTGCTTTAAGAGGAAATTTGCATACCATGAAGATTTTCCCCTGGCTGACCAAACCTAACGGTCACAGAGAAGCTGCTGCAGCTGATCTCAGATATATAATGATTCCAATAAACATGACAATGAAAGTGCAACTGAGATACAGCAGCCACTATTCTATATTCCCAGTTGCAGTTTGTTTATGAAACTCATTTGTTCTTGCTGTTTAGCTGCAGTCTCTTGGCAATGTCTAGAAGGCTAATGAATCAAAATGTATGTAATTGTATGTAATTGTTTTGTTTACAGTTGACACATGGTATATTTCGGAAACAATTCAGATCTTTTGGATGGGGTAGACTGTGTGCAAAGTTTCGCCATTATTTTATGCTAATACTTTTTGACATTTTATACTCACTAAAATGTAGGGAAAGAAAATCAACCAAAATTGTTTTTGTAACATCACAATGAGAGCTATGACAATTTTACATCAGCTGCACATCTGCTCCTAAGGCTGGTTTAGTTACATTAACTCTGAAAAGAGCAGGCAAAAAAAGCTGAATATACTATTTAAAGCCAGGATTAAAATAAAGCGGTGATGAAAAACAAAAAATAAAAACAAATGCAGGAAACCCCAGAAGTGTGTTTCTGAATTTGCCATTAAGGGTAAATCTGGTGAACTCTCCTGAACCATTGTATTTTTGCTGACCATAGTGAGAGGACATTGTTTGGGGAAGTCATACTAGCCAATAACCTCAACTCCTTTTCTGTCTGTCTGAGATACTAATATTGCTCCCGTTAACATTATTTTTTATTATTATTTATTATTAACATAGCTCCAGCAAAGTGCCTGGTGCTGAACAGCTGTGATTAGAGACAGGTCCTTTGCTATCCTAAGAGACTTACAATCTAGAACTGCTGGGGGAAAGGAGGCAAGAAAAGAGACATGTTGGGAAAGGTCAGGATTACATTAATGAAACTGAGAAACTGCAGGTGCATACCTTACTTACAAAGTGGAGGAGGGGGGATCCTGAAGGATGAGACCGTATAAGACTGCATCAGTGAGCAGCAATCTGTGCTGATGAGGAGCTAAGGAAAGCCTGATGGAAGAGGTAGGTTCTTAGGAAGGATTTGAAAGCTGGGTGGGAGGGAGTGAGGAGGAGAGTCTATTAACACATGGCTCGTCGGACCCTGGAGCTGCTTTGTCCCCCCTCGTGACAGTAAAGTGCCAGGTACACAGCTGGTGCTATACAAGTGCTTATAATAATAATAATAATAATTAATTAATAGTATATATATATAGAGAGAGAGAGAGAGTAGGGTGTCTTTATATGTGACACCAGTGCACCATGAACAACACTGTTAGGAACACAGCATTATGGGTAGCATACACTGTTAGGAACACAGTATTATGGGTAGTATGTAGAAAACACTGCACTAAAGTAATCTTAGTAAGGCTGCCAGAGTTGGCATGGAGCTCTCTGGAATGTAAACTCAGAGACGGACCTCAAAGTAAAGTAGTGTTTACAATAAATCCATGTTATCTGGATGATACCATAAGGAACGAACAAGAACCGAATGAGCTGCAGAGGGCAGAAGCCAGAAGGTACAAAGAGAAGAAACCTAAATGTACTCAAACACAGAACAGGGGGGCTTGAGTGGTTTCCATGGTAATTAACCGTAATAACTAAATACATGTGATGAAAGGGTCCAGTTAGGATGGAGACATGCCAATATAAGATGGATGAATATGTAAGCGGAAAAGGTATATAACCTGGGTCTTCGCTCTTTGGACTGTGCCAGCCCACCCGATGTAAATTGTGTGTGTGCTCTGTGCTCCTCTGTGGAGGTAAAAGAAACAAGTCCATCTTGCTTACTGAACAGTCTGGTCTCAGCGTTTGAGTTCCTGCCTATGTGCTGCTTTTGCTCTTCCCTACTGAATCCTTACCCTAGACACCAGGCGATACTGAATCCGTACATCACAAGACAACAACCCACAGCTACATTGCGTGGGCCCCGTGAGGACCCCAGCAGATGGGCTGGTGTTTCCCCTGGCTGCGGTCTGCCCATGCGCTGCCCCTTCCCCAGCATAAAGTTGCAGTCACTCCTGTGACCACTCTTTAACTGCAACTCTATGGTGGTGAACTCAGCCTGCCCCATGACCCCCCCACACATTAGATGGGAAGCAGCCTCAGGGCAGCACATTACCTGTTTGGGCTGGGTTATCCCCAGAAAGGTGGAGCACGTTGTGCAGGCCAATGCAGAGCTCCCCCAGTCCAAACTGGGGTGAACATCTGGCGGCTGCCCTTCACACAGGCATGTAAATCCAGGGCAATGGGGGCCCCATCTCCTCTGTTAACACCTTATAAGTGCTCAGGGAGAATGTTGCAGGCCTAGGGAGAATGAGGGAAGGGGCAAAGATAGGTTAGGAACCAGGAGTCTCTGGGGTGGGTGAGGGTGGTGGCAGAAGCAGAGTGAAATTCCCGGGTGGGAATGTGGTGGGAAATGAGGGAAGGAGGATAGGAAGAAGCAAGGCCATGAAGAGTCTTGGTGAGGACAAGGAGTTTGCGCTGGATGAAAAGGGGGAGATGAAGCAGAGAGAGAGAGAGAGAAGGCATGCGTTGAACATGATCAAAGCAGCAGGTGAGATAGATAACTTTGGCAGTGGAATATTGAAGAGAAAGTCAAGGTGAGAGTGGGGAAAGTAGCACCTGAGCGTCTCTGAGAGAAGAAAAGGGAAAGACCACTGAGAAAAGCAACAGCTCCATGCTAGGTCAACTTAAAAAATAAGGCTGGCTTATATTGCCATCTTGTGGTGTCTGACAATCAAGCTATATTACAGATGCCTGAGTTTAGTAACGTGTATCTTTGCAGTGCTCACTGTCTATTGCAAGGTTATGAAATCTCACAATTTATTATAAGTCTCATGACTGAAGGGTTTCTTAAAGCCTGAGATCATGTGGAACAGGTAATTATGTGAGGATTTCAGTTTTTATTTTTTTTAAAAAAGATTCTAGCACTCATGGTTGCAAAGAAAATCTTGACTATGGGTAATTTCAGCCATTACGAGATCACAGTCAACCGCAGTGAACCACTCTCAACCCTGCTGCAGGGTCAAAGAGCTCCAAACGTCTGATCGGCGTTCGCCATATGTTCATCACAGACAATCACCAGTAGGGGACAAAACTAACCACCCTTCCGGAGGTCGGGACCCGACCATCTCTGGAAGGGTGGTCAAAGCAATTCCCACCGGGAAACCGCAAAAAGTAACGAGTGAACACCAACCACCAGCCGGAAGCAAACAAAATTATCCCCAGCCGGGGCGAAAGCACTCAGCATCGCCGCCAGGCAATGAGCAACACACAGACTGGGGAGGGAGATTTAAAGGGCACACAGCAGCAGGGGAACGTGGCGGGATGGAGCAAGGCGGAAGGGAGAGGAGAGCGGAGGGCGAGCAAGGAAGGGAGGAGGAGGAGGTGGTGGTGCTGGAGATGGAGGTGGTGGAGGAGGAGCAGCAGCCAGGGCAGGCCACCCCAGAGGGGACAACCGGACAGGAGATGGAAGCACCCCTGAAACGGGTAAGGAGAGCGAGGGGGGCCCACACAGGGGCATGGAGGGGGCGCCCGGCAGGAGGGGGGAAGGAAGGAGGGCTGCAGGGTCAAGGGACCCAGGCAACTAACACCCCCCGTTACAACCCACAGACCTGGAAATGGGCTGGGGAGCCGGAGCTCCCAGAGGAGACAGGCGGAGGGCACACAGGAGGAGGAGGAGCAGGAGGGCACACACAGGAGATTGCTCTACCATCAAGGGGGGCAATGGGGGCCAGAAAGAGTTCCAGGACTTCATCCGGATCTGGGGGTCCCTGGAGCACCAGGTGGAACTCGCAATAAACATGTGGAACGAGCATGTGTACAACGCGATAGTGCGGGCCATGGAGGCGGTGGGTCACCAAAGGACAGTGGTCCAATGCTACTCCAAGGTGAATGAGCTCAAGAGGGGGTACAAGATGATAAAGGACAATAACCAATGGTCCAGACATGGAGTACGGACCATCCCCTACTACGATGCCCTGGACCGCATCCCACACATGAAGGGCTCCATAGTCGCCCCATGACTCGTGGGGAGTGCTGTGGTCCAGGGCAGGGAACAGGCTGATGTACCCCCACCCCTAGCAGCCCCGCAAGAAGGCACCAGCTCCAGGGGTCCAGCCCCCCAAGAGGAACACCCCGGGACCTCGGGGACCAGCAGGCCCCCCTCGTACAGCAGCACTGGGAGCCCACACCCGCAGTCTGACTTGGGAGGATCCGAGGCCGGTACACTGGTCACTCTCAGCCAGTGGATGCAGGGGGACCACAGCCACACTGAGGGGCCAGCCTCCGAGGTCTCAGAGACTGACATTGAGGGTAGGCAAGCAGCTGGGAGGGGGAACAGACCGTAGGTCACTGCTGCTACATGCAGGGACCATGAGCACATACGTGATGGCAGCCGCTCTGCCAGGCATCCTGCTGGCCCCTACGCCAGTGCTGGGCCCCACAGTGCCCCCACTGCCCCCTTCACCACCCCAGCCACCGGCACGCCCGCAGGGCCTGCGCATCTGCCTCCCGGTCCCACCAGGCCTCTGGAGATAGTAGCTTCCTGGGGGGCCCCTCCGGCACTGGGGTCTCCCCCCACCCCAACCCCACTGGCCATCCCGGACACAGAGGCCTCCCAGGACACAGTCGGGGACACGGACAGCGGGGGTGAGGGGAGCTCCCAGAATTCCATGCCGCCCGCAGGGTGGTCGAAGGGATGGCCCTAGAAGCTCCAGGGTTGGGAGGGAAGGGGGGGGAGGAAGGGGCACATGGGCACACTCTGCACAATAAACGCATGGGTGGAAATGATCTCTAACTTTATTGTGCATCTCTGTACAGTGGTTTGGGCCAGAGGGAGAGCTGCAGTTGTGGGCTGGGATCAGGTGGTGGATACAGAGGGGGGGGCAGAGCTCTCAGGCGGCGGCATCTCTGGAAACCCGCCTCACCAGGGCAGCTCAGATCCACTTGGCGTAGCAGTACTCCCTCGGGTTATCGGCGTTCACATAGAGCGGCATGGGTCCAGGTGGGTGCTAAGGCATGGGGAACTCGAGGGCGGCCCCATCAGTCTCACACACATTGTGCAGCACACAGCAGGCACCGATCACAAGGGCCAAGGTCTCTACCATGTAGTCCAGTCGGGCTGCTAGGCACCTCTAGTGCTCCTGAACGAATCCTGCACAAGCTCCTAGTCTTCACCTATAAAGCTCTTCACAACCTCGCTCCCCCCTACCTCTCTGCACTTATCGCCCTCCATACTCCAGCCCGTGCACTTC
>QEPC01006427.1:1072267-1091897 GCA_003113815.1 Sphenodon punctatus
GGTCGCCGGGACCACATAACACCTGTGCTCTGGGCTCTGCACTGACTGCCAATAGCGTGCCGAGCCAGGTTCAAGGTATTGGTGTTGATTTATAAGGCCCTTTATGGTCTCGGCCCCTCATACCTCAGGGATCGCCTCACCCTCCATGCCCCAGAGTGGCTCCTTTGGTCTGCCGGGGGTGCCTTCTTGGAGGTCCCCCGTGTTAAGCGGGGGGCCACAATGGAGAGGGCATTCTCGGTGGCCAGGCCGCACCTTTGGAATTCCCTCCCGGAGGAAGCTCGCCTGGCACCGAGCCTTTTAACATGCCAGCGAGTTTGTAAAACCTGGCTGTTCACCCAGGCCTTTGGGGAGGATGGGTGGGTGGGTTGGTGGGATTTTATCCCCCTACCCTTCTTTATTGTTTGTTATTATTTGTTGTCCCTTCCCTGTTTTATTTGTAAGATTTTTATAACTGTTTTAAATGTTTTTAAGGTTGTTTTACTTTTTGAAAATTTGTTAGCCACCCCGAGCTGCTTGCAGGAGGGGCGGGGTATAAATGCATTAACTAAATATAAATAAATCTGGATGTATTAAGTCACGTACTATTATTACCAGTCTATTTGCTAGACATTTAGTAAAAATTTTATAATCCGTATTAATAATGAAATTGGTCTATAAGTCTTACAATTATCTGCCTCCCTTCCTGGTTTGGGAATCACTGTTATTATTGCTTCATAAAAAGAAGGAGGCATATAAATGTCTTCTAACATACTATTGTAGACATTCAAAAGGTGTTGTCCAAAAACCCCTATAAATGTCTGGCAAAATTCCCCTGGTAACCCATCGGGTCCCACTGCCTTATTAATCAGCAATGTTTTTATGACTTCCATTATTTCCTCTCTATTGAGTGGGGCATTCAAAAATGCCCGTTGGTCAACATTTAACTTGGGAAGTTCATATTTTTTCAAAAAATTATCAATGTCTATATTCTTAGGGTCAGTAGTACTATATAATTTAACACCATCCTGGTGGTTTTGTACCTTTATTTTCACCATTCTAGCCAGAGTTTTTCCGGATTTATTATTCTGTTCAAAATAATCACATCTAATCCGCTTCAACTTTCTAGTAGTGTTTACCATTTCCTCTATATTGATACTCACTCTCAATTTTAATAACTCCTTATGTGACTTTTGAGATGGATTTTGTTTTAATTTAGTTTCTACTATTCTTAATTGTTCATATTTTCTTAATAAGCAAATGAGTTTTAAAAAAAAACCAACCCATGGTGATGGAGACAAATCTGTTTACATAATGAAGATGTCTAATACAACACATGTTGGAAAATCCCAATAAACAAGAACATATTAGTAAATGAGCTCATTAAACTTCCTGGTAAGTTGCCTGTATTATGGAATATCAATCAGTTAAATTTTGCATATGTATAATTTATTCGTGTTGTGAAGAGTACACAATTAAAGAGTCAGGTCCTATACACTCTCTGTCTTCACTAGTATTACAAGGCAGGTTCCAAACTCTGCAATACTGGGTAATTTCAGACGTAATGATACCACGGTCAACCACAGTGAATCCCTTGTGGTGGCCATTGGTCCCGTTACGTCTGTTCTGCTTCCCGCCAGATGTTCACCCCAGTGAATCACTGGCAGGAATCAGATTGACCACGATTCCGGACCTCCGGCTTCCCAGAGGTCCAGAATCGTGGTGGGATTGGGCCCCAACCATGATCGTATTGGCCACGATCTGGGATGGGCTGCAGGTTACGTCAGTTACCTGCAGCCCGTCTGGATCGTGGTCCTGACCACGGGATGGGATTGGGCGCAGCGACTGGATTGGCCGCTGCACCTGCCCATCTCCCAGAGGGCGGCGGCTGAGGGAGCACGGGGGGATGAGGCTGTGCGGCCACACGTCACGCCATGCAGCCCCACCCCCTCCCCGATCCCCACTGAGAATCAGGCTGGCACGTCTAAAGGATGGCTAGCCTGATTCCTGACTGGGATCTGATCGAGATTCCTGACTGGGATCCAAAACAGATCTGAAATGGATCCCGGTCCATGGTTCAGCGTGGCAGGCCTCTGGGCCTGGTACATCTGAAATTACCCACAGGAGATGCTCCAGGAATCCTTATGATTGATATGTTATATGATGTTAGATATGTCAGTAATAATGACAATCCTACACTTGTTACTCACAGAATTTAATGACAAGGCCCAATGCTATTATAATTTAGTTTCACTCAAGTGTTTTACAAGACAGCATTTCTATACTCTTAGAAAACAGGGTTAATTGAAAATTTTGCCTAAGGAGCAAGTAGAGAGTATTAATGATTTTAAAATTTATTTTTTATTTATTAATTATTATTATTTTACACTGATAGTTTGAGCCTAATTCTAATCCTACTTCCACAGCTGTAAGTCAGCTGAACTCAGTTGTGTTACACTGGTGTATATTGTAACATGCTATAAAAACTTGAAGTGCCCATCTGAATTTAATTTTCACCACCCTAATAAGGAAACAACAATTTCAGCCAAGCATTTCAGCTACACTTCCATAGAAAAGGAGAAACTGGTATTTTAAACATACGTTTATTTAAAAGAATATAAATGTCAAATTGTGTTTTGCAATAGAATACAAAATTACACTGATTTCTAACAACATAGCTGCTGGAATTATGGGACAAAGATCCTATTAAGGAACTTTACTACATAATCCTTTGAAGAAGAATCTCTGATTAACTCTGTCATGCCTAGTGAGTTTCATGTCAAAGAAGTGAAATGTGTACCTGCAAATCCTGACTTCCTCTCAAAGGGTTCATCTATGGGTGAAAACAGACATGACACTAACCACCCTTTAACCACCCTTGGTGGTCATTTATGCATGTTTCAGGGTTGCATAGGGCACCAATACAGCCCTGCAACATGCATAAATAACCACCAAGGGTGGTTAAAGGGTGGTTAGCGTCATGTCTGTTTTCACCCTATGTTAGGGCTTACACTTTCAGTAATAGGCAGAAATCCCAGCCTGCATGTCAGCCTGGTTCAAAACACTAGCACGATGTTTGCTTAGAGAATATAGCAAATGAAAATAGCAATTGAATGAATAGCAATTAAATGAATATAGCAATTGCAGCAAGTTCTTTGTCTCTTGCTTATCAGGTTTCCATCTGAAAGCAAATCTGAGAATTGGAATATAAGTGCCTATGAAATCTGTCATTTGACAGTTTAGGGCCTTGTCCAGGAATTGTTTCATGCACAGTGAAGTTAATGGAAGCTTTGCATTCAAATCAAGGCCTTTCATATTCAAGAGACAGTTAACTAGAAACTGATTGCAGGTGCAGTAGTGTGAATTTGGAGTAAGTCCTTTCACTGATGAAATCGAGATCGGAATTCAACCAACAACTGTTGCTGTACTTCTATCATCAGTTCCCAAACTTCTTGCTTATGTCCTATAACCGTGGGACCATCAACAAAGACTTTCTGCAGATAGTATGTCCCGTTCCTGGAATCACAACCCATTGGCCCTTTTTACACAGGTGGCACCCATGCATGAACACCCAGGTGTTCATGTGCGAGTGCCACCCATGTAAATCCTGCGGGGGTGGGTGTGCGCGCTCCTGTGCACACGCATGCAAACCCATCCCCACGCATGGAGGCACCGGACAAAACAGAGGTGCCTCCATGTGCGGGGGTGGGTGTAGATGGGGGTGTGCCCGTCTACACCTTCCCCCCACCCTGCGCACATAGACCCACCCACCCCGCACTGCAGCCCATGTAAAAAGGGCCATAGTTTGAGAACCTATATGGTGGGATTTTCCAAAATGCTTCATGTTGACTTAAATTTGCTTTCACTGAAGTCAATGGAAACTTAGCAATTTTTTCCTTCCAAGCAAAGCTAGGCTACTGCTGAGTATGTTTAAAAGTCTCACTATTGCCGGGTCAATTATTTCAGGGGGGGAAATTTATAACACAGCAAAAATGCAAAGAGATAATACAAGGGGAGGTAGACAGACACCTTTCAATATATACAGCTAAAAAGTATGTTCACAAGAAAGGGTGAGACTGAAAATTTTAATAGATCAGCCCAAAATATGGAAAAAATCTTATTAGAGTATACAGGAAATAGAGGCAGGGTATCTAGAATTTATGATCAACTTAAAAATATATGGTTCAAGGAAGAACACAAATATATGATTAAATGGGAGAAGGATTTGAACACACAACTAAGCAAACAAGATAAAGCAGAGATTTGGAACCATATGCATAAATGTTCTAGGGCTCTGCAATTCAGGGAAATACAAATAAAATTAATAATGAGGTATTATTTAACCCCAACAAGACTAGAAAAAATGGGAAGAGAGGCAGGTGGATTATGTTGGAGGGGGTGTGGGGAGAGGGGCACATATATGCATTGCTGGTGGGAATGCAGTATTATTAAACCGTTTTGGATACAAATTTGGAAATGTGTAAATAAAGTGGCAGGAACTCAAGTGCCCTTCACCCCAGAAATAGGATTGCTGGGGAAATATTCAGAAGCAGAGATTATACAAAAAAAGGGCGAACTCATGTAAAAAGCTCTGCCTGGTGGCAATCAGTTTAATCGCAAGGAAATGGAAAGATGTAAAAGAACCCACCTTCCCAGAATGGATGAACCACCTTTGGTATATGTTCTCTATGGAAAAAACAACATTGGGATTGAGAGAAAGAAAACAGCGAAAAGACTTTGAAGCAACATGGTATCCCTGCATAACCATAATGCAACGTGAAACAGTGGGAAAAGATGAAAACGCATACTTGTTTGACTTTTATATCTAAGGGACAAAGATGCACCGGACTCGGCAAAGTTGGGGAGGGGGGAGAGGGGAGGGAAGAGGAGTCCAAACAACAAAAATGTAAGATTTGAGAGTGTGAAATATTGGTATGTTAAAAGTTTTTATATATATATATATATATATATATATATATATATATATATATATATATATATTTATTTATTTATTTTAAAAAGGCTCACTATTGCCGAGTGTTTTTAAAAGTCTCATTTACACATTGCAATCCTGAAACCAGTTACTCATGAGTAGTCCATAGGCTCAGTAGGACTTCTGGGGAGTGTGTGGTTTTAATTTTGTTGACAGTCCACTTTTGTGTGCATGTGTATGGTTATATTTTGAAAGAAAAGAGTTACTTAGATGAGGGACCTTTTAAAGTATCTCTGACTACTAACAACTTGATGGGCTTGTCTAGCTGTTAGCATGCTGTAGCTCATAGCCATTGTTATACATGTAATTAATTATTATAAGCAATCCAGTCATCTGAACACTGGTATTCTTGACCAGATTGAACATACTGACAATACAATGCATCTTTTCCCAGAAAGTAAGATGGGGAAAGTCTTTGCAAAACAACTGCACTGAACTGATATGTCAGCTTTCTTCTGATTTTAATAATTTCCCCTGTTCTTCCATAATTCCTCAGGGCTCTGGCCATTTTCTGATAAGTCATGATCTTCCGATTTCCTTTTCGTTCTCCCCACAGCTCTGCAAGTCTCTCCTTGTTTTTGGAGACAAACTGGAAAACCCCATTGTCTTTATCTACCCATTGGATACAGTTTTCCATTTCTGGGTCATACAGAGATTCATGAAGATATTCAAACAGGCGAAGCTTTTTTCTACCTATCAAAAAACAAAATGCAAATGGTCAGTCAATAGGATCTTTTCAGAAAGGTGGTTTGCTGCCCATTCCTTGGAAAGAAGTCTAAAAGGGCACTTTCTCACATTGTAAAATGTCCGCATTGTTTTATCTGGTTGCTTAAGATGCGCATTAAAATTTGCTATTCCCCATTCATACATTCTACTTTTCTCCTCATTTTAACTTAATGCACATTGTAAAATTGTACATCATAAGTATTCCCACATTCCGTTTGCACATATTTTCCTTGCTTTTATCCGCATTCTCAGCATTACAGGAAGGAAACCAGAAATGACCTCTCTCCCCTCCTCCAGAAGCTGTTTCTCCCACCAGTCCGCAGGTTCTTTCCCTGCTTCATTTGCCATACCTGGAGTAGCATCAGCTCTCTCTGTGGACTTCCATTGGCCTGGAAGATTAACAGAGGATTCCTGTGCGTTCTTTTATGTGCTGTATTCCCACACTGAAAATAGGTGTATTATGTGAATGTGGTTTCAATGCAGCACTCATTCAATCAATCTATACGCATAATTTTAAAAGTCCTTATTCAAGACAGTTTGGAGTGCCTTGTAATGTGCTTTTCAAACATGCACGTTGGATGGAAAACATGAGGATGAAGGCATTCCCAAGCTACCAAAATATCTGAATAAAATAATAATGCACATAAATCAATGATGTAGGAAAGCAGCCTTATAGAAAAAGCTTAGGTTAACCCACTGCTTGGTCAGTAATTGAAACTTCAGAAGTAGGAGACTAGCAGAAGACTGTGTTACAGCTGCAACATGTAGGCTGGCTATGGTGACAAGGATTTGATAGTTAGAATTTCAATAGTGATGGCTTGCCTGCTAGGTGTAAAAGTCAGATCTCACAAGTCATTTAGAATCCAGAGATATGGGGTAATTTCAGACGTGATCGGTCTTTTGGCCCGTCATGCTGAACCCTGGACCGGGATCCGTCTTGGATCCCGGTCTGTGATCAGACTGGCCATCCATCAGACGTTCCAGCCTGATCGCAGAGGGGAATCTCTGAGGGGGCGGGGCTGCGCGGTGCGACCGCTAAGCTCTGCCCCCCCCATGCGTCCATGGCCGCCGGCCCTTGGGGAGACAGGTGCAGTGGCCAATCAGGCCACTGTGCCCGATTCCATCCCGTGGTTGGGACCTGGTTCCGGGACGGGGCTGGCAATGGCCACAATGAACGATTGTTTGCCAGCCCCATCCCGGATCGTGACCAACCTAACCACAGTTCTGGAGGTGAGGCCGGCCTCACCTCCAGAACCGTGGTCAATTTGATCCCGGCGGGTGTTCACTGTTGACTACGATCCCGTAACATCTGAAATTACCCAAAGTGTAGTCGCCGTGTTGGTCCCAAATGACAGAAAGACAAAGTGGTTCAAATGATATCTTTTATTGGACCAACTTTATGACCAACAGTAATTTAGAGAGAGACTGGCAGTGGTTCTGCTGGTTAAGATATGTATTGGTACTAATGCCAAATGAAGTGGCAGGAGAGAGCATTCTGGAAGTTAAATTTTGATTACTAGGGGTGTTTTTAGACAAGATGCTACTCATGTGGGAGGGCAATAAACCCAGCAAATTACCTGCACATGTAAACTACTCTCCTGTAAATCTTGTGGAAATGTCAGCATGTTAATGCGTATCTGGAAACCCTAGATATTGAAGGTTTCTGAATGTACATTTGACTCACACAAATTGCTCATCATGCATGTCTAAAAATGCCCTGATTATGATTCTTGTGGGAGTATCCCGTGCGGATGTCATGTTACAATCCTGTGATCCCCAGCACCACCTTCTTTGTCGCAGATGAGGAATGATTGCAGGAGATCACAAACCCCCATGGTTTTCATGCATGTCTAAAAATGCCCTAGGTGATTAAGGCCTCTAGATTAGCTCTCAAGTTTTTTTTATTCCAATCATAGAGACACTTAGACAGAATGCAAAGAGGTGAGGGTTACATTTGTTTGACCCTAGGGACATTTTGAGGAATAAAGAACCTATGCAGTAGATAAAGCAAAGTAGAAACAAGGGATAGCAGTAACCCATGTTGGGCCAAAACATCTGTTAGGAATGACAGTAATACTGTGTCTAGTACTGATGCAGTTGAACTGGAGGAGGAACTATTTGTGATCACAGAGGTACTTTCCAAAAAAGTTAACTTTCCAAAGTGCATGTCAAGAAATAAATACCATACTACCTGAAACCTAGAAGCAAATATAGATTACTTATAATGCTTGGCAATGAGAGAGAATGTGGACATAATAGCTGCTTCTGAAAAAAAAGGTACAACGGCAAATGTCACTGGGATAATGTAATTCCTGACTATAAAATTATACTGAAAGAAAATATTAATTTGCAACAGCATGGGAGTAGCATAACAGTAGAAAGATCTTGGCAAATAAAATTTAACATTTCTGAATGGAAAATCTGTATGGATACAAATACAAAATTGGGGGTTGTGGGTGGGGTAGGTGTATGAGGGAGGATGGATGGGGGGAATGTGGTTTTGGGTGGGTGTTGTGAGGGGTTGGGGTGGGTTCTGGGGGTATGTTTATGTTTTAATGTTTATTTTTTATGCGTGTTGTATGTTATGTGAGCCACTCTGAGCCTTTTTAAGGGAAGGGTGGGATAAAAATCTAAATAAATAAAAACTAGGTTATAAAAATATAAATGTATTGGTAAAATATGTTATACTGACCTCCTGTTCAAGATGATAATTTGAGTACATAATATAGGGTATTTTCAAACATGACGGCGCTAGTCGCCACTACACCTAGATTCTGCCCGGGGTCCTGACAGAGTTAGGTAGAGCGGACCATCAGACGTGACGACCCACTCTACCTCTGGGTTGCGCACTGCCATGGTCCATGGTATGTTTGTTCCCGCCCACAACAAACAACTGGCAGGCAAGAAACAAACGTGACACCACCGTGGGTGGCCACACTGGAGTAAGCGTGGCCACCCATGGTAGCGTCACATTTGAAAATGCCCATAGAGAGGTAAGAATGAAGCAATTAAGAAATTGAGGTTGATGGGATTTACAAGTTCATAAGTAATTTCAGGATTGGCCTAAATCTAATGAAACAGAAACAACAAGAACATTCAGTTACCTAATATACTCATCAAATGTCACATCAAGGTAAGGTTTAACAAAACAAGTTTTCAGACTTTTTAAACGAACGACCTCATAGACGCTACTCTAAATTTATTCCTAAGAGATGAAGACAAAATAGTTCAGGTGATATCTTTGATATCACCAATTGGATCAGCTGTAGCTGGTAAGACTATGCAAGCTTTTGGGCCACACGGGGCCCCCTCTTCAGGCATGTAGCATAGCCAGGCTGGGGAACATGCCTGGGGAAGGGCCCTGTGTGGCTTATTTCCACCAACAAGAGTTGGTTCAATAAAAGATATAATTCGAACCACTTTGTCTCACTTACAAATTCCTACAGGCACGTTCAAATGAAATGCTGCTTATGCTCCTGTAATTTACTCAGCCTCAGGTAATGGCTAGTAGAGCCTCGCAGCTGGATCTGATCTCGGTGGGTCCCAAGGCCCCATGGGTGCAGGAAAAGCCCCCCTCTTGTGGGTGAGACTGGATGGGCACAAGTCTGCTTCCACAGTAATTCCTGCATTTTTAAAAATTCCGTTCTCTCACCTGCCGTAGCTGTTTGGCAGGAATCAGGCCACTCCCTTCCTCTCAGAACTGGGGGTGGGAGGGGAAAAACATGCACTTTCTAGCCTCTTCTCTTCTGCTATTAAACATGGAATTTTGTCAGATGGAGGCTCAGAACAAATGGGGTGGGGGAGAGAATCAGGAATGAGCAGGAGTTGGCCCTGTGGGTCACGTTAGGAGCTGGAAGCTAAAATAACTTCCCTTCAGGGCTCTAATGTGTAGTACATTACTCCCTGGGGTCAGTTGCCTCTTGGCAATTGTTCATATGACTGCTCTCACATAGTAGCAGTCAGGGCAGGGAAGATGATAACTTAACCCCCTGGTAGAAGTGGTTACACAAACAGCTGTACCCTCAAACCTTGTGTATGCATAAGCAAAGCTAGCCTAGGTGATCAGCATTCATGTGCACATACATGAAATTTCAAGTCATGTTTAGCTTAGTCTAAGGTGTTTATTCAAGAAGCAATGATAGTTAAACCACAAGTGTACCACTAGTGTGGAATAGTGTCAAATTAAAATCAAACATTGCTGTAGTGGAGGGATCATACTTAATGCTACACTAAAATCAGAATGGGTATTTTAAAAAAACAACCACCCAACAACAGACCCAAAAATGGGGAAGTTTGTTAAGGACCCTATAGTTAACAGTGACCATGGATACACAACATGGAGATGCTTCTTAAATACACCATAGTAGAGTCAGAGGCCTGCATAGCCCTGAATAATATTGAATGTAGGAAGGCAACAGACAACAGGATGGTTAAAAATAGCAAGTTTCATTGGGTAATTTTGAGCCAAACAGGTACTCTTCAGAAAAACTGAGATCTAACCTTAGTGAAGCCAATAAAAAGCATTAAATAACCCAAGCAAATTGGAAAGCAAGAGAGTTAAAAGCAATTTGAAGAGCAAATAAACAAAAAAATATTAAAATCTATCAGACGCAGGACACCTGTGAGAGAATTGAGGGTCAGGAAGACAACTGGCAAAACAAAAAGAACAGGTAAGAAGGGGTAGGGTATTGTAGAGCAACAGACTTTAACACAGAAGATTTTGTTGATAAAGGGAAAACCTACCCCAAACTTATTCTTTAGAATAATAAAATGGGGGTATTGACAGAAACCAAAGTGTCAAAACTCCTATTGAATCTGAAGTGCTTGTGGGAAAACATTGACAAGCATGTTCTGGTGGAGTAACATTTCAGCACACAAACAGTTTTACAAGTCACTCACCTGGCTAGGCTAGTCCAACCTTTGGTGCTACATGAAACACAGAATTTGGATCAAAATCAAGCCTTGTAAAATGTATTCCAATTAATATGAAACTTGAACCTTTATTAAATTCTCCATAGTGAGGGAAATAATTAAGGAACCAATAAAAGCAGCATGATAGCAAGTATTATGGAAATAAGACAGGTTACACAGACAATATCAGTATTCCTACGCACCTTTCCCTCCCTTTTTCTGTACAGCCGTAGTACACGTGACTTGGTTTTCTGGAATATTCTGCAGGGTATGGTAGATAACTTCATCAGAATATAAATCTGTTCCAGTAGTCTTGAAGAAATTAAAAAGACAAAGTGTTATTGACAAAGTGCTGTTATGTGAGAGTGAGGAAATTTGATCTTAATTAACTCATTAGCTATGCTTCAGAATTCCACACGACGCAAAGATTTTCAACCACAAGAAAGTTAGGTGACGGTATTGCATGGGACATTGCCAAACTAGAATTAAAGGGCCAGATTGCCTCTGCCAAGGTAAAACCCACATGTGTGGAGGAGGCAGATTGAGAGGATTAAGAAAGAAAATTCTAAATAGTCACGTCATAGTTTGGAGACTTTCGCACATGACAATTTAAAGTATTCATTCCACCAGAGAAGCCATAAAAAGCACCCGATAACAGTTCATCACAGATAAATCCATCTAAAGTACATATATGGCCAGGCCACCATTACCCTAGCATCAGCTTTCACCATTTTAAACACATTTTAGTCCATTTTAATTTGTAACAAACATAGATACTAATTACAAGTACACATAAGTAAAAGAAAAAAGGGGGAGAACCCCCCCCCAAATGCAACATATAACCAGTAACCACTATACCCTCCGTATTATTCTTTTATACAATACAAATGTGGATTATACATTTTTTTTAAAATGAAATCAAGTGTACAAAGGAATAACAGTGGATCCCAGTGGATCCTGTGTGGTGGCGGCGTCTCCGTGAATGTCTGTTTGGTCCCAGCCAGATGTTCACCACAGCGAACACCCGGCTGGGATCAAACTTGACCACGATTCTGGACCTCCAGGCGGAGGTCCAGAACCGTGGTTAGATTGGCCATGATACGGGATGGGCCAAAAGTAACGTGTGTTACCTTGGCCCATCCCAGATCATGGCCCCGACCGCGATACGTGATCGGCCGCAGCGGCCGCATTGGCCGCTGCACCCGCCTGTCTCCCCGGGGACGGGCAGCAATGGGACCATGGGGGACAGGGCTGTGCGGCCGCACGTCGCGCCGCGCAGCTCTGCTCCCTCCAGGATTCCCCAGCGTGATGGAGCAGACACGTCTAAAGGGCGGATGGCTTCATCACGGACCGGGATCTGAGAGAGATCCCGGTCCAGGATTCAGCGTGGCAGGCCTCTGGACCCGTCACGTCTGAAATTACCCATAGTCAACTCATTTTTGCTTGCTCTAAGGTCACTGGTTTCCAAAATATTAAAAACATTTCCTCCAAATTGCAGTACATTTTTCTGAGTGGTCACGTCTGTTAAATGCTGTTCTCTCCACTGAAGCCAGATTTGCCGTGTTATTATCAAATTCCAGTTTTGATCTATGCAAGACCTTTCTATTTGGACGGGCATTTGGCATACGGGAATAGGGATGGCCAGGATTGGATAGGGGGGAATTAGGGGATGAGGGGGGGAGAGAACTAAGGGGATTTTAAAACTATTAATTATAAGATTTTTATTATTGCTTTTGATTGTGAGCCACCCTGAGCGTTTATGGGAAGGGCAGCATATACATTTAAAATAAATAAATAAATGAAATAAAACCCATCATGCACATAATTTTCTAATGGCATGATAGATATATCTAAGATCATATTAAGTCTAGTTGTCATTTCTTTCCAAAAAGGATTGATAACAGGAAATGACCAAAATATATGACCAAGTGAAGCCTGCAGTGCATTTAATTTTGAACACGTCAGCTGGTAATAAAAATTTAGCTTCCTAAGTTTAGAACACCTCACAGGTTTTTTTATGTCCTATGTGCCAGTTTCGCTGCGTGGAGATGGGTGGAGGCGGCTGTGTGAATGCCGCAGAGAATAGGCGTGGATGCGTGTGTGCTCCCGTGCGACACCCACCTCCACCCATCGCTCACCACAGAGCAGTGGGTTCCAATGCTGGCTGATTCGTGGGTGGAGGTGGGTGTATGCCCGTGGGAATGGGCAGCACACCCACCACGGCCACACACCCATCCCCCCCCACCCACTGTAGTCCCTTTAAAAAGGGCCAGGGAGATAAAGGTTGTTATTCTCAAGCCATTTACTCTGAAATAAATGAGGACCAAATTCTAAGTGGCTCAGCCAAGGTCACACAGGAAGTTTATATCAGGGCAAGGAATGTCGGAGACCTACGGGGAGGCTGGTAGTGCCACCTAGGAAGGAGGAAGGGCTCGGGACAGAGATGTCCACATACAGTTCCCACAATCCCCACGAGAGAAAGACAGAAACTACGTTAGAGGCCACAGTGTCACTATTACATCAGGATGGAATAGCAGCTAAGCCACAAGGCTAAGCTCAATGATCATCAGGTCATGGGACAAGGCCCCATGCCCCAGAAGCTCCTGGGGGTGGCTGTGGGTTCCCATGAGTGCACCCAGGATGGTGGCAGGGACAGATTCTACCTGTGTGCTTTGATGCCCAGCCCCCTGATGTGGGGGTTGGGGTCATCACACACTCTTATCTCCAGCACCCAACGATCAGCAAGACTGGCCCAGCATCCTGCACAAATTCTTTGTGCTTATCTTTGTGCTTATCTTTTAGCCTGTTCATAGCCTTGCTCCGCCTGAACTTTCTGCCCTCATTTTCTGAGATAGAAAATGCTACAAGAAGGTTGCTACTGTGTGCACACATGGCTGAGTGGACTGGTTGCTGCTGGAAGGAGGCAGGGAGAAGACCCCATTGCTTTTTGATCAGAAAGATCAGGACCCATGAATTTTGATCATCAGGAAATTGAGCATCACCTCAATTTCAGGCCAGAGACTCAGTCCTGATAGAGGAATTAATTTTTTTATTTAAAATGTGTTTAAAAACTTATACTCGCTCCCTCCAGCCCTAACTAACCTGCCTAACTGAGTCAGACCAATGGTCCATCTTAGCCCAGTATTGTCACAACCTGACACGGCAGCAGGGGTTTCAAATTCAGGTCTAAATCCAGCTTTTCCAGGGTCTCTGGCAGAGGCCATCCCGGCATGCTACCTGAGACCCCTCCAAGCCCCCAGCAGAGGCCTTGCCAGGCGTGCTACTAGGGATCCTGAAGTGGTGATGCCAGGGATTGAACCTGGGACCTTATACATGCAAAGCATGTGCTCTTACCACAACTGACAGCACATATCCTTCCTGACTAAGGGAAAGGAGGCTAGAGTGAGATCTACAAGAGGCAGGTGCATAGCGAGAAGATAAAACACACACTTGCAACAGAGGGACAAGGCTCAGAGGAAGGAAGTGCTAAGCACTGATGCTCCAGTTTCCTGCAACTCCCAAACCTCCTTATAAGCAGGCTGGAACCAATCAGGAGTTGTGGGGAGGGGACTGCTTTCAACTGCTTGGGGGATTGAATCACAGAACTAAAGCAGAGTGGAGGGAAAGGCTAAGAAGGTTGCTACTGTGTGCACACATGGCTGAGTGGACTGGTTGCTGCTGGAAGGAGGCAGGGAGAGGACCCCATTGCTTTTTGATCAGAAAGATCAGGAGCAATCTTAGGCTGTAGAGCTGCAAGGCTCGTAAGCTACTGGGAGAACGGTTTGTCTACCCAAACTGGGGCTTTGGAACAGTAAGGCAGGGCAGGAGGGACATCAGCAAAAAACAAAAATAAAACTGAAATCCATGATGTCCCACCCAATCTGAGACACTTGAAAAGTATGTCAGTGAATGACCTGTAAATAGTTATCTTCCATTTATATGTTCATGTTCAGCTCCTCCTCATCCTTCACTGGCTTCCTCCCTCTCCCCCTTTGCATCCAGCCAGGACCGTCCTTACACAGGGGCTTATGTCCTGGGCCCCATGCTTTCAGGGCCCCATGCCCCAGAAGCTCCTGGGGGTGGCTGTGGGTTCCCATGAGTGCACCCAGGATGGTGGCAGGGACAGATTCTACCTGAGTGCTTTGATGCCCAGCCCCCGTGATGTGGGGGTTGGGGTCATCACACACTCTTATCTCCAGCACCCAACGATCAGCAAGACTGGCCTAGCATCCTGCACAAATTCTTTGTGTTTATCTTTTAGCCTGTTCATAGCCTTGCTCCTCCTGATCTTTCTGCCCTCATTTTCAGAGATATCCCCACCCATGAATTTTGCTTTTCCTCTGCCCCCATCTTCATCTGCCCCAGAATCTCCTGCTCCCTAAACCAACTATGCCTCTTCTCCTTTGCTTCTCCTATGATTTTCACCTATAAAGCCGAGAAACATCTTGAATCCTACATGTCTAAAGGACCACCTCCCTCCTTAGCCCACTTCTCTTTCTACTCTCGTTCCCTTGGTGCTCTGATCTCCAGACTCCTCCCATGGCTTTCAGTATCATCTTTATGCTGATGATTCTCTGATCTCTGTCTGTACCAGAACTCTCATACAGAATCCAGTCCCGAATTTCAGCCTGTCTGTCTGACATCACTTCCCTGATGTCTCACCACCACCTCAAACTTAACACGGCCAAGACAGAAGTTCTTATCTTTCCTCCTAAACCCACTTCTCCCCTCCCACCTCTCTCCATCTCTGTAGCGAACACTGTCATACGCCCAGTCCCCTCAGCCAGCAACCTTGGGGTCATCTTTGACTCCTCTCTCTCCTTCTCTGTAGTGCTCACATTCAAAACGCTGCCAAAACCAGATTTCTTTCTCTGTATCGCCAAAATCGATCCCTTCCTGTCTGAACACACTACTAAAATCCTAATCCATCATTAGATATCCATTGTCTCTCATCAGTTCCCGCTTAGACTACTGCAACCTGCTTCTCACAGGTCGCCCACTGAGTCACTTATCTCCACTACAGTCTAGTCAAAATTCAACTGTGAGACTCACCTTCCTTACATGCCGTTAAAGTCTTGTAACCCCTCTTCTCAAGTCACTATACTAGCTCCCCATCCACGTCCGCATACAGATCTTCACTCTGCAGCTCCTCAGTACATCTCCTCTCTTATCTCCTCCTACACCCTACTCGTGACCTCCATTCATTGAGCAAGATGCTCTTATCTGTGCCTTTCTCCTCCATCACCAACTCCCGACTCCGCACTTTCCACTTTGCTACACCGTATACTTGGAACAAACTTCATGAGGTGGTGCATCAGGCCAACTCCCTGTCCATATTCAAGTCCCAAATAAAGGCACACTTCTTCAAGATAGCTTTTAAATCACAAACCCAGGCCCCATCCATATCATAGCCTTGTTGATTTCAACCATGTTAACTGAAATAAATAAACTTACGGAATACCTGCATCCTGGAGTCCATTATTCATAGCAAGACTCTTAGGGTATTTTCAGACATTACGAGATCACACTCAACCACAGTGGATCCCCACATGGTGATCGTGATCCCGTAATGTCTGATGGGAGGAACGGACCATCCCCGATTGCATGGTGAATGCGATTCCCCCCCGTGGGCAAGGGGATCATCACATCTGTCCCACTGCCATGGCCCGGAATCAGCGGCGGGATTCCGGTTCGTGGCCACTGCGGGCTGGCGCTGCGGCCGTTTTGGCCGCAGCGCCCGCCCGTCTCCCAGGAGGGCAGGCGGGGAGGGAGCGTGGGGGGCGGGGCCATGCGGTACATTGTACCGTGTGGCCCTGTCCCCCCCCCGATTCCCCGCCGGGTTCAGCCGGCACATCTGTTGGACATGCCGGTTTGATCCCAGCGGGGGATAAAAGGGTGATTCCGTGGGGAGGGCCAATACCGGCCCCGTTACGTCTGAAAATACCCCATGTCTGTTTGCTCATATCCAGATGTTCACCACAGTCAAACGCGACCCGGGGTGAAGCTAACTATGCTTCGTGAGGTCGGGGCGAGAGACGGTCCAGAAGTGCGGTGAATGGTCACCACAGCAGGGGTGAATGAAAAGTAACTTTTGAGCGGAAACCCGCAGCCGTGGTGGAAGGGGCTCGAATTGCAATCCTGTCACTTCTGTTGGGGCCGCACGTGTCACCACAGCCCAAGGTGAATCTGTTCACACCAGGGTGGGATTCACTGTGGTGAATTGGAACTTCTGAAATCACCCTATGTCTTTGTATCTTGATTATATTGTAAGCTCCATGGAGCAGAGACTGTATTTATGTGTATCTGTACAGCGCTGTGTATGACTAGTAGTGCTATAGAAATGCTAAGTGGTAGTAGATTGTAAGCCCCTTGGGGCAGGGACCTGTCTCTAATCATGACTGTTCAGCTTCAAGCATACTGCTGGTGATAACAATAATAATAACAACAATGTTTGCCACACTGTGTGATTTACTTACTATTATATTTCTCCAGTTATATGTTGGTTCTTCAGAGGAGGGTGCAGCAGCATAGTTTGGAGTTGCTCTGAGGTGGGGTTGATGGAAGGTATAATCTACTTGAGAAACTGAAGCAAAAATAAACAGAATAAATGAGAAAAAGAGGGGAAAGAAATGAAAGGGGGGGGGAAATCTCCCTTTTCTGGGAATACAAGAGCGCCTTGTGTTCAGAATGTGCATTATTTTATCACATGAGACACACTCTGTGATGGAAATTTCAATTTACAGCCACATATATTTTTAAAGTGTATATTTTTCCCTTTTATAAGCAAATGGAATCACAGTTTTCTTCATCAGAGCTTGTAAAACAGGTTTTCCACAAACGGCATTTCTTAAACGCCATTTAATGAATATACAGTACCTCAAAGCTGTTGCTCTTCCCCTTTCACCAGCCAGTCCTCTGCAGATGCATGTGCGCTCTCTCTCTCTCACACACACACCTAACTGTTACCTTCTGTAACTTTTATTGAAAAATGAAGTATCAGCTCACACTTAACTAACTACCTTGAAAACGGAGAGTAGGTCAGATAACCAAGGTGCCACAGTTAATGTGAGATTCAAATTAATATTCTGTTATATTCAGCAGTTCAGGGAACCATTCCCCAAGGCTACCGATGATTGTTTGGGGGACTTGAGGGTGTGTTGGGAAGAGGATGGGGTCACTTTCTCACCCACTATGTATCACTTTGTCTCTGGTCTCCAGTGCTTAATTTGTAAAACCTCCAGGTCCCAAGCCTGCCTCAGAAGCTACACCTCCCAGCCCAGAGCTTGCCTGCTTCTACATGAATAGTACAATTATCCCATTATCAGCTGTCATTCCAAGATGATGTGCTGGGATTGTTATTCCAGGATAACTGTCTACACGATCATTAATTTTCAGAGGTAAGGACTAACCCAGGACTGCAGTGTAGATGCTTATAATACCAGTATAAGAATCACAAGAAGGACTGCATCAATTCCCATGGTGCAGTGCAGTTGAAATTCTGCACCTTGGGGAACTCTGACCAAGAGGAGAATGTCTCTGCTAGCACATTGGTCTTGTCACTAATTTTCCAGGATATATATTTCCAGAGGGGATTCTGTATTTGTGTATGTAGACAGCTGAGACACAACAGGGCAGTTCCAAAGGGAACTGGATTCTGCCAGACAGCGCAGTTGCATTTCAGCGCCTCCTTCGGCTCTGATTTCTGGGAATACAACAGATTGGTAGGGATGCCAGTGCCCTTGGAGATAGTGGACACGTCGTCTGCCCCCTATACTTCTAGCTGCCCCCCTACCCCTCCCCTGGTCAATCTGAGGGTTTGGTGAGAGACCCTAAAGAGAAGGGGAGTATTCCCTGGTCCTGGGTGCCTCTCTTGGCTGCTGCATGCGCAGCTCTGAGCCTCCCTCCCAACATCCTTGCTGTGCCTATGGGTGTTTTTACATGGACATTTATCCTGGGATTAGAGCGTTAATTCTGGGATCGGAGGTCCATCTAAGGGCATTTTCAGACAGACAAACTATCCTTGGATAATTACCATAAACTCCGGTGTTTATTATCCAGGCAGGGTTTACAAAGTGGTACCTGTTTAGACGGACATTTCTATACCTGGATAACTTTATTCTGGGATAGCCATGTGAACAGTACATTGATGTTATCCCGAGATTAGAGTCTTTGGGATTAATATCAATCCCATGGTGCTTTTTGTCCATGATCAGCACATTGATTTCTAAGATTGAAAAAATCTGAATTTTTTCATTCTTCTGATTTCTGAGTTGAAGAAAATAGAAACTCATCCCTTTGTTCTGCGGGTATTTAAACTTGGTGCTCCGCAATGCATTGTGAAATGATGATGGTGGTAATACGATTGCCCAACAGTCATGTGCTCCTAGATACCATAGAGGCAGAAAATGCCTAGAGAGGCTGTCAGGTTTTGCCATTGGACTCTGTGGCATTAATCACAGAGATAGTGACTATCCCGGGATAGTCGTTCAGATGGACATTATCCCGGGCTAGTTTAGCACCTGGTTGTTATAAAACCCAGCAAATTGGGATTTATAACACACTGATATTTTTGTTATCCTGGGCTGCTAATCACGGATTAAAGCTATAATTCTGGGATAAATGTCCATTTGAAAACACCCTAAAAGCAGTATTCAGTTATTGCAATTCCAGGATCACTGAAAAACCTGGTATTTACAAAACTGTTTTTTCTAGATTCTGTAACATCCGGATGTTAAACTAGCCCAGGATTAGGTCCGTCTAAATGACTATCCCAAGATAGTCAGCTATCCCGGGATTAGTATCAGAGAGTGTTATGGCAAGAGTTGACATCCTCTCTATAAATGTCTGCCTCTAGGGTATCTAGTAGTGGTGGGACCCCGGGCCCATTACCGGTTACCGGATTTACCAGTTACCGGTTCTACGAAAACCGGATTCCCGGATTAAATCCGGTATACCGGTACCGGATTTATTTCATTGGTTTCAATGGGGCGCTGTGTCCCCATTGAAACCAATGAAATAAATTAA
>QEPC01006427.1:1092772-1105646 GCA_003113815.1 Sphenodon punctatus
GCCCGATACCGGCATTATCGGATACCGGATTCTACCAGTTTCCCACCCCTAGTATCTAGGAGCACATGTCTGTGGAGCGATTGTATTACCTCCGTCATCCTTCAACAATGCATTGCAGCGCGCCAGATTTAAATACCCACAGAACAAAGCAATGAGTTTCCATTTTCTTCAACTCAGAAATCAGAAAAATTAAGAAAATCAGATTTTCTTCAATCCAAGAAAACAGTGCGCAGAGCATGAATGAAAAGCACCTCGGGATTGATATTCATCCCAGAGACTAATCCCGGGATAACAGCAATGTGCTATTCAAATGAACTAACCTGGAATGGATTCATCCCATGGTAGAAATGTCCGTGTAAGGACGTTTTCAGACGGACAAACTATCCCTGGATAATTAGAATAATCTCTGGTGTTTATTATCCAAGTAGGGTTTACAAAGTGGTACCTGTTTAGACGGACATTTCTATCCCTGGATAACTTTATTCCGGGATAACCATGTGAACAGTACATTGATGTTATCCTGGGATTAGAGTCTTTGGGATTAATATTAATCCCATGGTGCTTTTTGTCAGTGCTCATTGCACTGATTTTTGGGATTAAAGAAAATCTGATTTTCTTCATTTTTCTGATTTCTGAGTTGAAGAAAATAGAAACTCATCCTTTTGTTCTGCGGGTATTTAAACTTGGCGTGCTGCAATGCATTGTGAAACAATGATGGTGGTAATACGATTGCCCAACAGTCATGTGCTCCTAGATACCATAGAGGCAGAAAATATGTAGAGAGGCTGTCAGGTCTTGCCATTGGACTCTAGCGCTAATCACCGGGATAGTAACTATCCTGGGATAGTCATTCAGATGGACATTATCCCGGGCTAGTTTAACACCAGGTTGTTATAAAGCTCAGCAAATTGGGTTTTAGAATACACTGATATTTTTGTTATCCTGGCCTAGTAATCACTGGCCCTTTTCACACAGATGCTCTAACACCAATAAAATGGGTGTTACATTTTATTATACATATTACAGGGCACCCACAGGGCAACACTGCAGCCCTGTAACATGGGCCCTTTTCACACGAGATGCCTCCATCCAGTTTTGCTGGGTGGAGATGGGTAGAGGTGTCTGTGTGAACACCACGGGCGGTGGGTGTAGGTGCATGCATGCTCCCGCACAACATACATCTCCACCCACCACCCACCCATGGAGCCAGGTGGTAGGTGGAGATGGGTTTCCCTGTGGGTGCCCTGTAATATGTATAATAAAATGAACACCCATTTTATTAGTGTTAAGAGTGTTTGTGTAAAAAGGGCCACTATTGACAGCATTTAAATGGACATGCCATCCCGGGATTAAAGCTATAATCCCAGGATAACTGTCTATCTGAAAACGCCCTAAACAGGTAGCACTTTGTAATTCCTGGATAACAATTCTGGGATATTTTTCTCCTAGTCCCGGGATAGTTTGTCCATGTAAAAATGCCCTATGTCACTTGCTGTCATGGGTCCTCGGAGAGAATGGGTGTGAACAATTCCCTCCGCTGCAGGGTCAGAGTAGATTAGGAGGCAACATGGGTAGCATTTTGTCACAGCCTTCTCTGCTGTAAATCCATCCCTACCTGTGACATTTTGCCACCAGAAACGGGCAGAATACCATAGAGATGTTGGATAGAAGGGAGGTAAATTCCCTCTATGGTGGAAGGCGGGGGAGCGGAGGGCTTCACTCTGGGATAATAGTGCACACGAGCAGTATTCCTGTATTATTTTATACCGTTAAAAAATAAAACCTCAAAAATCAGGGATAAAACCTGGAAGCAAGGATTATTTATACTGGGATGTCTGTCCACACAAACAATTAATCCCTGAATTATAGAGGTTTATTCAGGGATAATGGACATATAGAAGTACCCTCATCAGCAAAATGAACTTTATTCTTCAACTAGCAGTCCAGCCACTGGAGCACCCCACCTCTCTACAGCTGAATATTCAACAGAAGTTCCTGTGGTTTAATCGATACCAGTGGTGGGGAACCTTTTCTGTCCCAGATGCCACACTGAAAATTAGTACAAGCTCCAAGGGCCACATAGAGGTTGGGGGCGGGGTGCTTAATAAGTGTATTCAAGAAAAGGAAGGCCCAGTTCATGGATCTGTGCTGTGGATCTGCCCCCTACCCATGTGTGCATGCCCTCCTCTCTGCCCCATTATCCTGAGCTCTGTGTTTCAGTGCTTGGGGGTAGAGACTGGATCCGGGGGCCAGAACCAGGCACTGGAAAGGGGCCACATAAAAACTTGCCAAGGGCTGCATTTGACCCCCGGGCCTGAGGTTCCCCACCCCTGATGTATACTATGACCAGCACATGGAGTGTTAATGAAAACCAAATAAACTATCCAGGTTTTTTCTGGCTTTTGTTTCCAACCTCAAAATGGCTAATATCAGTCTTTTCCTGGTCTTTCACATTTCAGGATGTACACTTCTATTGAGAACATTACCCAGGTCTCAGCCCCCATCTTGAATTTAATTAATGGAGTTGAGCCCTGGCAAGCTCCGCCCCCCCCCCCCCCCCCAAATTAAGCCCTGCTGATGGTCACTAATGGATCATTAACGTTTTGTTCTCTCAGCAGGGGAAGCCAACGAAGTATAGCCTCTGCCAGCTTCCCCTGTGGTGGCAGGGGTCTTGTGTTGGGTAATGTTGGTTTGCTGCCAAGCAAACTTGCATGGCATGGGTTGGGTTTCTTTGCCACATAAATTCACTTCATTCACACACAGAAATCAGCATGGGCCCCACTTTATCTTAATTTCCCCATAGAGTGACCATAATTCCCCTTTAAAAGAGGATGCTTATGAAAAATGTGGGGCTGCCTTGGTTCTAGTGCAGCCCTGTACCATGTATTTTCCATAAGCGTCCTCTTTTAAGGGGATGGGGTATGGCCACCCTACTTCCTCCAACAGGGAAGCTTTGCTTGAATAAGCCCCAAGTTCCTGCCTCTCCCTTACTGGTGACTATTATGGGTGAAGACAGGTGTGACAGCCTGTGATGGCCCACTTTAACCCAGGACTTACCTGCATGTCTGGTCTGTCAACGTCAGATGTTCACCTGCTACTGCCCCAGGGTGGGCTGCTAGCTACTACGGAATGCATTGGGCATCGCCGGTCAGAGATGCAGCCCAGGTTAAGGCCTGGCCAACCAGGCTAAACTGGGCGAATGGCCTCCCTCCTGTCTGTTGTGGGCCTGTCCAGCCTGTCAGGGGCCTGTCCAGAGGTGAGGTCAGTAGATCAGACCTGGAGGATCACGCTCATCCCAGCTGTGCCAAATACCTGATTGGGGGCTGGAGAAGTGCACACACTGTTCCCCACTGAACAGCTGATGGGGGGGCCTGGAGGAGCACATGCACCACAGCCCCACTGAGCGCTGATTGAGGGGCCTTGAGCTCATCCAGCCCCCCCCCCATCAGCTGTTTAGCAGGACTGGGTGAGCACCCACCTATAGGTCACCCATTAGCTGTTTGGCAGGCCAGATAAATGCATCAAACAACTGATGGTGGCCCCACAAGGGGGCCATGTATTTTGGTTCTTGTATCAGTATCGGTTGTATCGGATCTTTTGCACTGATTTTGTATCAGATTTTTAACATTGCGGTTTTCCCATTGAAGTCAATGTGAACAAACTGCAGTGTTAAAAATCTGATACAAAAATAACTGCAAAAGATCTGATTCAACCGATACTGAAATGAACCGAAATTTCAGATTAATCCAAAATAGCTATTATTGGGTACTTTGGGTTCTTTCCGAAACCGAAACCCTCATCCCTATTTTTTGTTAACCTGTTGTATAATGAGGATGACCACCAGAATGATGCTGCAGCACCTCGAAGGCATCTTCAAAAGCCTGTCCCAATATGTCTGGATTCATAAAACTCTGTAAGAACAATAGATATTCCTGTTTGTAATCAATGAAGAGCAGGTTTGAGCCTTTATATTCCAAGTAGCTGAAAAATTCAGAACAAATAGAATTACCTTTATATACAGAAGAAAACTAAACATCCTTTGAGAACTTAAATTTTGTGGCTTCTTACAGCTCTCACATTCCTACTCCTTTGAGAAGTTCTTTTTGAGGCCAACCAAACCACGCATGAGTACAATTACTCATGGGGATAAGTATGTCAGAAACATGTCCCAAATTGTCAACAAAGGTTTACAAAAAGGATATTCACTGTTACTAGGTTGTTAGAGGATTTACATCTTATTCACAGTTGCTAATTAAAACTATAGTTATTTCAGCAATAACTTACAAGTGGCACCAAGTGTTAGACATAAATTAAGAACTTTTATCCATAGAACATTTCTAACAAATATTTGGAAAGTCACATATATCAGTCTACACTGCAAAGCTTTACAAAATAGTTTATTACCATTAAATGACAGCTCTCTTATTCAGAGCAAGACATAACATTCACTTTACAAATATTGTACGTTTCTAAGGCCCTTTTTGCACAGAGCCCCCCCCCCTTCACCCACGTGTGCAGGTGGGGGGACTATATAACCACCATGGCAGGTGGTTGGGGGTGCGTGTGTGCTCCCACACTCCACCCACCTCCATCCACTGCCCATGCATGGAGCAACGGGTACCAATGGCAGATGCTCCGTGTGTGGAGATGGGTGGATGTGGGTGGGTGTCCATGTAACGGGCCGCCCACACACCACACACCCGCTGTGGCCTCCCCCCCCCCGCCCAACGCTGGCCCGTTTGAAAAGGACCTAAGAGACTTCTCAATGAAAGAAAACAATAAGTTATTGACTTACCATTATTTAAATATGAAAGCTTCAAACCTGTATAAAATGAACATCTTTTCATTACATCATCCCAACACATATAAAAATACTTTAGCAAAACCAGTGGCATTATTCCAAATTTACTCTTGTGCAATTCAAGGCAGTTTTTGTCCCAATATTTTTATAACTGACATCAGTGTTGCTTAAAAAGCATCCTACATTTAAAAATGCATTTTGACTGACTTGTTTAATATAATTAAATTATAGTACGCTGGTTTTAGAGATCTCCATTGCACTATGTATTAAATATTTTATACAAATTGTTATGGTTTTATGGAACCATGATATGCTGCTTTCATTTAAGCCATTCACTTTCATATATATTTATATTTAACTATACCATTTAAGAGAAATCTCAAAATGAATATATATGAATATTGTCATTAAAATTTGATTACCTCAAAGTCAATGTTGGTCTGACTCAGCTGCAGGTATTTAAGTCTTTCTGATTTCCAGACGTCACTAAGAGACCTAGCATATAATGTACAAGCATTTACATGGACTGGTAGAGTAATTGTCAGCCCCCTAAGCAAATTAGTCTGTTTTATAAATATTGATCGTAGATGAGTTTTCAAACAGTTCAACATAGAAGATGTACAACAGGCAACACTGAGTTTACATGGTTTCTCAATATTCCTTTTGGCACAGTTCAGCAATAAATATTTACCTAGATTCCTGTTGCCTCTGCAGTATAAACCTTGGTTTATGTGTTAATATAGTCAAATTCTCTAAAAATTCAACAAAATCAATATTTTACTTCACTAAAGTGATTAACTGCGTCTATCTTATTGTTCTGTAAAGTGCCAGGTACACAGCTGGCACTATACAAATGCTAATAATAATAATAATAATAATAATAATAAACTTTGCAGTTAAATCTTGCTGCTGGAAGTGGAAATAAGCTCCATAAATAATATATATAAATATTAAATATAAATGAGAAAGAAACACAAAATTGTTTTAACTGACCAAAAGGATCCCACTTGTTAAATATATACCCCTATCAGCAAGTCACAATATATTTAAAAATCAATAACTCTAATATCACAGATGTTTTTTAATCTCTTCATCCCTGAATTATTTCCAACCATATACATGGTTCAAGTAGGCTAACCAAAAACATCCCATCTCTATAATATAAATGGGAAGAACCAAAGTCATCTTCGGTATAAATTTTTTATTTCAATTTCATGTGTAATTGAGGCTAGGTTTTTGTCCAGTATGCAAATATGCTACACATTGAGCTTTATAAATTAAAGGCTCGATTCTACATCATTGAAATCTGCAAGTTTCCCATTGATTTCACTGGGAACCAGGATCATACTCTAAAACTGGCATTATCGTGATTTTAATTAACTACATTTTTTAAAATGGAGTGGTTTAGCATGACAAAAACTTTTAACAACCCTGCTTTAAAGTTGGTAAAGTCAATTACACAGCTGCAGTAGTGACTTATGGTTTATAAAGCCTAACACTATTAAGACATTAAATACCACTGCAAGAGAAATCCAAGAGAAAAAAGGCTACATCATTTTTAAAGAAAATAATCTGAACACTTACCTAGGAAAGAGAGTACACTTACAACACAAAGAATGAGTTTCATAAATAATATAAGAGACCAAACTCTTACAGTTGCTGACAAAGAGACTTCATTAAATAGCTAATTTTGGGGAAGTGCTTCAACTGGGGATTTTTAATTATTTTTTTTACAAGAAAGGGTGCAGCACGATATCATCACAGCATTTAATATTTCTGAGTGGGATCTATAGCATTTTCATGCTGCAAAACTGGCTTTCCTAAATGATTTACTTGGAATAAACGATAATAATTGTAAGGAGGGAAAATGATTGTCAGTCAAGTCAGCTTTATTAGTGTTTAGCCATATACATAATACACATATAAAAAACAATCTTCCAATAACTTGTACAGTTATGCCAATATAAACAAACATATATAGGGTAATTTCAGATGTTACGAGATCACAGTCAATCACTCTGAATCACATCAGGGTGGTGGCTGTGATCGCGTGAACGTCTGTTTGAGCCCCAACAGATGTTCACCACGGTGAATTCCTGGAAGGGTTAAAAGCTAACCACAATTCTGGAGGTGAGGTCGGCCTCACCTCCAGAATTGTGGCTAACTGAACCACAATCAGGAATGGGGTGATGGTAATGTCTGTTACCTCGCCCTGTTCTGGACCGTGGTTCCGACCGTGATATGGGATTGGGCGCAATGGCCTCATTGGCCGCTGCGCCCGCCCATCTCCCCGAGGGCGGGCGGCCAGAGGAGTGCAAGTGGGTGGGGCTGTGTGGCCGCACGTCGCGCCGTGCAACCTCACCCCCTCCCTGATTCCCCTTTGCAATCAGACTGGCACGTCTAAAGGACTGCCAGTCTGATCACGGACCGGGATCCGAGACGGATCCCGGTCCAGGGTCCAGCGTGGTTGGCCAAAAGGTCCGTCACGTCTGAAATTACCCATAGTTGCAGTTTTTAAAAAAACCACAATAAACTCTCAATTAAAACATTTGATCATGCACCCATACAACTAAGAGGGCAAATGTTGCCAGCCAACAATAATTCCAATTTACAGCTTATGGGCAGAAACATTTTACCCTCCAGTAATGGGGTAGCCCATTGAAGTCTCTATTCCTCATAGAACCTGCATTAAAAAATAATATGCATCACATCTTCTATGTCTCCAGACCCACAAGGACATCTACGTTGTACATAGGAAATACGACTGAATCTGCCTTGGGTCACTGCTGACTTAAGTAGCTGAAATCTTAGTATAGTATAGTTTAAGTAATGCCTTATTTGGCAATAAATAAAGATAAGGCTCAAAGTTGAAAGTGCTTTTAAAACAGGAGTACTGGGGAGCCACTTTCCATGTTGCCACAATAGCTAGATCCTCCTGTCATGCAATATCAGTCAGTCTTTGCTTGGCCAAACTGTTTTGTTGCACCAGAGTTTTATGTAGCAAATACTGAAAAGAAAGGCCGGTTCTAGTAAGTAAAGTGGCCACCTGCATGATCCAGGAATAATTAGGGATGCTAGTATACTCAAGCTGTTCCAATAGACACAAATATGGTAAACTAAAATGATCCAGGATACAAAATTTCCCCCCAGTATTTCACAGTTGCAATAAATATTAGTAACTGTACTGAGTCCATCCCTATCTCAGCACAAACAACTGCCCCAGGCACAGTTTTTGGTACTGCTAACAAATATCTGAGGAATTTATTCTGTATCTGTACAGTTTCTAAGGTACTACTAAACGCACAAGGCATAATAATCTAAGCCCCATACAACAGCTGAGTTTGCTATTTGGCCCTATATATTTTAAGCATTGAGGCCAGCTTTACATAATTTGAAGTGGCAGCTAGTTTAAGAATTCCCTTTGCTGGACTTTGGCTGTGAGCCAGCACTTGTAAAAGTAATTCCTAGATAGACATAAGATTTGACCTGTTGTAACTGGTGACCATCCAGATAACAGTTAAAGTTGGGAGATCTCTTCCCTATTACCATAATTTGAGATTTCTCATAGTTAATCTCCAGATTATTATTTATACAATACGTACTGAAGCTAGACAATAACTCTTGCAATCCTTTTCATGTTTGAGAGAGCAGAACTATAGCATCTGCATATAAAAGAATTGATAGGGGACGATTTTTCAATTTAGGCGGCACATGCTCCACTGTATTAATTACCTGTACAACATCATTAATAAATAGATTAAAAAGTAAAGATGCAAGGACACAGCCTTGCCGAACACTTAAAGCCACAGGAAAGGAAGCAGTTAGCTTTCCATCAGAATCGTACCTCACTCTTGCATTGATGTTATCATGCAAGAGGATGATAAGTTCTAGTAACTGGGTATTAATCCCTAGCATTTTCAATTTTATCCAAAGCATCTTACGATTTCCAGAATCAAATGCTTTCCTCAAATCAATAAAGGCTTTATACAATTTCCCTCCTCTTATATATACATATTTGCTGATAAGATGTTGCAAAACAATTACCTGTTGTAATCTTATCATTATTAACAAGCATTTATATAGCGCCAGCAATGTACCTGGCGCTTTACAAAGTAATTTAATAGACACAGTCCCTGAACTAGGGTTTACAATCTGAGAGCTGGGGGGCGGGGAGGGGAGACGAAGGAAGAGAGAGACAAGAAGTGTAACATTCACGAGGATGCAAGGTCCCAGGTGCACGTGCTTGACTTAGTTACATCAAGAATGATGGCTGGTTGGTCCATGTGGTGAGGATATGAGTGAGAGGAGCAAGAAGTCGGGGAGGGCAGAGCGGAAGAGGTGGGTCTTGAGGAGGGATTTGAAGGTACGAAGGGAGGGGCAAGGCAGTTGTGGGCAGGGAGGGAGTTCCAGGCTACAGTAATCAAGGCAAGAGAGGACCAGGGCATGAACAAGGGTTTTGACAGAGGAGACAGAGGTTGTTTTCAGACGTTATGGGTGGCCGGTTCACCACAGTAGATTCCTGGTGGGGGTGAACAAAACAACCACCCCCCGGGGTGAATAAAAGCTCCGAACAGTCGTGATGGGACCGGGACCACGGCCGGGAATCGGGCCGCCAGATCACAGACCGGGGCAGCGCAACAGACGTGACGCCGATCCCCAGCCGTGGTCAAAACACCCAGAAGCGCAAAGGGGCAGGGCAGGACACAGGCAACAGCAACCCCCACCCCCACAGCAGCACAGTCCGCACGGGCACCCCCACAGAAACGCAGGCAGTCTCGGAAAGTGGGGGCCCCAGGATCTCGGAACCAGGGCACAGCAGGGGCCCGCAATGCACAGCGACCCGGCCGGGAATGGTCCAGGAGGCACACAGAGACTCCACACTCGCAGAGGGGCCGATGGAGGGCAGGCAGGACAGCCGGTGCAGCACTGCAGGTCCAACGACGCACACACACACCCAGAGGAAGCACCGAGGGCCGGTCCCGGAACCCCCAGGTCACACAAGCACCTAAGGAGGGGGCGGGCATCAGGTGGCATGTGAACCGGCACAGGTACCACTCCCTGCAGCTGCAGGCAGTTGTGGATCACCGGGACCGGTTCATAGACATTTTCACGGGCAACTCCGGCCGCAGTCATGACGCCCGGATCATGACCATCTCCCCCTTCTATGCCCAGATGTTCTGGGGGGATTTCGCTGACATGGGGATGACCTGGATCAAGCGGGTACCAATGCCCCCCTGTATCCTGGGAGACCCTGCCTACCCCCTCACCCACTGGTTGATGAAGGTCTACCCTGTTGCACGGACCCCTGCAGAGGTGCTATACAATACCCGCCTGTGCTCCAGCAGGACCGTGGTGGAGCGAGCCTTTGGGGCCTTCAAGCAGCGCTGGAGGAGTCTCGCTGGGTGCCTAGACTACACTGTGGAGACCTCCGCCCTGGTGATCGAGGCCTGCTGTGTGCTCCACAATGTCTGCGAGACCGAGGGGGCAGCCCTGGAATACCCCAAGCCCCACAGGGCCCCCGGTTCCGTGCCCCTGTATGTAAACGCTGAGAACCCCAGGGACTACCATTATGCCAAGCGCATCCAGGACGCCCTTGTGAGGCATATCACCCGGGGTGCCCGGGTGTGAGGAGCTCCCCTCCCCAGCCCACCCCATGGGGTTCTTGGGGCCACCCCCTTCAGGGGCACGCCCCCCTGTCATCCACATACGGGCACTGGAGGCATACATGTGATTAGACATTTATTTCACCCGCATGTACATATGACCCCACCACCTCTCCCCCCACCCCTGTAGTGCCCTGCCCCCTCTAGTGCTCCCCCTCACACCGCCCTCCCCCTCCCTCCCCATCCCCCCCTCATTTCCTGGGTTGGCCATGTGAGCGCCCGGTGTGGGCCATGGATCCCTGTGAGCTCCCCTCCCCCCCCACTGTCTGTGTTCCCAGCAGTGTCCTGGGCCTTGTCCTGGTCCGGCAAGGGGGGCTGTGGTTGGGAGGAGGGGTGCTGGGACCTGGGGGGCCCCCCATGGCAGCTGCACCCTCCTGAGGCTGGGGGGCACCGGGAGGTGGATGCATGGCCCTGGAGGGCGCGGGGCCAGATGGGGCACCTGGGCAGGGAGCGGGGCCATCGAGGGGCCTGGTATGGGACCCTGGGCAGGCAGGGTGCCCGGGGGCATGGCTGCCATCACATAGGTGCACATCATGCCAGCGTGCAGGAGCAGGGGGGTCCCAATATCGTGGGACCTATCCATCTTCACCGAGTGCTCTGCACCATGCCTGTGATGGCCTGCTCCAGCCTCCCAAGTGCCTCCACCTGCCTGCTGTGCTCCTGGCGCTCCTGCCTCCGCTCCAGGCACACCTCACCCTGGAGCCTCTTGTCCCTCACCTCTGCCCGCTCCAGGGACCACTCGATGGCCGCCTCCATCCAGTCCACGGCCGCTATCATCCTCTCCCCTGTTCCTCTGAGGTCTGGACGATCTCCTCCGCCTCGTCCTCCCTCCTCCTGCGGACCCGTGCCCGGTGCTCCCTCATGCGCTGTGATGGGGCCATGCACCCTGGGGATGCTGGCTGCCAGGGTTGCCCTGAGGGTATGGGAGTGTTAGTCCGATCCCGACCCGGGCCCCTGGTCGCAATGGGGCAGGGGCCCCATGGGCCCCCGGGCATCTTGCCAGGCCCCTCCCCACCCCCAGACCCCGGCCCCTACCACCCCCTCTGACTTTCCGTGGAACCCCTCTCTGCACCCGAGTGCCCTCCCTACTGGACCACCTGCCTCACCTGGTTCCTGCGCCTGCTGGTGGATCTCCTTGGCGGCTGTCTGCTCGGTCCCCTGGGTCTGGTCCTGGGGTGTCCCGTGGCCTGCGGGTGAGGAGGGGGGGTTGTGGGTGTAGGGGTGTGCGGTTGGGTGACCTGGGGCTGGGCGCCCTCCCGCCTTGGTTGTGGGGGGCTGGGGCTGGCCCTGGCCCATCCATCCCCCCCTTGGCCCCTGCCCCCATGGGCCCATTCCCTCCCCCCTCCGGGTCACCCGCTTACCCTCATTGTCTGTCTCGGATCTTTCTGAGGCCAGCCCCTCGGTGTGGGAGTGCTCCCCCATGGACCACTGGCTGAGGGTGATGAGGGTGCTGGCCTCGGACTCTGCTTGCCTGGCCTGGGGGTGGGTGCTCTCTGGGCTGCTGTCCAGGGGGGGCCTGCGGGTGCCGGGGGTCCCGGGGCATTCCTCCTGGGGGTCCGGGGCCCTGGAGCTCTTGTCTACCAGTGGGGTGGCTAGGGGAGGGGGTACCTCAGCCCATTCCCTGCCCTGGACCACAGCACTCCCAATGAGCCATGGGGCGACTATGGAACCCTTCATATTCAGGATGTGGTCCAGGGCATCGTAGAATGGGGCGGTCCAGGCTCCATGTCTGGACCTCCTATTGTTGTCCCAAATCGCCTTGTACTCCCTCTTCAGCTCCTTGACCTTTGAGCGGCACTGTGCCGCTGTGCGTTGATGCACCGCCGCCTCCATGTTCCGCACTATGTCCTGGTAGACATGCTCATTGCGCTGGTTGAGCGCGAGCTCCAGCTGGTACTCCAGGGTCCCCCAGATCCTAATGAAGTCCTGGGTCTCTTGGAGCACCCACTGGCCTCCTCTGTGGTATGCCTTCCTCCCTCTTCCCCGCTGTGGTTTGTCCCCCTCCTCCTCCACCCGGGCTGGACCGGTGTCCTCCGAGAACTCGTCCACCCGGGCGCTCTTCCGTGTCTGCGGGAGGCAGGGGGTGGGGGGTTTAGGGTTGAGAGTGCGCCCCCTTCCCCCTCCTCCCTGGCAGGAGCCCAAGCTTACCCCATGCCCCGCCCTTGGTGCCCCTGCTCCCCTGCCCTTGTTTCCCCATACCCATTTCCTGGGTGCCTCCTCCACCCCCGTTCTGGCTGATGTTCCCGGGACGTCGTGTCCCGGCTGCTGCGGGTGTTGTCCCTGCACCTCCTCCATGGTCAGCACGACCCCCGACTCCCCCTCCTCCACCTGCGCTCCCTCCACCGCTGCCACTGCCTCCTCCTCCTCCTCCACCCTCGCTCTCTCGCCCACCACTCTCTTCCACCTCCCT
>QEPC01006427.1:1117069-1147813 GCA_003113815.1 Sphenodon punctatus
TATTTTCAGGTTAATGTCTTATACCCTTGGGACCCTTTATCCACTCTTTCCTAAAATTGGCAGAAATATTAAGCATATTGAGGGATGTAATATGCACAAGTTTCATGAACATTGGATGCAAGATAAAGAAGTTGTAGCCATGAATGTTTATGGAGCTTTTCTTAAAATCACAACATTCAATTGCTTCTGAAATCGGTTTCCTTTATCTAATCTTTCCGAATTTTGGTACACCTCGTGCCCTCCATTCGGGGTACAATCTCCCTATATTCCATCAAAAAGTAATAAGAAACAAAAATGTTATAGCGAGAAATATGTTTTTCAGTTTTTCCCTTTTATTTCAAAAACCAAATGTCATTTTCAGTTCCCGATTACACCAAACTAAAGACCGAGCCGAGCCCGACCGAACTGAATACCGAATCCGAACTCAACATTTGACCGGAACCACGGAACGGCCGAACATCTGAACTGAATGGCCGAACCGAACGGATGAAACGAACACAGCCAAACCGAACGTCTGAACCCGAACCGCGATCTGTTCACCCATCCCTAGTGCCAGGTACATAGCTGGCGCTATACAAATGCTTATAATAAAATAATAATAATACAGAGAAGGGCAACAAAAATGATCAATTGTATATGGAACAGCTCCTGTATGAGGAGAGGCTTGATAGGTTAGGACTCTTCAGCTTAGAGAAGGGATGACACAGAGAGGATATGATAGAAGTTTATAAAATCATGAGTGGTGTGGGACATATAAATAAGGAGCAGTTATTTATCCTCTCTAATGTTACTAGAACAAAGGGGCAGTCCATGAAACTAACTGGTAGCAGATTTAAAACAAATAAGTGAAAGTATTTTTTCACTCAGTGCACAATTAACTTGTGGAATTTACTGCCAAAGAAAGGGGTCATGGCTGGTAGTGTAACTAGTTTTAAAAAGGGATTTGATAAATTCTTGGAGGATAGGTCCATTATTGGCTTAGTCAAGCAGGTTTGGGGGACGTAACCTGCTTGACTAAGCCAAGCAGGCTTAGTCAAGCAGGTTGTTCCAGCCCCCTCTTACTTTTGGGGGCTGGAACAACAGGGAATGGATTGTCCATTGTGACCTGTTGGGTACTTCTCCCAGGAGAAAGAGATTGGTCTCGTCAGAAACAGGATGCTGGGTTTGATGGACCATTGGTCTGATGACCCAGTATGGCACTCCTTGTGATATCTGTCACCCATTCCTTGTTCATTGCAACTGCTCATGGCAGCCTTGCTGTTCTTCCATGGGATTCCCAGTCAATCCACAGTCACTGCAACTGTGCTTGGGGATGTCCTCACTGGATTTCAACCCAGTCCCAGGGTTCAACCCAACCCAGTCTCCATGTCATTCCACCCAGCACGTCCTTGGTCTAACTGCTCCCAATGTCTTTCTCCATGTCAGCACAGCTGCTCCCTTTCACTTCTGGTGCTCCTTGTGCCCTCTTCCCTGTCATTCCACCCCCACCCTCAGTCCTGCCACTCCCTCAGGCCCCTCTGCATGCATCATTCAATCCCATCTCCCTTCATTTTAGGTTCTCCTGGAAGCCTCCTTCATGTAAGTACACCCAATTATCATTCCCTTCTTGGTGTTATTACACCCAGTAGGCAAGTGTCTACAATAGCTTCTTCACAACACACCTCAATGGTGAATACATTTCCCAGTTTATTTGACATGTTATGTACAGTTTAACTATCTTCCCTCCCCTCCCGCCTGGATCTGCAACTGTGTGACTCCGATGTATTTACAGATATTTATAAGTTTGTATTGACAATGCAGCCTATATGCTGGCACAAGGTGTCCTGTATCTGCCTGGCTATGCAGTTCTTGGTGTGGTTGGTCTGTTCCCTGTACAGGGACACTGGGTAATGGCAGGCAACAGGGAGGGGGTACTCAAAAGCGGCACCATTCATCTCACAGATGCTGCATCTGGGCCATCTCCACCTTGAAGGCGATCCGTCCCATGATGGATTGCTAGCATTATTTAAGCACCCCGAATGCCCATTCCACCACGCACTGGGAGACACTCAGCTCCCTGTTGAACCGGGTTTGTTCTGGGGTGCAGAGTGTGAGGTAGGCCTTCATGAGCCATGGGGTCAGGTGGTAGGCTGGGTCCCCCAGGACAATGGGCTTCATGAGCAACCCCTTTATGATGCTGATGATGTTGGGCCCAAAGTTCCCCATATGCATCCTAGTGAAGAACGGGGACTGCTGACGGATACAGGCGTGCCTAACAATGGGTGATTTCAGACGTTACGGGCTCCCGAATCACCACAGTGAATTCCCAGTGGTGACGAGCCGAACAACCACCCCCCGTGGTCCAGGAAGGCCCCAAACAGACGTGACGGGAGTGGGACCACAGCAGGGAATTGGCCAAACAGACCACAGCCCAGGGCAGCGCAACAGACGTGACACAGATTCCCGGCCGTGGTCAAAACACCCAGAAGGCACCGGGGAGGGGCAGGAGGCAGACATGGCCGACTGAGGGCAAACAAAGCCAAAAGGGCCAAAAGGAAATGTCCACACAAGGGAAATGGGAAGGGAGGGGGAGGAGGGAGAAGAGCTGCTGAGGTGGCACACACAGCAGGCACAGAGACAACAAGGTCATAGTGGAACACACAGCACAAACACGCACCTGGGCGCATACACACCCGCACAGGAAAGGATGGGAAGGGGGAACACAGNGCCCGGGGACAGAGCAGGACATGGGGAATGGCGCCCAGAACCCCCCCCAACAGCACAGGCAGCAAGGGCCACCCGACAGCCACACAGGCAGCCCAGACACAGGGAGCCCCCACTGGGGCTGAGCGCGGGCACGGAGGGGGGGGCACACGGAAAGGGAATGGCCCAGGAGCGGTCCTGGAATGGTCCAGGAGGCAGGCAGGGACCCCCCGTGCTGGTGATGGCGCGCTGACCAGGATGGAGGCAATTCAGAGTGAAGTGCTGAACAGGCAAGCCAACCCCTCCCCCTGGAGGAAGCTGGGAGTCACAGTCTGGGGGCCCCAGACCCCCACGGTCACAAAGTCACCCAAGGGGAGGGGCAGCCGAGGGGCAGTGCAGGCGGTCCAAAACCCCTTCCCCCCCCCCCCGGGAGGATGCCGGGAGGCACAGTCCAGGGCCCCCAGAACACCACAATCACAGAGTCACCCAATGGGGGTGGGGCCACAGGCACAGGAGGGACTGAAACCGGACCATGAAGGACAGCAGCACCCGGGGTGCTGGGTGACGACTCGGAGATCAGGACACAGTGACAGGAGAAGGCAGCCACAGAGGGGAACACCGGTTGCAGAGGAGGATGGGGGGGCCATGGAGGGGGCCCAGAGGCACAGGCAGGGGCAGCAGTACCCCCAGGAACCAGCCAGCACAGCAGCAAGCCCCAGACATCATGGAGGAAGCAGGCAGGGCCCCATAGCGTCAGGGCGGAGGCGGGAGCTCACAGCAGGGCCAGCATCCAGGGTCCGGATGACACAGGGGGCCTCACAGCCAGCTGCAGGGGGTCACAAAGGGGCCTGGGCCGAGTGGCCCGCCAGGTACATGAAGTGTGGCCACTGCAGCATGCCCCGATGGTATCCCAGCGCAGACATGTGGTGGGCGACTAGGTAGTACACCTCAAAGGAATCCTACCTGGACATCAGAGTGGGACCACGCACCAGCCAGCACCGCCCGGTGGACTCCAACAAGTTGTAGTCAGCAGCTAAGGCCATGGAAGGTGACCGAGCTCCAACAGGTGGTGATAGACCACCCCACGTGACTGCGGATACCCACGGGCCCCGTGAACACAGCCAAAGAAGGACACCACTAGGGCAGGGCCCCCCTCCACCAGAAAGGTCATGTAGGTGGCCAGGCTGCACGCAGAAAGAGCAGACATGGTCTCCGCAGCCGACCACCCCACATGCGAGCACCTCATCTCCGGGATGTGCCCATCGGGAAAGGGATGCAGGCCCAGTGTCTCCACATGCAGCCGGCAATCGCGGGCGCTTGCCTCATAGCCAAAGGAGTGCAGGCCGGAGCTCAGACTCACATAGGCACCTGTGCTGTGAGGCTGTTGGGCAGCTCAGGAGCAATTGCATGGCTGGGGAATGCCACAGGTCACACAGGGCCATGATCTCACGGAAGGTCCAGCTTTGGAGGGTGCCAGGGGCGGTGGGGCCTGTGAGCCCTGGGGAAGTGCTGCCAGCCATGGTCCAGCAAGCGGAGGAGACTAACTGCAAGGAAAGAGGGTCCCCACAATCCCTGGAGGGACCGGAAGCAGGGGAGCTCCAACGCCAAGCGATAAGGCCACAGGCCACAGCATGGCACGGCAAACAAGCGAGGCGTGGGGTGCGAACCCAGCACAGCTGCTGGAACCAAGCGCACATACAGGACAGCCTACACACTAATCAGGGTGGCAAGGACAACGGGCAGCCAAGACAAAGAGGTGGGACGTGATGACAGCAGGAATGCAGCTGCTGCACGCACGCCAGGGCGCAGGCTGGACCATGCGCCAGGCCCCGTGCAGGGACTACAGGTGTGCATAATGGGGTGCCCACTGCCACCCCGTCCCTGTCGCCCTGCAGGAGCCAGGCCAGCTGGCGGGGGGGCAGAGGTGATCCGGGCCCCCCCACCTGGGTGCCAGGTGGCGACCTGGGAGTGGGGCCACACATGCCCCAGCCTATAACAGGTGCGGCTCCCACCCACCCGGGGCACCATTCACCATGGAGCTAGGACAGCTGGGTGCCTGCGGGATGTACCTAGCAGTCTGTGCAGAGTTGTACCACTCACACACGGACCTCTTGTGCATCCAGACCCCAGAGATGCACCTGGCTGCTCAGCTGCGGGTGTGCATGGCCAGGAGCACTGCTACAGCCCGGAGAGCCCACCACGGGTGCAGGCACTCCCTGGCCCGGCTCAGGGCCCAGCGCGTGTCTGGAGCAGCCAGACAGGCCCTCATTCGTGCGTGGGAGCGTGCTGCTGCACTCCGCAAGGCAGCCGGCCGGCTCCAGTGCCGGAGGGAGACCATGCGCCGCGCTGCCCAGCTCGCTATGTCCATTGCCCAGTGGTTATGGCTCATAGAGCGTGCACAGGGGTGGTGGGCCAGGACGCTGGCTCAGTGGGACAAGGCTGCCTGGAGAACGCACTTTTGGATGGACAGGCGCAGCCTCCTGCTACTCGCGGAGCTGCTAACGCCCTGGCTGGAGTGGCAGCACATCCCCATGTGGGCCCCCATCTCATGATCCAGCAGGTGGCCATTGGGGTTTGGGCCCTTGCAACACCCAACTCCTGCCGATCCGTCTCGCAGCACTTCGGCATCGGGGTGAGCACCATCGCTGGGATCGTGCGAGATGTCTGCGAGGCGATGGAAGGCGTGCTCCTGGACTGACCGATCCAGCTGGTGGACCAGGAGGCTGTGATGGGCGGCTTCATGGCTGGAGGGTTCGCCAACTGCATGGCCACCATGGACGGCACCCACATTGAAATCCTCCACCCATCCGATGGGGAGGCCGCGGAATATGTCAACCGCTATGGGTACCACTCCCTGCAGCTGCAAGCGGTCGTGGACCACCAGGGACAGTTCATAAACATATACACAGGCCACTGCAGGTGCAGCCATGATGCCAGGATCATGACCATCTCTCCCTTCTATGCCTGGATGTACCGCAGGGACTTCGTGGACATGGAGATGACCCGAATCAAGGGGGTGCTGATGCCCCCCTGCATCCTGGGGGACCTGGCCTATCCACTCACCCGGTGGCTGATGAAGGCATACCCGGTCACCAGCAACCTTGTGGAGGCACTGTACAATACCCGCCTGTGTGTAAGCAGGACTGTGGTCGAGAGGGCCTTTGGGGCCCTCAAGCAGCACTGGAGGTGCCTCGCAGGCCACCTGGACTACACGGTGGAGACCTCGGCCCTTGTGATCGGGCCCTGCTGTGTGCTGCACAACGTGTGTGAGACCGATGGGGCTGCCCTTGAGTACCCTGTGCCCCGGCACCCTCCCGGCCCCATGCCTCTCTATGTGAATGCTGAGAATCCACGGGAGTATTGGTACGCAAAGCGCATCTGTGCTGCCCTGGCTAGGCGCTTCAGCCATGAAGCTGAGGTGTGAGGCCGTGCACCACCGTCCCCACCACCCCGGGGCCCCCACCACCACTCTGAGTGTGCCCCTAGACACCCACTTGCCCCCAGACCCAGACCCATGAACAGAAACAGGATTGCAACTGTGGTGCCCATGCATTTATTGTGCTTACCGCCTACATTTCACACCACCACCACCACCACCGCCCACCTCCCGGTGCCGTTCCCCCCCTCAGGCCACTCGCTCCCTTCCCTCATGTCTCCAGAGCCTCCCTCTTACACACACCATTATTATTTCCTGATGACCAAATTCAAGGCCAGTTTTCAAAACTGGACTCTAAAACTCCAAGATACCTACCAAATTATCCTAGAAAAATGACATTTATTGTTTAAACTTGCCAAGGGTCAGTTTAGAAAGCTATTCTGATGTGACCTGTGCTCATAAAAGAAAATGAACCGCTAGAAGTGTTCTTAAAATGATGATGCATGACTCAGCTTGGGATATGGGACCAAAGCTGATTCGGCAGTTAGCTTCCTGCCCATCTGCTGTTCTGCTTTGCTAAGTAGTTAGACATTTGCTGTGTAACAACTAATTGGAGAATTCATGGCTGTCCAAAATTTAACCTGTCCTTGCAACAGTAGCAGATGCAGAGTTTGAATCTGCTTTTAAAAAATGAGGGGCTTCAAAAATGCCCATGTTTGTATATCAATACAACTACGCCACTAGAGAAACTGCTCCCTACCGCCCCTTCTACTGCTGATATAATTTTATTCCCCCAAATTTAGAGTTTCACTGGGTTAATGATCTTCATTTCTTTACCAGTATGGGTTATATTGGTACAAAAAGTGTGTGCAGACCTTCCCATCCTTAGGCCCTCTGTGGCCCACTTTCACTTGCAGGTCACTGTTACACTGGTTGGAGCCCTGCCAGGTGTTCACCCAGGATTTCACCCGGATGCGATAGCAGCTAGCCCGGGCTGTAATCTCAGAAACGTCTCGGGTGACAGGGTCACAGCCAGGGCTACCGTCTGCCCAATCAGGCCAGAGCGGGCTATAGCTGTACATGGCTACACACCATGGCTGTGCATCATGGCGGGGTGGGGTGGACTCTGGGTGCAGCATGGGAGTGGGGCTGCCCGCTTGCACGTTGATGCAGCTTCCCACTCTTTCTGTAGACCCAGCAGCTGGCACGTCGGCTGGCCAGTCCCGATTCTGACCGTGCTGCCAGCAGCTTTCCGGTCTGGATCGCACTGTACTATAGGTGCTCTGCGGTCACCTCTGTTAACACCCTATGTCAGTTCACCAAATAATGGGCTCATTATCGCTGTGCATCTGGCACAGGGGTTGTTTTGAAATCTAAAGACTGATTTTTGGATTTCACATGCATGAAAATCCAGATTACCTCTGTTGTTACAGCTGTCTCCTCCATCCTCTACTCCTCCCTCCCAGCATCTGCTGCATTTCTGTTGTTTAAAACTGCCTGTGGAAAAACAGGATGCATTGTTGCCACTAATGTTCTAATTTTGATTTTTAGGCAAAATTATTTACATCCACAATTATTTTCTGATAACCAAATTCAAGGCCACTTTTCAAAGCCAGACTCTAAAGCTTCAGAACTTCAGAAGCTTTGCCTTTGTCTAATATGAGGAACGTTCACACAACCACCATCCCCCACTAGCAGGGGAAGCCCACACAGGCTGCACTATCCTGCCAGCTTTCCCAGCTGGTGTGGGGTTTATTTGAATTCATCCTAAGGCTGAGTTCAAGAGGTTATTATTTTGTATTGTAAGTAACACTGTGTTTTTCATCTTGACCATGGAACTGCTTGCAAGGATACTGAGAACGTAAGAAAAAACCAATGGTTCATCGAGGCCAGAGTCTTGTCTCTGACAGTGGCCAACATCAGATGCTTTAGAAGAAACCACAGGGCAAGTTAGAAGAGGTCCATCCCCAGTTGTTCATTCTCAACATCTAGTAACCAGAGGTTAGGGACACCCTGAGCATGAAGTTGCTTCCTTGACCATCTTGACTAATGGGCACTGCTGGTCCTAGGATTGCCACCTTTGATTGTTTGTTTTTTACCTCCTGACACTTCCATTTTGGCCTATGGAGTGTCAGGTAACAACCCACCACAGGTGGCAACCCTAGCTGATCCTGTCCTCTATGAAGTTGCCTAAGAAAGGCCTTCGATCCAAGGGTCAAAGGTACCTTTCTTATATGCTGAAACTGCTCAGTGATACTTTGATTTCATAACTGTATCTGATTTTTTTTAATCTGTATCTCTTGAACCCCAGAAGCAGCATGTGTTGGTCATCTAAGTTTCTTCTTTTCATTCTTATCACCTTTGCTTCTTGTCAATCAATGTTTTTGTTCTTGTTCTCTAACCCCAGGCTGGAAATTTTACAGGGCAAGTATTAGGTCTCTGTAATTATGAGAATAAATAACATCTCTGCATAATAATTGTTTCTCTGTAAAGTGCCAAGTTGTCAGCCTCCACCGACCCTCATTGAGAAGCAGGCGCTCTGAGGGACTCTGGGAAGCTGGGCCGGCACGGAAGGCCCCGGGGGTCACAGGGCCGCCAAACACCAATGAGGCCAGCAGGCAGGGAACCCCGACGCTATCTCCCCTGGCGACGACACCAGCAAACGCCGCAGGGCCTTTGGCCACGCCCCCTGCAATCCCAAACATCGGAGCTTCACCTGAACCACCCCGGACCACGCCCCCGATGTTGCCACGCCGCTCAGAGCGCCTGCGGGGGTGGGGCTTGCCACATAAACACCAGCGCCGCAGTTAGAGCGACACTGGTGATTGCAGAGAAACCGGCCCCCTTGTGTTTGCTCCCTTTGATTGCTACGTGGCTGAGAAGTTAGAGCTTGACCTGAGACCATGCGTGTGGACCCTCCTTCCTGCAAACCCCTTGGACTGAATCGTGAGTGACGGCGTGAGTGGTGAGTGAGCGAGGGTGTGAACGAGCCCCCCCTTCCTTCCCTGTCAGGGCCCCCTCCTTCCTGGGATAGCACCAGAGCGTGCGTGGCCCCGACTCCCTCCTCTCAGTCTAAGGTGGTTCCCTTCCTTCACTTTACCCCTCCACATGGACCTCCCCTTCCCCCTTATTTCCCCCAGAGCGTGTGTGTTAGGGTGTGTGGGGGTACCTTATGGCCTCTCTGGATCAGGGCGCCCAATGATGATAGAGGCCTGTTCTCTTTGATTAGAGGTGAAGGCCAACACTCTATACCGACGGGCATAGTTGTCCCCCACTTTCTGTACAGCCGAAAGAGCCTTTCCACGACGGTACCATGTGTTTGGAGGGTGCAAGTGGTTGTCGAGTTCCCCCTCCCCGGTGACAAATCACCAGCCACCTAGCCCAATACGGGCATTTCACGTCATGGATGTGGCAAAAGAGTTGAATCAGTTGGCTCAGGCCATCCAATCACTGGCCATGGAAATGAAAGACCTCCAGGCCCAACAAGGTACCCTTGCCTCCGCTGTGACGCAACTCCAAGGAGCTGCGGCAGCTGCCCCAGCGGTGCCCCCCCCCGCCAGCGGGACTTCTGCCCGCAGCAGGGGCAAGTGAACCTAAGGGGCCCAAGCTAGAAAAATTTGTAGGGGACCGGCGGGGATTTCAAGTCTTCCTTGCCCTATGTTGCCTCACCTTTACCCTTCAACCCCATACCTATACGACCGATGCCCTCAAGGTGGCATTCATTATTGGCAACTTAGGGGGTACAGCCCTCGAGCAATAGTTCCCTACTGTCGAACTATGCAAACTTTCTCAAGGAATTTACTTTTCTGTTCGATAACCCTCACTGAGTTTGAGACGCTCAGACCATGATCATGGGCCTCCGACAGGGGCGAAGCCCCGCACTGGAGTACATCACACAGTTTCAGCAACTGGCGTTAGAACTCCAGTGGCCAAACGATGTACTCCTTGTAATGTTCCGGAGGGGATTATGTGAGGAAATCAAGGACCAGCTGGCTCTTGTAGAGCTTCCAGCGACGTGGGAAGCTCTCACAAACTTGGTCCTACAGATTGAAGACCGCTTGGCGGAGCGGAAAAGAGAGCGTCGTCAAGAAGTACGCCCCTTCCAGGTAAAACTGGTATTTCCTTCTGGCCCCCCCAGACTACCAGAACCCAAACCCATGCAAGTGGGCACTTCCTGTGAACTCCTGTCGAAGGAAGAGCGCGAGTGGCGTCGAGTGTCCTGCTCATGTTTCTATTGCGGAGACCCATCCCATTTTATTGGGGATTGCCCCGACTTGCCCCCGGACCGCAGAAATGCGGGAAATGCCAGAGGCCGAGGCGGACAGGGGCTGTCTCGGTCTTAACAACTTCCCCAAAGCCCCTTAGCAAGAACCCTCCAGACTCACACCTATTAATTCCGGTGACTTTAACAATTACCCCAACCCGGTCCATGGTTTGTTGGGCCCTCATTGATTCAGGGGCATCTGGGAACTTCCATTGATAGCGCTCTAGTAAGGACTTGGCAACTCCCTACCCAAAGGAAAGAAACACCCGAGTCCATTCACACCATTGACTGTTCCCCCCTGGTATCGGGGCCTATTACCACGTGCACCCCACCGCTGGGATGCACAATAGGAACCCATAAAGAACAAATCCCTTTTGACTTGGTCTGTACCCCCCTTTTCCAAGTTGTCTTGGGAAGTCCATGGCTTTGTCAGCACAACCCCACGATTGCATGGTCCCGCAAACAGGTGCACTTTCTATCTCCTCACTGCAGCCAGGAATGTCAACTCCCTAAACCCCTGCAAGCCACTGGAGCTACCTACGGGCCCCCATCGAGCCCAGCGGACTCAGCCCTCCTGGAGGCCTACCGAGACTACCAGGATGTCTTTTGCAAGGTCTGGGCTACGGAATTACCCCCTCATCGGCCGTATGACTGCCCCATTGATCTAGTACCCAGAAAGGACCCCCCATTTGGATGTATCTACATCTTAGTGGAACCCGAACTGCAAGTACTTCAACAATACCTAGAGGAAAATCTCCAGCAAGGCTTCATTCGACCCTCCACGTCCCCGGCCGGGGCCCCCATATTTTTCGTACCCAAGAAGGATGGGGGTCTTCGACCCTGTGTGGATTACCAGGGGTTGAACAGCATTACCGTAAAGAACCATTACCCACTCCCCCTCATCCCTGAGCTTTTAGACCAGCTACAAGGAGCTCAAGTGTTCACGAAGTTGGACCTCCAGGGGGCTCATAACTTACTCCACATGCGTTCAGGAGATGAGTGGAAGACGGCATTTCGTACACGTTATGGATTATTCGAATACCTCGTAATGCCCTTTGGCCTTGCAAATGCCCCAGCTGCCTTCCAACACCTCATTAATGATGTATTTTGAGACATTCTCGATGTGTATGTCATCACATACTTAGATGACATCCTGATCTACTCCCTAAACCCGGAAGACCGCGTCCAACATGTTCGTGAAGTACTCAAATGACTTAGGGCAAATAAACTATACTGTAAAAGGGAGAAATGTTCTTTCCACCTCCGTTCCCTTAGCTTTTGGGGCTTTATCATAAGCCCTAGTGGAATTCAGATGGACCCCCAAAAGGTCGAAGCCCTAAGAAGACGGCCGGCCCCTAAGGCAGTAAAACCGCTACAGCGGTTCCTCGGTAGCACTAACTACTACCTACAGTACATCCCCAACTATGCGGAAATTACCACTCCTCTAATCTTGCTCCTGAAGAAAAACCAAACCTACGACTGGGGCCCAAAGCAACACTACAGTTTCGCCTATTTGAAGGAGGCTTTCGTGACAGCACCCCTGTTACAACACCCAGATCCTACCAAGCCTTTCTTTGTGGAAGTCGACGCGTCAGGAAAAGCCATAGGGGCAGTTCTCCTACAAGAGCATGATAAACCGGAACCCTTACTCCCGTCCCTTGCACCTACTACTCCAGACAGTTGACACCAGCAGAGAGTAACTACAGTATCCTAGACCGAGAACTCCTTGCGATTAAGGTCACTTTCGAGGTCTGGCGCCATTACCTTGAGGGCGCCCGACACCTGGTAACCATGGTAACGGACCATTGGAACCTAACCTTTCTCCAGACCACACATATTTCTAATGCTCGCCATGCCCGTTGGGCCCTGTTCTTTACAAGGTTTGACTTTCATATTCGTTATCGACTCGGAAAGCTGCATGTACTAGCAGATGCTCTGTCTCAATACCAGGAACATCGTCCAGAAACACCCACAATTCCAGAAACTATTCTGTAGCCCTGCACATTTGCCGGCACCTACACTACTCTGCAGGAAATCCACACAGCAGCAGCAAAGGAGTTCCCCGAGACAACAGAACCTCAAAATACCAAACAACTAGGGCCACAAAACCAACCCCCACCTGTAAGTATTATGGGACCACCATGATGCCCCCACAGCGGGACACCCGTGGATTGAACGAATGATGCAACTTATCCGTCGTTCCTTTTGGTGGCCCAACTACGACAAGATGTATCTCAGTATGTCACAAGTTGCGCCACTTGTGCCCGAACAAAGATGCCCTGTCAGGCCCCAACAGGCCTTCTTCAGTTAAACCTGATACCCTTAGGACCCTGGCAACGCATTGGTCTCGACTTTGTAGTAGACCTACCCCCCTCCAGGCAGTATACCACAGTACTTGTGGTGGTGGATCACTTCACTAAACTCGCCCACTTCATTGCATGTAAAGGACTGCCATCAGCTAAAAGAACAGCACTTCTTTTCATCCGGCATGTGCTGAAACTCCATGGCTGTCCTCAGGAGATTATTAGCAACCGAGGGACGCAGTTCACCTTGCATTTTTGGAAAGCCCTCTTTCATGCATTGCAAGTCACTCTCAAGCCCACCACCGTGTACCACCCGCAGGCCAACGGACAAGTGGAAAGAGTCAACCAAAATATGGAGCAGTACCTCCGGTGTTATATCAACTACCTCCAGGATGATTGGCACGCATGGCTCCCATTTGCAGAGTTCGCATACCAGAAGGCGCCTAACGCCTCCTTGGGAACCTCCCCATTTTATGTCACATACGGATTCCATCCACAAAGCGGGGCCATTGAATCTCTTGCTCCGACAGTTCCGGCAGCAGGGGCGTTAGTGCACCAAATTCGACATGCACAGACGTTAGCCCGTCGCGTATTGCTTCAAACACAGCAAAGGTACAAGGAGCAGGCTGACTGTCATAGATGACTGGGAGAGCCCCTTAGACCAGGAGATCTAGTATGGATTGACCGACGCCGCTACCCATCAGCTTGTCCATCCCCAAAACTAGACCATCGCTACATAGGACCCTACCCTGTCTTGTGACAATTAAACGACGTGACCTACACTGTACAACTACCCCCCAAAGTCACGCATTCATCCCACTTTCCACGTGTCCCTCCTCAAGAAAGCAGTGCCACGCCAGGGAACAACCACGTTGCTACCTCCAAACCCCATCATACAGTCGGCCGCCGGTTCCGAATACAAAGTGAAAGCAATTTTGGACTCTAAGTTTCTCTGGGGCCACCTACATTATCTCATTGACTGGGCAGGGTTTAGCCCTGCAGACCGTTCATGGGAACCCGCCAGCAATGTTTCCGCCCCTTGTCTCATTCGGACCTTCCACCTACGGCACCCCTTGAAGCCCGGCCCTGGGTACTAGCGGCCTCGACGGGGGGGTATTGTCAGCCTCCGCCGACCCTCGTCGAGAACTAGGCGCTCTGAGGGACTCCGGGAGGCTGGGCCGGCATGGAAGGCCCCCGGGGGTCACAGGGCCGCCAAACACCAATGAGGCCAGCAGGCAGGGAACCCCAATGCCATCTCCCTTGGCGACGATGCCAGCGAACGCTGCAGGGCCTTTGGCCATGCCCCTTGTAATCCCAAACATCGAAGCTTCACCTGAACTGCCCCGGACCACGCCCCCAACGTTGCCACGCCACTCAGAGCGCCTGTGGGCACGTACGGGGGCGGGGCTTGCCACATAAACACCAGTGCCGCAGTTAGAGTGTCGCTGGTGATTGCAGAGAAACCTGCCCCCTTGCGTTTGCTCCCTTTGATTCCTACGTGGCTGAGAAGTTAGAGCTTGACCTGAGACCGTGTGTGTGGACCCTCCTTTCTGCAAACCCCTTGGACTGAATCGTGAGTGACGGCGTGAGTGGTGAGTGAGCGAGGGTGTGAACGAGCCCCCCCTTCCATCCCTGTCAGGGCCCCCTCCTTCCTGCGATAGCACCAGAGCGTGCGTGGCCCCGCCTCCCTCCTCTCAGTCTAAGGTGGTTCCCTTCCTTCACTTTACCCCTCTGCACGGACCTCCCCTTCCCCCTTATTTCCCCCAGAGCGTGTGTGCTAGAGTGTGGGGGGGTACCTTATGGCCTCTCTGGATCAGGGCGCCCAAAGATGATAGAGGCCTGTTCTCTTTGATTAGAGGTGAAGGCCAACACTCTATACTGACGGGCATAGTTGTCCCCCACTTTCTGTACAGCCGAGAGAGCCTTTCCACGATGGTACCGCGTGTTTGGAGGGTGCAAGTAGTTGTCCCTGAGTTCCCCCTCCCCGGTGACACAAGTACGCATGTGGTGCTGTAAAATAGATAAAGAATAAAAGTGTGCAACCTTGATCCTGTGAAGAATGGAGGTGTGTGGATGAAAGGGATCTGCGGCTATATTCAGCTGTGCAGCTTAATCCTATCAGAGTCAGGATGGTTGAGGACAAGTGAAGCAGTTTACCACACCTCCCAACAGTACCTGTTTAGGAGGGACAGCACTTTTTTGAGTGCTGAATCCCACTCTCCCTCTTTCAGGGGCCAAAGTCCCTGTTTCAGGAGAGAGGGAGACAAAAAGATCAGAATTCAAGTCTCTGTCACCTCCGGTAAAAAACGACCGGAAGTGCTTTTCCTGGGACATTGGGAGTGTTATGGTAAAATCCTCGAGAGGACAATGGGGAGATGATGGGACAATAAGAAACTCAGTGGAATGAGAAGCAGGAGAGCTTCTGTCCCTCTCTTTGCACTTGGAATGTCGGGAAGTGTGTGCGCAATGGGGTGCAGCTTTTTTGCTTACAGGCTGGTCTTCTTGTCCAAGGGGGGTGGGCATTGTTCCTCTTGGCTGCTGCAAACATCGGGAGGTCTGGTTTACCCTAGGCCTCACAGAGGGCCCATCCCTCCTCTGCACATCAAATTAATATATAAATGGATACTAAACAGAGATACAGAGGAAAGAGGGGGCCTCACATGACATTTTGTTTAGGCTTCCAAAAACCTGGATTCTATAGGGTATAGCAGGTGTTCCTGCCAGGGTTAAGCTTGATATCTCAATCCATTCCTTATCTTTCACGAGACCAAGTGGTTTTTTTTCTGCTTCCCCATGAGTTTTTTATTACACACAGTGCATTATTTCGTGACCAGGTTACCAAACTATGTACAAAGGACTGACTGATGATCCCTGTACAATGTTATTTTAAAGCAGGGATTATTGGACTGTTAGAAGTTGCATGGATAAAAATAGTCTGTTTTATTTTCTCACTGGAAAAACTGTGAGCTGAACTACTGGACAAATACTAAGACTTACGTGGTTTGGTCTCCTGTTTAATCAAATGAGCCTTCAATCTTTTTACATGTGAAATTCATTCAGAACATATATTTCTAAAGTACGGTGCCAGTAGAAACACGATACATTTGGGAGATGCCTTCTTGATTAAAATGCACTAAAATAGTCTTAGATGTTATAAATCTAAGTTTCTAAGATATTTTAAAAATGTTGTTGTAGTTTTAGTGTTTTTTTATTGAATGTTAGGGTTATGTATTTTTGGTCCTTGTAAGCTGCCCCGAGATGCCGTCGGCATGAGGGGGGCAGCTAAGAAATAAAATTCAATCTTGCTTTATGGGGAGATTTAGGGCTGCTATTTCAAATGGAGGTGCTTAAGTTGTACAAGCAACATACATTTGTGGCATGTAGAAAATAAGCAAAGGTAAGCACACATGAGGTACTGCATGGTAAATGTCCTGTGTAACATGGACAACTAGTCAATTCCCAACAGTGGTTCATCATTTAAGTCCATTTGCTTACTGTGCTCAAAAGGAATTAAATTCAAAATAATTCATATTCCTGTGGTTTATTTTAATATTTTATACAGATATAGCTTTAATGTACTGGATTCTTGCTGTATTTATTCCTCCTGTATTTAATTTTTGCAAAAGCCATAAATAAATTATGATGATGGAATTGACAATTGTGTATTTTGCTTGTGCAGTCACTGTTCACACTGAGGCATATATATTTTGCAATGCACTATTTACGTATGTTTTTCATCATTTGAGCCGTAATGCTTGCCTCTCATTTAATATTAAACCCTGTTTAGCATTTATGTGATGATTTTATGGCTGTGTTAAAGTACTTTACAAAGATGGGCTGTTTCCATTTTACAGAAGGTATGTTATTTTGCTCACAGTGGGGCCAGTCTAAAGTCTGCCCACACAAGGTGTGTGTAACCTTTTGGTCATGGCATGTGTCCAGTGTGTGCAAAGCACACCGCATGTGCACACCGTGAATGTGAAAAATGTGAAGAAATAAATAATATGCCTTGTGTGGACAAAACTTGGATTGGCCCCATGAATTGCATACCTGTTTTTTCAAGATTTGATCCCTAATGAGTCTCCCCTCACATTAAATACTCTTCAGCACTGATGTGATGACTTCTGTTTTTATATTAAAATGCTCTACAAGGCTAAGTTATCTCTCACATGTATAAATATAAAAGGAAAAATGGGGTACAGGAATATAAAAATGATTTTCTCAAGGCAGATGCGGAGAGAGTGCGGTTAACCATGTTGGTCCCAAATGTAAGAGATGGAAACAAAATATTTCATCGACAGAAGTTGGTCCGATAAAAGATATGAATGAAGATCTGGGAATAAAACCCAAGTTTCCTGATTTCTAATTCCCTATGTTAGTCACCAGATCATCCATACCAAATCCTCTTTTTTTTCCATTTCCTTTCTCCCTTCCTTGTTTCAGGTAATGAAACTATCTTTGGGTGATTTCAGACATTACGTGGTCCCGATTCACCACGGTGGATTCCCAGCAGGGGTAAACAGATTAACCACCCCCGTGGTCAAGGAAAACCCTGAACAGACATGACAGGACCGGGACCACGGCAGGGAATCGGACCACTGGACCACGGCCCGGGGCAGCNGGTGAACAAAATAACCACGCTTTCGAGGATGGTCCGGGCACCATCTCTGAAAGCGTGGTTAATTGAACCATGGCCCAGAATCGGTGGACGGTAACGTCTGTTACCACCGCCGGTTCGGGCCGTGGCCCAGACCCCGGGACGGAATCGGGCGCAGCGTCCGGATTGGCCGCTGCACCTGCCCATCTCCAGGAGGGCGGGCTGCTGGGGGAGCATGGGGAAGGGCTGTGCGGCCACACGTTGCACCGCAGATTCCCTGCCGGAATCAGCCGGCTCGTCTGTTGACGGGCCATTCTGATTCCGCCTGGGAATCAGAAAGGTGATTCCATGATGGGGCCAATAGGTGCCCCGTCATGTCTGAAATCACCCAGGCATAAATGACCACCAAGGGTGGTTAAAGGGTGGTTAGCGTCATGTCTGTTTTCACGCATAGACTCCGCAGGCAGAATTAGTGCAGTTATCTTGTCTACTTCCTTCATTTGGCATGTATAGTTTGTCAAGTATTTTCTAGAGTGCTGGCCAAACTAGTTTTCAGTTTTTCATACCCTAAGACTTTCTTCTACCTCAACAACCCTGTCCAAGAAGACTTCTCAACTAGTCTACTGGTCCTGCCTGTTAGGGCATCACAAATGATTCCAGCATCTAAAAACCTTCGCTTTAAAATTAATAATTAAGGCTAATTGGTGAAAAATAACGATTTCACTAATTGATCACCTAAAAACATGTTACTATTATAATACATCCTTTCCAACTACATCAATAGTACTCAAACGCATACCTTTCATTAACAACTCTGTTTATATCAATGTCTTCTCAAGATTGTAACTCTCATTATTCCTTAATACCATCAACATTATAATATCAACAACAAAAAATTCCCACCAGTTCACCATCTCTACTGGTTAATAAATCTATTTTCATTCAAATGCCTTAATGAGTTAATTTTGGTGTTGAAATTGTATAGCTTGTTTGTAAATCCAGAAATGAAGTATAAGTTGTTATACTATAATAAATAATTAGCTCATTAAGGTGTTTGAATGAAAATGAATTTATTAATCAGTAGAGATGGTAAACTGGTAGGGATTTTTTGTTGTTGATATTATAATGTTGATGGTATTAAGGAAGAATGAGAGTTATGATTTTGAGAAGACACTGATATAGACAGAATTGTTAATGAAAGGTATGCGTTTGAGTACTATTGATGTAGTTGAAAAGGATGTATTATAATAATAACATATTTTTAGGTGGTCAAGTAGTGAAATTGTTATTTTTCACCAATTTGTCTTAACTATGAATTTAAAATTGAAGATTTTTAGATGTTGGAATTTAATTAGGTTTTTGAATTGTTGTATCAGAATAAAGTCTGGTGACTGAATTATTTTTGGTTTTGTCTCATGGAGTTTGAGCTGAAATTTCATGTCCTGCACACACATTCACTTTCTCTCCCTCTCTCTCACACAGACTCATACACTTACTTCTCTCACACACATAGACACACACTCTCACTCAGTCACACATTCAAGACTCACTACTCGCCCCAGCTCCAACTACCCCCCACGGCTCCAATTACCCCCCCCCCCAGGTCTCTACCCCCATGGTTCCAACTACCCCCCGCCCCAGGTCTTTACACACCCCCCACAGCTCCAACTACTCTCCAGGCCCAGCTCACTGTCCCTCCTATGGCTCAAACTAACCTCCACCCCAGCTAACTAGACCTCCCCAACCCAGCTATACCTATCCCCCAGCCCAGCTAACCTAAGCCCACCACCAGCTATACCCCTGAGCCTTTTAGAGTGATCCAGCTGCTGTTTTCTGGGTTTGGTCAGTTAGGTTGTGAATTCGTGGCTGGTGCAAGCCATGGGTCCTTTCCCTGAGCAGACCGGTCCCCTTGCTCCCCCCAGACCGGTCCCCTTGCTCCCACCTGACTTTGCCCCCTGTACCTGAGATGTCTGGTGACATTTACAAGGGGGCTGAACAAGCCAGTCACAGAGCATTGCGCTGTTTACGAGATAGAAAGTATAAACAATGAAATAACATTGTTTATTCTTCCTGTCTTGCAAACAGCACAATGTTCCAGGATAGGTTTCAATCTCCCCTGCCAGTTCCCTGCATGACTGCATCCCAGCTGAGGTGGGCTGGGGCAGGGAACCGGCTTTAAATGTCTCTCACTCACATGCACTTAGTGGAGCTGGAAATCATGGCAGCAGCTCCAGCCGGCACCCTCAGATACAGCTCAACAATGTAACAAGCATGCATGACTTAAGAATTTCTTCCATTCATTAAAACGGGATCTTTTTTCCTCTCTAACTATTGTCTACCAAACTTCATCAGCGATTATTTGAGGCTGAACTTTAACATTCACTTTCAATAAAGATCCCGAACTAAAAGGTTAATGCTTTGCAAAGATTTTAAGTCGCAACCCAGAAGTGAAGTGAATCAATAGTCCCATGTTAGAGATAGGCAGATTTTGAATGAGAACTGTGTCTCGCCTTAACTAATAGAGGCGCAATTGTGCCTCTATAATAAAAATAAATATTTGATTGTGGAAGGCATTTTGATGTATTAAAATCTATATATTCAGTGTGGGAGGCATTTGATCTCTCTACTGGGCTGGTTTAGGATTATCCATGGGAAGTCCTGTTGCCTCAATAACATAATTTGTTCAAAATCAGCATATGGTGCTTGGCAAATTGCGTATTCTACACTGAATAGTGCAGGCACGTCTGGGAATGTTTTGTGTTTTTTGGCTGTATCATGCACAATGGATCCAAAATTATTTTTTTCTTTTTGGTCCTTTATGGACCAAATCCAAAATTTTCAGGTGATTGAAATTATTTTATTTAGTTGTCTAACTTTTTGCCTTAATGGGATATTTCACCAGTACAATTATTGTTTACCAGCAAAACTTTATCCTAATGAATATAGCATTTTCCATCATGACAGAAGAGTTTATGAGGAATATCCCGACTGTTCTATTAATAATCTTTAAAATTTTTTTTTTGGTAACACCTTTGTATTTGGCCAGTCACCTCCATTATATGTAACCCAATAGGATCAAGTTTTAGGCTTAATGAAGTCAGTGCCAAAAATCTTTTGATTTCATGGGAATCAGAAATTGATCCTTAATATGTATTTGCATAATGATTATTTAAACTAGGGCTGTCAAATCTCCTGCTATTTCAGTGTGTATGTAACCTGGCTGTTCCGTCAGGCTTTTGGCGAGGGGTAAGTGGGGGAGGGGGGAGGGTTTTTCTTTTCCCCGCATATTGTATTTTAAAATTGTTTAATTTTTACGGCCCCGCCCCCTCCACGCACCCCGCCGCCTGCCCTCCGGGGAGACGGGCGGGTGGCGGGCCAATGAGGCCACCGCGTCGGGTCGGATTCGCCGCGGCCCGGGATCCCGCCGGTGATCCCGGGCCGTGGCGCCCGGCCAGACGTTACTTTTTTTTGGTCCCCGCTGGGCATCTCTTTGACCACGCTTCCAGGGACATTCCCCCGGCTAGCCCAGGAAGTGTGGTTCAAATTGACCCCATGCGGGTATTGACTGTGGCGAACATCTGGCGGCCGCCAAACAGACGTTTGAGACACAGTGACCACAGGTGGGTATTCACCGTGGTTCACTGTGATCTCGTAACGTCTGAAAATACCCTTTGTCTCTCAAGCCTGATAGAATTCCTTCAAGTGTGAATTCAAACGATACATGAAAAAATAGCTTATTTTTATGGAAAACCAAACATACTCTTGTGTCCTACAATGGGGGAGAAGATTATTCCACTCTCACCCTCTTTAATAAATCTCTGCATCAACAGAGTCTGACAGCTCTCTTATTAGCCATCTCATGCGTATCTTGTTTACACAGCAAATGAATAGGGCTGTTATTTTTTTTGCATCACATGGGATGAGCGGTTTCCAGTAACAGGTAAAACAGAGAACTCGCTATTCAAATCTTAGTACCTGAAATGACAAACTTGATACAGTTTATTCCAATCAAAATTGGAATGTCAGTGGCAAACGAACTTCATAATCCTCTGATCTTCTATTTCCTTAATGCTTTAAAGCACACTTCCACAAACAGAACTACTGTTTGGGATCCTCAACCTGCTTTCAGCTTTTGCTTATAAAATTTACTACGTACAGCTATTGTATAAAGACAGGATTCCTTTCCTAAGTTTGGATAATTTGTCCTTTGCATATAATTAGTATTATCATCAGCTCTCAGTATTACATCACATGGATTTTGAAAAAAAACTAATAGCTCAGAACAAGTAACTAACTAAAATCCCTATGAGTTTTCAGTAGAGCTAGATTGAGAACTGTTTCCAGTTCTCATGAGATTGTGAGAATCAAGAAACGTTGCTGAGATGTCACCAAGATCTTGGTAACATTCTGAGTTCTTGCAAGAATCTTGAAAAAATTCAAAAGCTGCTCTGTGCATGTGAAAAATGGCCACCGCGCCATTCTGCATATGCGCAGTCCTTTTCTAAAATGGTACCGATGCTGCAGGCATCATTTTGGAAAAGGGAAGCCATTCTGCATATGCGTGTCACCATTTTACGCATGCGCAGACCAGCTGCCCTTTTTCCAAAATGGCACCGATACAGCAGCGCCATTTTGGAAAAGGACTAAACATGTACAGAATGACCCCAGCGGCCATTTGCACATGCGTAGTGGGGTTCCTTTTTTAAAAAAAATTGTTCACTGCGAGGCAGCCATCTCCTCCTTGTCTTCCCCCGCTGAGAAGTGGAGATGGCGGAGAGGAGCCCTAGAGGAATCCTGGACTCGAAGAGAGACAGCCAGGTGAGTAAAAGGTGTGTTTGTGCGTGTGGTTTTTTTGTTTGTTTTAAACAAGAGCAGGGGGAGGGGGAGAGTTGGGGGAATTCTCAGCTTGTTCTTGTTTGCAAGAACGAGCTGAGAACCCTGATTCTCGTCGAGAAAAGCGGGAATCCGGGAAGCGAGTATCATCACTAGTTTTCAGAAAATTAAGACCATGAACCAGGATCCTCGATTTGTGTACCAGTACCCTTTTAGTTGTATGCAAATTTCCTTAGCAATGTTTCTGGAAGTTACTGATTGCAATGGGTAATTTCAGATGTGATGGGCCTTTTGGCCCACCACGCTAAATCCTGGACCGGGATCCATCTCAGATCCTGGTCCGTGATCAGGCCATCCATCCTTTAGACGTGCCTGCCTGATTGCAGAGGGGACTTGGGAAGGGGGCGGGGCTGCACGGCACAATGTGCGGCCACTCAGCCCCCCCCCCCACGTGTCTCTGGCCACCCACCCTCAGGGAGACGGGCGGGTGCAGCGGTCAGTGAGGCCGCTGCGCCCGATCCCGTCCCGTGGTCGGGACCTGATTCCAGCATGGGGCTGGCAAACAGACGTTAATCGTTGCCATTGCCAGACCCATCCTGGATCGTGGACAACCTAACCACGGTTCTGGAGGTGAGGGGTGTTTTCAGACATTACGAGATCACAGTCAACCACAGTCAATTCCCGGTGGTGGCTGTGATCATGGCACGTCTGTTGGGGGGAACGGATGTTCCCCCCCAGATGTTACCACGGCGGGGAATCACATTCGCCACGCGAGTGGCTGAAGCAGCGGGACAAGAGGCTGCCGCGTGGCGAATGTGATTCCCCGCAGGGGTGAACCCCGCCGTCACTTCTGGACGGCGGCCATGGCCCGGAATCCCCGCAGGGATTCCAGCCCGTGGCCAAATTGGGCGAGTGCTGCAGCCGCATTGGCCGCGGTGGCCGCCCGTCTCCCCAGAGGGAGGGCGGTGGGGAGCGTGGAGGGGGCGGGGCCGTGCGGCTGCACGTTGTACCGCGCGGCCCCGCCCCCTCCCCGGTTCCCTGCCGGGATCCCCCGGCACGTCTGTTAGGGTGTGACGGGGTCGTCCCGGCAGGGGATTAATACATTGATTTCGTGACGGGGCCAACCGGCCCCGTCACATCTGAAAACACCCGAGGCCAGCCTCACCTCCAGAACCGTGGTTAGCTTTGAACCCCGCCAGGAATTCACCGTGGTGAACATCTGGCGGGGCTCAAACAGACGTTACCGCAATCGCTGCCACCACATGGGAACCACTGTGATTCAGTGTGGTGAGCAGTGATTCCGTAACGTCTGAAATTACCCAAGGTCTTGTACTCCCAGCCTGTTCATGAGTTGCTCCTTCATGTTGTGGGGAATTGTTCTAGTAATTACTGGGATGGTCTTTGTTCTGGTGTTTCACAATCATTCCACTTCTTGGCAGAGCTCCTGATGCTTTCTTACCTTCTCCTGTTTCTTGTTGTTGTTGTTTGTTTCTGTCCACTGATACAGTGATGTCAATCAGTAGTCTTTTTTGTTTCTCTTTATAAAACAACTTCTGACGTTGTAAACTTGCAGCCTATCTGGCCACAAGTCTTTGCAGGATGAGGCCCATCCACTTAGCAAGCACAGAATTTCTCCACCAAGTATTCTTATTATTTATAGTTTTGCAGTTCTCCAAAGTTACACATGCAACCTTTGTTTGCCAGCCCCTCCAGCTGCAAACTATTTCACTTGGTTGAGGCAAACCCTGCCCTGGATTTCCAGCCGTTGCCTCTGGCCTTGCCCTTCTAGACAGCCAACTCTCTTCTCTCCAGAGGTGAGCTCCTTCCTGGACTCTTACCTTCCGGACTTTCAAGCCAGGCCCTCTTGACTAGACTGCTCAAGGAAGACCCTGTGTGACACATGGCCCTGACATTTTTCAGTTTGTTGTATCCCCTTTGCTTGGATGACCCTGACAGCTCGGTCCCAACACTGCTTTAGAGAGGCACAAATCCACATTCTGAGTGTGGTGTGAAATCGTCACTGCTTCCTGTACTCTTGGAAGATTCTGTGTTCTCTGCCACCCAGTGCAAAGGATATGCTTGCAAGGATCTCACTCAATCACGTAGCAACGATGTTGTGTAAATGAATTTTCCCAGAACAATTTTCAGTTTCTGAGCATTTCCTGTTCATCACTTCCTACCTCCAGGTAGAATACAGCTGTGGCCAAGGAATCCTACAGCAGAGACTCCCCTTTCTACTTCATGCTACAGCTACTTCCAGACCACTGCATGAAGATATCACACAAGGGCATTTTCCCATGTCCTTTACATTGTGGGAAATACCACAGGGAAGGAGAGGCTGCTGAAAAAGGAAATGGAGGCATGTCTCCATTTTGTGGTCCTACATTCTGAGCTTTAGGCTCCCAATTACATGGCAGCTACTACTCCTGTTGCACCTGGGATAAATTAGCTATCCTACTTTGATAGCTTGCTACTGGCTACTTTGTAGTCCTACTACTTTGTAGTCCTACTACAAAGAGTCACACCCTGCAATAACTTAGGGTCAGGGCCCATACCCTGTAAATTCTTAGGGATGTTTGTTACAGAATTGTTGGCCTTCATTGTCTGGTCTGCGATAGTTCCATATACCATCCCACAAAATGATTTTCTCTTTATTCAGTAGACTGATGATCATAATGCTGCTTGGTTCATATAAATGTATACTTGCTGCAGATATGAAATCTCAAATATTTTATGTATTTCAAATATGAAATAGAAAAGTAAGATATAACCTATTGCTAAATTCAGGGTGTTAACAAACATAATGGTGGCCCACTTTGGCCCACAAGCCACCGGCACATTTGTTAGTGGCCCACCAGATGTTCGCTTGGGATTGCTCCCGGGCATGTCAACGGCAAGCCCAGACTGTGATCCTGGACACCTCTGAAATTACAGCCCAGGCTACCATCTTCCCAATCAGGTCAAAGTGGGCCACAGTGGGCTATAATGTTAGTTATGGCTCACCGTGACTGGCCCAGATCAACTGTCATTGGTCGCCATGGCTGCCCATCATGGTGAGGAGCAGGGTGCTGGGTGCAGCATGGGGGTGGGACTGGTTGGCCACACATTCATGCAGCTCCCCACCCTCCCCAGTGGCCCAGCTGCTGGCACATTTCTTGGCTAGCCGGATGCAGTTGGGACCGTGTTGCTGGCAGGTTCCCAACCTGGGTTGTGTTGTGGTGTTGGCACTCCACCATCATTTCTGTTAACACCGTCATGCTCTGTGACTCAAGATTGGAAGATAGTGACTGTAACACTAATTAATTTTTTTAAAGGTTCTAGAGGTGACCCTGGAAATTACAGACCAGTGAACCTGATGTCAGGGTAAATTAGTAGAGGCCATTGTGAAGAATGTCATTATTAGACGTACAATACAATTATTAGACCTTACTTACACACACAACTTCCTTGGGAAGAAACAGCATGGTTCTTGTAAAGGAAAATCATGCATTACCAATTTATTGAAACTTTTTGAGGTTGTCAACAAGCATGTGGATAAAGGTGTTCCAGGTGATATACACGCTGATCCAAAGTCTGTACGTGTGCCTCAAGCATGTGCACAGACTAAAACTACAATTATGTGGGCAGGGGGTCCTGAGGAAAGTCTCCTGCCTCCCAACCCCACCGCAACCGGGAGAGGGAGAAGCAGGCTTAAGTGATTGTCGCGCTAGAAGCAAGGTCAGGAGGTGGAGAACTTTCCCCAGATCCCTCCCCCCGCCCTCTGCCAGCGCAATTGCAGTTCTGGTCTGTGCATGCACCTCAGGCACATATGCAGACTTTGGATCAGGGCGATAGTGTATTTGGTTTTCCAGAAAGCATTTGATAAGGTTCCTTCTTAAAGACTTTTGAGAAAACTAAGTAGTTAAGGGATAAGATGAAAGGTTCTCTTATGGATTAGTAACTGGCTAAAAGATGGGAAAGAAAGGGTATGAATAAAAGGTGAGTTTTCACAGTAAAAAAATATAAACAGCAGAATGTCATGGGTCTGTGCTCAGACTGGTGCTAGAAAAGGGTGTGAAGAGTGAGGGCACCAAATTTGCAGAGGACCAAAATTATTCAAGATCTGGATCTTTCATGCCTGGGAAACTGTCTAATAAAATGGCAGAAGAAATTCAGTGTTGATAAGGATGCGCATAGGAAAAAAGAATCCTAATTATACCTATACAACATTGGGTTCCAAATTAGGGCCCTTTTTGCACGGATGCGTCCCCCTCCCCACTCGCCCACATGTGCGGGTGGGTGGTGGGTGGTGGTGGTGGTGGTGCGTCTGTAAGACTGCCACGGCAGATGGGTGGGGGTGCATGCACGGTCCCGTACTCCACCCACCTCCATCCAGCTCCACCCATCACCCACACACGGAGGCATTGGAGACAATGGAGATGCCTTCATGCATCTCTGTGCATGGAGATGGATGGGCATCCGTGCGACGGGCAGCCCACGCACCTCCCACCTGCTGTGGCCTCCACCCACCCACCCCGCACCGCCGGCCTGTTTGAAAAGGTCTTAGGAGTTACCACACAGGAAAAGGATCTCAGAGTTCATTGAAAACACCAGGTCACTGTCACAGCGATTGAGAAGGCAAACAGAACTTAGGGAATTATACAGAAAGGAATAGAAAATAAAATGAATATCATAATGCCATTATATAAATCCATAGCATGACCACACCTTGAATATTGTGTGCAGTTCTGGTTCCCCCATCTCTAAACATACATAGCAGAAATCAAAAAAGTGAATAGAAGGGCAACAAAAGTGATCAAAGGCATGGAATGGCTTCCATATGAGGAGAGAGCCTCAGTAGGCTAGGCTCTTCAATTTAGCAATGTATCACTAAGAGGAGGAGATAAGATTGAAAGTTACAAAACCATGAGTGTTGTGGAGCAAGTAAATAGGAAGCTGTTGTTTACCCCTTTAGACCCCTACTAGAAGTTGGGGTCACCCGAGATTTACTGGCAGCAGATATAGAAGCCAACTAAAATGAAGTATTTTTTTCACTCGATGTTCAATTAACCCATTGAGCATATTGCCAGAAAGCATTGTGAAAGCCAATAGCATAACTGTTTTTTTGTATAAAGAATTGAAACCAATTAAATTTAAATTTGAAACTAGTTAAACCAAATAAATTCTTGGAGGATGTTAGGTCCATAAATGGCTATTAGTTGTGGGATGAGATCAAGTTAGCTGTGGGATGAGACCTCTTACTGTCTAGGGCTGGGAAGAATAGCAGAAACTGGATCACTAATCTGTTTGGTACTTCTCGATAGCAACCATAGTTGGCCAGTGTCAGAAACAGAATGCTGGGCTAGATGGACCATCAGTTTCATCCACTTCATGTCACTTCTTACATTCTTAGACATTATGATGATTATTACAGGAGCTCCTAATAATACCGGGGACCCATTTGTTTGCCACTCTATATACATAATAAAAGACAGACCTTGCCCATAATAGCTTACAATCAGAAAAGTCCAAGGCAGCAGGTTCAACTTTCACATTTAAATTGTCTTTGAAATAAGATACAGAGAGTATTATTACCACGAAAATGGTAAAGGTCCTAGCTGAATTTTTCAGATCTTTTAAAGCATAGAACATGGTCTTGGATTATGGTACAAAATCCTATAAATCAGAAGTTCAGTTTTAATTTGGTATCGTTTTTTGAAGAAACGTAAGGAACAAGACTCCCACTTTTTTCTCCAGATTGTTATAGTTGAAAATCTAACTTAAAATGGCATTGAGTTTTGATCGTTGTTTTGGTTTTAAGTCATGAAATAACCTGCGAAAGCTTATGCTTACTTTTATTTGAATTCACTGGGACAACTCGAGTGCTTTATGTTAGGCATGTGCTGGACCGAGACTTTACAATGTAATCTGAAAGGCAATTGCACTGACAGAGCCACAAAAGTGTGTTTAGAATTACAGCCTTAATCTGTAATTACAGATTTCCTCTTCAGAAATAACTAAGGTCCAATCCAAGGTCCATTTGTGCATGCCACTCATGCTGCACAAACACAGCATGCGCGTGCACTGTGCATATACAATGCGCATGCCAGGTGTGTACATGTTGTGCACACACACACACACAAACGGATCAGGGCCTTTATAAAGGCAGCTAAATCTGTGGGAGGGATAGAGTAAGACCTTGGAACAGAAACACAGGGCTTCCTCCCCAGCTCCATTCATTTGAGAGTCTAATAAACCAGATTAGTTGCCCCTGTCAGCAGGACTTCTCATGAGGCTTCTTCCTTGGCCCTCTATAACCCAAGGAAGTGCCTGCTGCTGGGAAGTCCCATTGAGATGGAAAATAAGAAAACCACAACAAGGAACAAATCTAATCAAGACAAGTGCACAGAAAAAAATCAAGTAAACTATTTCCCATAAAAAGTGCCCACAACATAGCATCTCGTGTGGCTGTACCCTATCTTGATTTGGGCAGCCTTGCCCCAATTCGGGCACCATTGCCATGCAATGCAATGGGTTGTGTGCCCAGTGGCAGCCAGATGTTCAAGTCAGCTGGCTGTTACGCCCTGCATCCTTGGAAAAAGGCCAGGGACGCAGGGTGTAGCAGGCTCCTTACCCAAAGTGGGGTAAGGATGCCCAAATCGAGGGCGCGTGCCACCGCTCATGTGTCCAGTCGCCATCTGACCTACCCTGTGGCGAGTTCCATCGTGGGGCTTTGAGTAACGGGCACTGGTGCCATTCCCACATGGCCATATCATAGCCAGTGTGGGATAGTGGATGGGCCAGGGGAGGATGGGTGGCACAGGGCTAGGATGAGCACCCATGCGTGTAGCTGGGTGCCTCAGCCCGCCCCAGAGCATGGCGGGATGGCCAACAGCAGCCTGCCTAGTTTTCCTGCGTGGGAGGAGGGGGCAACCATCTGCTCTGCTCTTTGCACTGGCCCCGAAGTGTGGCTGCTGTGGGTGAAGCCACACGAGCCCATGTGCAGGGAATCGGGCCCTTCCAGCTCACGTGGCTTCACCCACAAATGCCAACTTTGCAAATCAGACTGGGGTTAATCAATTAACTAATATAATTTTTTTTTAAAAAAAAAGTCCCTTCTCTTGGTTCTCTCATATCCAAAGAGGATTAAGAGGGGGGAAAAAAAAGTTGTTTTTTTTTTCATTAAAAATGCCCACAAAGTAAAATTGGTAACTTCACAGATCATACCAAGGTTGATCAACCAACTAATACATCAATTTTTTTAAAAAAATACCTCCCTGTTTTGATAGTCAGACCTTAAAAGTATGAATAAAAGAGCCTTAACTTAGGGTAGAATTCATCCCTTGCTAAGACCCATTACAAGGCTACTGAAGTTTCACTTAAACTCTCAAAATAGACTTTAGGTGGCACATAAGCCTTGTGTTGGCCTCCTGTCCAAGAGGGGTATTTCACTGTGATCAAAAGCAAAGATAAATGGGAAAAATGGAAAACAAATTTAATACTCACAGGCATGGCCCCCCAAACAATTGTTACTTTCCTAGACTTCAGTTCTTCAGTCTCTTACTCTGGAGTAATTGGTGCAAGCGGCCTTAAATGCATTAAAAACCATGGTTCAGAGCATGCTATTCCCTACATGTGAACAGACTGCTGTGCCTACATGAATACACAATAAAATGTAGATGTCCTTGGTTTTTTGATGTAGATCCACATATGTATATGATGGCATGTTTTGAACGGTTTTGAACAATTCTTGATTCCATGAGTGATGCTACTGAAGTCAAGAGAACCATATATGAAATACGTATAAAGACACTGGACATGGAGGGAAGCTCACAGAGCACAGACTGTGTTCCTTTCCACTGTGGGCACTAGTGTCATGTGAAGGGTTAAATCACACAAACCTGTGCAGACAGGCCTATGGGGTCTTTTCTCATAGATCTCCATGCAGAGACATAACTGCTGCTTTTGGTGGGAAAGGGAGTAAATTCCACCAGTTAGTCAACTCTTATAATTTGTATAGATGTTTTGTGCAGTTGCTTCATCTTCCATATCTAAAGGTATATGCAAACTCTAAATTATAGGGAAGTATTTTTGATACCATCAGAATACACATTCATCTTTTCTATGTTTTCAAAGAACAGCCTTCACTTCCTCCTCTACAATGCCAGCAATATTCATGTGGTTACAGTTAAGCTTGCAGATTCGAGGTTGCCAGAGAGATCAAAACTGATCTTACTAATAAGTGAAGCAGTTTATAATGATTTATGGCCTTTTTATATGAGATGCACCAACTCATGCCCATGCAGATTCACTGCATGAGTATGAGTGGGTGCTCCCCATGTGCATGCCGCTACAGGTGAGTGGGGGTGGGGACGTGCACGCTCTCACGAGCCACACACCTCCACCCATCACCCACTCATGGAGCAATTTATTTATTTATTTATTTAATAGATTTTTATACCGCCCCATCCTGCACAGCAGCTCGGGGCGGTTAACAACAATAAAAACAGTTTAAAACATTTAAAATACAAATATAAAACATATCAATAAGACAGGGTGGTATAAATAAATATATAGGTGGGGGATTAAAAAATCACACACCCCCTCCCTCCCAAAGGCCTGGGCAAACAGCCAGGTCTTACAGTTCCGCCGAAATGTCAAAAGGCTTGGGGCCAGGCGAGCTTCCTCCGGAAGGGAGTTCCACAGCCGC
>QEPC01006427.1:1152068-1163667 GCA_003113815.1 Sphenodon punctatus
CCCCCCCCCCCGCACCGGCAGCAAGCAGGTAGGTGGATGGAACGGGTCCCTGCAGGCAGGCTCTCACCAAAACGGCGACTGCTCTGTAAGTGGGAATGCCGGGGGTGGGGTGGGGGCTGGGAATCAGTGTACGCCCGTGTGCACTGGCCCATCCACACTACCCACGCTGCTGTGGCGCACACCAGTCCTTCCGCACTGTAACACGTATAAAAAAGGCCTATGTGTTGTGAACTAATGTATTTATTGTATCTGTCACTTGTCTGCAATTCTTCAAGAATAAATGATCCTTCCTGCTTTTCTTCTCTAGAGAAAGTGTGATCTTCCACCTGCTTTGTGTCAGCACTAACACTTAGTGCTAATGAAAAGCAGGAGAAAGATTGTGGTGTGAATTTGTGATATTAAAAGGACCTCTACAAAACTGGTATTGAGACCCACGTCTAGTACACTTCCATTGTACGCAGTGCTAGTCTGCTCAGTTTAAAAGTAAAAGGTAATTTTGCCACACGTCAGCTTTGCAAACACAACTAAGAAAAGAAAGTCAAATTTGTTCCTTTCCTTTATAAGGAAGGATAGTTCCACTGAAATCAATAGAACCAAATGTGTAATCATTTGGGGGACAAAGGTCTAAGCTCATATGATTCCTACCCAAAAGGATAAACTAACCTCATTCTACTCCAAACTGAGACTATTTGTTGCTAAAGTATGTATTAGTTGGTGATAAATCTTCTCAGGCTCGAGGGTCAGCATTAGGGTTTATAAACAGTGGCCACACCCTTGCTGTGGCACTCCCTCCCGAAGGAGACCTGCCTCTGCTCAGATCTGCTCACCTTCTGGCAATTGTATAGGACTCTATTGTTCTGCCAGGCATTTGGAGAGAGAGGTGGGGATGAGGTTTGGGGGAGATTGGGTTATTTTATTTACTTTTATGGCAATTATTTTGATGAGGGGTTAGTTCATGATGTTGTGGTTTTATGATGTTTTATTATTGTTAACTTCCCTTGTGGTTTAGGTGTGATTTGGGAACTTGACTCATTATGTTCTGGAATGCCCCTACTTTATGGCTATTAGGAAAAAGCTGCTCGCCCCTTATTTAACACAAGTTCAATGGCTCTAAAAAAGAAAAATTAATGTGGCTATGTCAGCACTTGGATGCTGAGATTATCAGATTATCTGGCAGCCTTTGCAAGGAAGGCAGCAGAGATTAAGAAACTTTTTCCGATGATGATACTGCGGCAGTAATAATTCTGTCACTGAATGATTTTACACTAAGAGTATATTTAGGTTTCAGTGGTCAGAGCTGCTAGCATTTGATTTGCAGAGACCCTGGAATCTTTAGGGGTCACATGTTGTTAATATATACTATCTAATGAGCAAGGCAATATGGCATTTACGGGTGCTAAGTGTTGCCAATATGAGCTCTGTAAGGAGCTACGTGCTGATAACATGTATTCTGCTAGAGACCTAGACAAGTGAAGAGATCAGCGCCTGAGAGCTGCTGACTTTGGTGTAATTTATCAGCCAGGTTTAAGGCTTAGAAACAGTCCTTTTATAATTAAGATGGGATTGAGGGGGCGATATCTTTTCCTTTTGACACAGATATTAAAATGAAGATATTGTATTAAGCTCATGTATATCTGTTTGCATAAAATAACTGTAGTATTTTAGTTTGTTTTTATGGATTTTTATTTGATTATTTGATTTTATATTATATTTGTTGTGTTTGTGTTTGATGGTTGGCCATGGCGGAAGCCAGCGCCTTTAATAATAAAATTTAAATTGAATTGAATTTACTATTGTTAGCCGCCCCAAGCTGCCTGAGGCAGGAGGGGCAGGATATTCAATATTTTAAATGCATAAATAATAAAACCAGGTTACTACTGCCAAGGGATTTGTAACTCTTTAGCAATTCAGTAAAGTTTCATATGAAAATATGACTAACAATAAAATAAAAGTAATTTCAAAATTAAGAAGGTTCTGATCCTTTCTAGATTGGTGAGCATATGGGTCAAATTAGGGAAGTGCTCATGAAAACAGTAATTCCCCACAAAGCTCCTCCCCGCTTCCAAAATGTGCAGAATTGCACCATGTGTAATTAATACCGAGTACCACACGGAGATGTCCTGCTGTTACCCTTTCACTTAGTGACTGCTCTGTGCCAGATTCCTGCTTCCTTTTCTGCTTCTTCACTGTCTAAAATTTCCTCTTTGATAAAACACCTGAAAGTCATTGCACACACAGACAAATTCTAATCCCATTCAAGTCAATGTCAAAAGTACAGATGGTCTCCATGTGACCAGGGTTTGGCCCACAATGAAAAGAATGAAGATTTTGCCCCAGGTAGAATCAGTGCTAAATGTATTTGGCTTCTGGGGTGGCTACACATTTCACATTCACTTCCGATGCATCAAATCTAACCAGCTCCATGGGACTACCCCTGTGAGCACTTAGTGTGTCCTGTTACAAAAAGGATACAGAATATTATTTCCATGGAAAATATTTATTGAGCTATTTAAGTGGGCTATCAGAAAATGTGAATAATATTGGCAAATACGAAAATGACTCTGCTTCATTTCTAATTGTAAAAGACAAGGGTGTTCTCTTTGGGTATTAACACACACGTGTGATGGGATCGGGACCTCTCTGCCCCAAATCTAGGCTAGCTGTGACTCAGTTTCCCCACTTACAGTTCCTACTGGATCAGCTCTCCCCAGAACTGTTCCAGTCTATAAGGGGTTAACTCTCTTAGTCACCTTTACCTCAGAATTTCCCAAAGCATAGAAAATACTTCATCAGGTTTGTCTGAATATGCTGACTCAGAATCACCACAAACTGTGTCACCCCAAAGTCAGGAAGTCTACTTAAGTCTCACTTAAGTAGATCGGCTTAGTTTAAAAGTTTATTATAAGAAACAAGATAAATATATAATGCAAGACTGTGCTCAGAGTGTAGTAAATCAAACAAACATAATAGATAATACAAGTTTACTTTACTCTGGATTCTAAATGAGTCCTATTCTATGCAGCTGTATGCTTACAAGTTCAGTTCAGTCTTTGAATCTTTTCTCTCATTCTTTATGGGAAAAACTGGGTCCAGCATCTTGCTTCTGTTACTGTTGCAAAAGTCTTCTCAGATCTCTCATGCTGTTGGTCAAAAGATATCATTCTCTCATGTCCCAAGAACTTTTAACTCTGTAAGTCTGCTTGCTGTTAGGTGTTAATTAACTTCATTTAGCTACTGTCTAGCCCTGACCACCATACACAAATGGCCTCTGTCCTTTGAAGTTCTTCAATGTAAAGTGCTGGTTAAGGATTAGTGACTTTGAGTAAATTGTCTCTACAGTATATTGTCTCCTGTCATATACAATGTATTTTGAATACAATCCATTGGAAAAACACAAATATCGGGGGATCTGCGCATGCACCAGCGCGGGTAGTTGGGAGAAGCCCAAGCTCCATACCTCCAGCTCAGAAACAAGCAGACAGGCAGAGATTTTACAAGCAAAAACTTCTAAAGCAATAAGAAATGACAGGCAGAAACAAGCCTAAGCAAAAAAGTCGCAAAATAATGCGCTAGATCGATTCTGGGGGGGAAAAAAATGTCCCGTGGGGCCCAAGGACTCCGATCCTGAAGGACATGGCAATAAAATGGGGCCAGAGGCGCTGGAGATGGAGGCAGAAATGGCAACATCGGACTCTGAAGAAGAGGCAACAGAAAGGTCAGTGCAAACACTAATTTTACAAATGAAAACAGAAATGCAAAAAGAAATGCAAAAAATTAAATCCTCTGTAGATGCGGGGAATAAAAAGCTGGAGGGCATGACAGAAAGAATTGAAGTAATGAGGAAAGAATCTCCAGACCCTCACAGTAAATGAGCAGGTAAACAAGCTAAAAGAGGAGGCAGCTTTCCTCCAGATGAAATGTGAGTACCTAGAAAACTGCTCATAGAGGTGAACTTGCGGTTCAACGGTGTAAAAGAAATAACTGAAATAGAAAGAGTGAATGAGATCATCTGGGCAATAATAAAGGAAAACTTTCCAGAAGAGCTACAGCTTCACGATGCTGCCGTTGATAGAGCCCATAGAGTAGGACGCCCACGGCAAAGAGACTCTGACCCTCCCTGCCCTATTATAGTACAATTTTCTAGTTACCAAATAAAGGAAGAAATCTTAAGAAAAGCACGTATAAAAAGAAAATTGTCCTTCCCGCAAGAGTCAGTTAGAATATACCCAGACTATGCAGCTGAAACTGTAAAGAAAAGAATGAGATGAAACAAATTCTTTGGAGTGTTAAACGAAAGAAACCTAAAGCCAAAAATAATATTCCCTGCACAAATGATGATCATGGTGAAAGGAAGCAAGTAATTCTTTGATGACACCAAGAAGTTAGAGGCCTTTTTGGTCTCCCTTCCAGCAGTACCAAACTCCGGAGCAGGATAAAGAATAACAGAGAGGCAGATAAAGTGATTACAATTTAAAGAAACTGAGAGGAATACACTAGGATTCAAGCAAGAGAGTCATAAATATTAAAGATCAAGTGATGCAAGGTCAGGCTACGTGATCCTGTTTGGACTTTGCATAGGCAAGGTTTAGGTATCTATGACAAGTTGACTTGCATTATAACTATTAAAAAAAAAGTTATGAACAATATTGAGCTGGAGGGGGGAGGAAGAAGGCAATCAGAAGCACACAGCCGGTAGTTGCTTCTGAATCCTAACAGATCCCCTTTAAGGGAAGGAAGGTGGAAAGGACTGATAGGGATTTGATGGGACCAGTAAAGAAAAATAAAAAATGGGGAGGGGAAAAGTTGAGGGAGGGAGAGGGAATAAGGGGTGGTAAGAAGTTAGGTGAGTGTGTACGCAAGAATGACTCATACAAGCGAGGGTGTCAAGGAGTACTAGAGAGGGCATATTTTGGAACGGTGAGGAAAAGAAGGTCTGATCATGCTAATAAGCATGAGGAAACAACAAAAGGGGAAACAAAGGAGTGAAGAGAAATATCAGCTAGCAGGGACAAGCACAGAAAGTCAGTTAACCCCAATAATGTCTGGAATTAGGACCATTACACAAAATGTAAGGGGCCTCAATACACCCCAAAAAAGAAAGCGAGTTAGAAATTTATTAGAAGAACAGGGAATAGAGGTATTTTTTCTACAAGAGATGCATTTATTAGAAAAAGATGCACCCAGGTTTGCTAATACCAGCACTGGAGAGATGTACTCCTGCTCAAATTTAAAAAAGGCCGGGGTAACAACTGGGTTTAATAAAAACAAAACTTTTAGTGTAGAAAACATCCTGATGGGAAGGTTTATTTGTATAATAGGGATGATGAAGGAACAACAGCTTACGCTAGCAAACCTATATACCCCAAATGAGGGGAAGTTATCGTTTTATAAGCAGTACATATACATACTGTTCATAGCAGATAGTGCAAAGGGCTGGACAATAATACAAGGGGACTTTAATACTGCACTAACAGAACTAGACACTCTAGGAAAGGAGGTCTAAGAAGTTAACAAAGAGAGAGAGCCCAACTTTTGGCCTCATATGGGCTGACTGATGTCTGGAGACACATCAATGGCACAATGAGATAATTTCTTGAATGTAAACAATAGTTATACACGCATAGATCATGTAGAAGTAGCAAAGATGGAATTGCATAAGTGCTAAAATGCTATATCCATCCAATAGTTTTTTCAGACCACAATGCAGTAATAACAATTTTTAAGAAACTAGGGCAGAGGGGAGAAAAACCTATTAATTGGCAGTTAACTAGAAATATTATAAAAATAGAACAAAATAGAAAGCAACTTCAGGAGGATATAAAAGAATATTTTGAACTGAATGAACACTCTGTTGATTCCTCAGCAATACTTTGGGAGACGGCAAAGGTGGTTATCAGAGGAAGAATTATAGCCCTACAGGTGCAAGTGCTGAAACAAAAGAGGCAGCAATTGAAGGACAGATATGCAATTTTACAAAGGTTGGAGGCACAAAATAAAATAGTTCCAGATAATAGATAATAAAAAACGGAGAATTTATAAATGTGGTGGAATTAGAAAAAACAAAAAGGCAACTTAGGTTTCACTTTTTTGAGAACAATAATAAGGCAGGTAAAACACTGGCACACCTGGTTAAAACTAAACAAAGGAAAGCTCACATATCTATAATTCAAAACAAAAAAGGAGATAGATGAAGTGACCCAACACAAATTCAATATTCCTTCCTAGACATTTATTTAAAAATATACAGTTCCCCCAAACCAGCGGAGGCAGAAATATTAACATTCTTAAAAGACATACAACTCCCCAGTATAAATGTGGTGCAGGGGGCTTTTTTGAATATGCCCATAACAGAACAGGAGGTTCAGGAGGCAGTAGAGGCCTCAAAGAGAAATAAAGCCAGTGGTCCAGATGGTTTCCCCAACAAATTTTATAAAACATTCATAGAGATACTAGTGCCACATCTAACAAAAACCTTCAATGACATCCTAAAAAACGCAAGTATGCCACAGACCTTCTATAATGCAATAATAACTTTAATTTTGAAGCCCGGCAGAGTACGAGAACAATGTGGAAGCTACCGGCCAATATCCCTCCTGAATGCTGACTTCAAGCTGTTTGCTAAAATCTTGGCCAACAGATTAAGAGCAGTCATAGGAGAGATTATTAACAAAAACCAAACAGGTTTCATACCAGCCAGACCAGGGAAGGATAATATCCGGAAAGTAACCAATATAATATACTTTCTTGCTCAAAAAAAAATTTCGGCGGCGATAAGCTTTTGATTTTATAGAGCCAAAATGCCTCTTTCTTACTCTAGAAAAGATGGGGCTTACTGGTAATTTTTTACAATGGCTGAAAGCAATCTATACAAAGTCGGAATCCAGATTGGTTGTGAATGGGGTCCTCACGGAGCCCTTTGTGTTGCAGCAGGGAACAAGACGGGGTGCCCGCTGTTTCCTCTCCTCTTCAATTTAGTACTGGAGGTGCTTGCGAGCACCATAAAACAAAACGATAAAATTGTGGGAGTAGAGATAGGAGGACAATCCCATAAACTCTCACTGTACGCTGATGACTTGCTCCTATTCATTACAAATCCAACCAATTCAATACCGGAACTAGTAAAGACAATAGAGAAATTTGGTGAGATCTCCGGATACTCCATTAACAGGGAAAAATCCTTTGGTCAAAATAAAAAACAGGAAGAACAATTAAAAGAAACATCCCCCTTTCCAATAAGTGAGAAGGGTGTAAAATATCTAGGCGTAACGATCACCAAGAGTATAAAAGACCTGTATACGGCTAACTATTTGTCACTTCTAAAAAAAATTAAGAGACGAAATAAAAACCATGGCAAAAATGAATGGTATCCTGGGTGGGTTAGATCAACCTATACAAAATGATAATATTACCCAAACTTCTGTACAGATTTATGACTCTTCCAATACAACTCCCAAATTCTTTTTTCAAGCAAAGAGACGCACTCCTGGGCGATATTGTATGGAATGGGAAAAGCCCAGGATAAAGAAAATGACATTAATGAAAACACCTGACAAAGGAGGCATTAATCTCCCCGACCTTAGAATATATCACATGGCAGCATCTCTGGGGGCCCTCTCAGAATGGTACCATGAGCAAAACTCATCTAAGTGGGTTAAAAAAAAAGGAAACACAAATATCCGTGGTATCATGACCTTCCCCGTGTTGTCTGTAGAGAGTTCACAAGGTGAACGCAGGTCCGGAAGCTGCAGCTGGTGCAGAATGCAGCAGCCTGTCTGCTTACAAGCACTAGATGCAGAGAGCATATTCAACCGTGCTCCGTAGTCTGCACTGGCTGCCAATTCACGGTGTTGATTTTAACCTTTAACGCCTACATGGCCTAGGTCCCACTTACCTGAAAGATCACCTCACCCCTCCTCCGTGTCCAGGGGTGGCCCCAGCGGACAGATGAGGATGCCCTCCTAGAAGTCCCACAATATCTTCAGGTCCGTACAGACAGGAGGGTGTTCGCGGCAGCCACACCATCGCTTTGGAATGTTCTCCCGGTAGAGGTTTGCCTCAGCCCAGACCTCCTGGCTTTCCAATGAAATTGCAAAGCACGGCTCTTCCACCAGGCGTTCTTCAGGGGGGAGGAGGGGGAAGAGAGGGTGGTTTTTATCACAGACCTTTTGTATTTTCATTTTTTGTGCTTTTATATTTATATTTAAATTTCAAATTTCTTAATGTGCTATTTTTACTGTTTGTATTTATATTGTTTTATTGTAAGCCGTCCCGGGATGCCAAAGGCATGAGGGGTGGGGTAGGAAATTTAATAAATAAATAAAGGTTTCCTGTTCAAGTCTCTAAGCTGTTATTGTAACTTTCATTCTGGCTTGTACACCATAAGGGTTTCATACAATTTTTCATATCATGGTTACATCCCTTTCTTAATATTGAATAATATGACACCAAACATGGCTATACAACCATAACACACTGGAGTCCAGGTTCGTTCCATGCAGCCCCCACTGACATGCTCAGCGTGTACAGCCTAATAAATGGGCAGCCTCCTGTGTGTATTTCACGTGCGTTCATACAGTCCCCACTCAGGTTTAGTGTGACCAGCCTAATACATAGACAAGCGTTCTTCCCCGTCCCATTCCAACCAATCAATCAATCAATACTTTTATTAGACACTAGCTTTCGCCATGGTCAAAAATAACAACGTTGACATATAGTACAATAAAACTCTTAAGCATATAAGTAAGTAAACATGAACAACATATTATAGGGGCTCGAGGTTGGGAAAAACTGAGTGAAAAACACCCGCAGTGCGTAGAAAGAGAAAATTCTCAGATTTCAACATAGTGCGGTGCGGATTCTCATTGCCAATAAGGCGAACAGAGCAACCGCCTGGATAACTTCCTCATCCTGGGACGCCAGTAATTCAATTGCATTGTTCTTGTTTAATAAGCAGCTCTGTTCCCATAGGGGAGTTATCCAAGCCAGCCTAAGAGACTCGTATAAAGGGCAAAAGAGAAAAAAATGCTGCATATCCTCCACTACTGCGTTCCTGCAAGGACAGAGTCTTTGTGCGTATGGTGTATTCTTAAAGCAGCCCTCCACCACAGCAGTAGGAAGAAGGCCAAAACGCAGACAGGTAAGAGCTCTGTGCACTGTAACATCCTTTAATTTATCCAAATACGGCTCTAGCCTATGCAATTGCTTAAAGGAGCCTAATTGTGGAGCTACCTTCCAAGATGCCAGGGCTGCCAGATCATCCTGTTTAAATATATCGGTCAGCCTTAATTTAATCAGATCCTTTTGCAAAGATAAACTTTTCCCTTGCAAACAGGGAATTGAGAGGCCTGCCCTAGTCAGATAAATCATAATTTGGGCAGTCCACGGATATGGAAGCGCCCCTGAGTGCTCTAGCTCTTCCTCCAGACACTGGACTGGTAGAGAAGAACCCACCTGATTAATCAACCTGAGCCAGTACCCCAGAGCCCGCTGCTTCTTGAGACAGTCAATAGACATAGTACCTGTCTCGGCTCTTACCACTGGGGCAGGAACTCCCTGGGGTACTCTCAGTAGGCTTCTCAAAAAGACGTTCTGAACCATCTCCAGAGCCTGAGTATTCATTGACAGAGTCACCTCTGAGCCAAATGTTAACAAGGATTGCACTTTGGCTCGAAATACATCCAGGATCAAGGAAATCTTAATTCCCGCTGAGCCAGATGCCAAGCGCAGAATCCCTTTGTATGCCCTTTTAGCCTTCAGAACAGTAAGCTTCCTGTGCCTTGCCCACGACCCATTATCAGAAAGGGAAATCCCTAAATAAACATAGGAAGAAACCTGCTGGAATTCCATTCCCCCAATTGCCCAGCTGCGCTTTAGGGCCCTTTTCTTTCCCATAACCTTAATATGGGATTTTTGTAAATTTATGTCCAGTTCATTTTCAGCACTATAATCAATCAACATTCCCAGAAGATTGCGCAGACCTTTTTGCGTTTAAGAAAAAAGAACAAGGTCATCCGCATACATTAGTATGCGGAGATTTCTATCCTTGATCTTAGGGGAATGTGAATCTGACAAGGCCAACCTGGTCGGAAGATCACTCAAATATAGATTGAAAAGGAGGGGGGTCAAGACACATCCCTGTCTTACCCCCCTCCTGACTCGAAATGAGTCTGACAAGGTACCATCTGCTTTCAGTCTAACTCTTGCTTGGTTCCCTGCGTGTACATGCATGAGTAGGGACAAAAGGTGGCAGTCAATCCCTAGGTGTTGAAGCTTTTTCCAGAGTTTTGCTCTGGGTACAGAATCGAATGCCTTTCGAAAGTCGATAAAGGCCATAAAAATCGTCCCTGTCCGTATTCTCACATATTTTGTAATTATGTGAGTCAGAACGAAACAGTTGTCAATTACGGAGGAACCCTTCCGTGTTCCAACCACCTCATTTTCGGTATCCTGCCCCCTATCATGACACAGCGCATACTAATGTTGCTCGAAGTGGGATGACACTATCCAAAGTGGGATAGCGATCCACCTCCGGTGTAGCTGGCCCCTGTAGCCCTCCCTGCCACAAGGTGGGATCTGAGGTTCGAGTCCAGAGGAGCGGATTCTTCCTGCCTGCCTAACCGCTGATCGGGGAGAGGGTGGAATTGGAGGAATGGCTGGGCAGCGGCTTTCAAAAGGTTAATGGCAGGGGACCGGATACACAAAGCAGCACTGGCAAAGGCGATCTGAGAACGGATGAGCCAGCCCGGCTTGCCTGGAGTGGGCGTGTGGTCAGTTTCCTAGGTTACACAGAGAGAGGGACTGGGAGCTTCAGCAGTGCACATTCTTCCAGCCCCCTCTCCCCACATCAGCTGTTGGGAGGGTGGGAGAAGTGCACACTGCTGAATTCCTCTCTCTGTGTAACCTAGGAAACTGACCAGATGCCCACCAGCACATCGGGCTGGCTCATCTACCCCCAGATCACCTTCTCCAGCACTGCTGTGTGCACCCAGTCTCCTGCCATTAACCCTTTCAGAGCCACTGCCCAGCTACTCTTCCAGGCCCTGCTCCCCCATCAGCTGTTGGGCCGGCGGGGAGAGCATGCACGCTTCTCCTGGCTCCCCAGCAGCTTTCTAGCAAGAACAGGCCCAATCCTACAATGCAGCAGGAGTTCAGGCACCCAGCCTCATGTGGCTAGCTCCTTGGCCCGCCCCAGGCAGTGGGGGGGCAGTGGCGGCTGGTGGGTTTAGAGGTTGGTGGGGCAGTAAGGCCGGCGGGCCGGCGCAACCTTATTCCTGGCAGAGTTCTAGGGTGTGGCTTGTCCATTGTAGGCCAAGCTTGTACTACCTAGGGCAGGTGTCTGCAAAATTATTCCAAAACCTGATCAAATATTTAACATATACAAAACCTCAGGGCCACAACAAAATAACTGCAGTGTGCATTTCCAAGTACAGTTGAATGGCAGATTATATATTGCTATTGCACTGTACAGGAATACCCCCCCCCTCCTGCAAAGAAGAAACCTGGAAAAAAGCTGCATTAAAAAAGAATGACAGCAACCAGATTTTCTACCCCTGTTCCCCACCAGCCACCCCCAAGAGACTGGGAACAGAAGCTCTTTTTG
>QEPC01006427.1:1173810-1188258 GCA_003113815.1 Sphenodon punctatus
CCCCCCCCCCCCCCAAATCTCCACATCACTGTCATCTACCACCCCTCTGGCTCTCTCTTTTCCTTTCTCTCTGAATTAAGAGTTCTGGTTCACTTCCTTCGTCTCCAACGATACCCCGATCTCATCCTCAGTGACTTCAACATTCACGTTGATGTCCCTTCCCAGTATCTTCAAATCCCTCAAGACCCACTTCTTCAGCTCTTCCCTCCCCAACTCCTCTCTCCCCTCTCCTAACTCCTGCTGATACCTTCCATCCAGTAAATCTGTTACCTGAGGTCTATGTACTCATATCCTCACCACATGGACCAGCCAGCCATCATTCTCGATGTAACCAAGCCAAGCACATGCACACTGAGACCTCGCATCTTTGTGAATGTTTCACCCCTTGTCTCTCCCTCTGTTCCCCTTCCTTTGTCTCCCCCACTCCACACCTCTGTCTCTCAGATTGTAATCCCTAGGGCAGGGACTGTGTCTATTCCATTACTTTGTAAAGCGCCAGGTACATTGCTGGTGCTATATAAATGCTTACTACTAATAATAATAATAAAAAATAAAATGTACCCTTAACAAGACAACCTGACTTGAGGTTGCCAGTTGCTAATTAGCATGACTATTGTATCTGACGAAGGTATTGCATTAACATGCAAATGGACAAGTACCATTTTATGAAACTGATGTCTAGACACAATTATTTATGAGTAACTACCAGAATTTTTCTTCCCCTTCTTGTAAATACAGCTGCTCAGTGCCCACATAGTCAATGAAGAAGTTTGAGGCAAGTACTATTTAGATGGAAATTCATATTTTGCTTGACACCGGATATAACATCATGTGACTTGGCCAGCTTCTTTACTATTATGAAGCAAAATGAAATTGGACTTTCAAAGTTCAGTTGCACTTGCTATGCTTCTATTCTTGAAACTCCTCTTTTGCTTTCAAGAGTCCTGCAAATTGATAAGCTACCTACAAAGCTAATGCAAAAGTTAGAGTTACAGCTTAAGGTCTGTATCTGAAAGATGTAAATTGCCTTTTTAGGAAGCATGTAAGACAAATGTTTGTGCTCAGTGAAAGGACAACTCTGTTGCATTTTATGTTAAAGATGGAGACAAAGTAGTTTGAATGATATCTTTTATTGGACTCACTGTTGTTAGTGGAAATGTGCAAGCTTTTGGCCCTCACAGGGTCCTTTCTCAGGGAAGTAGGAGTTCTGGCTTTTTACATGCAGCTCTTTTAAATTTGTCCTGGGGATAAGTGTGATAGGAATTATGACTCTTACTTGCCTCAGGAAGGACCCTACGAGGTCCAAAAGCTTGCAAATTTCCACCAACAAATGTTGGCCCAATAAAAGATATCACTTAAACTACTTTGAGTATTTTCAGACATGACAGTACCATGGGTTGCCACGTTTTGACCTGTGTGGCAACCTGTGATGCTGTCACGTCTGAACCAGTCTGCTAGATGTTACCCTGGGGTGGATCCAGGGTTTCCCCGGGCTGTGACAGTTTTTAGCCTGGTCTGTAACTCAGGCCCATCGCTGAGTCACAATCTGGGCTAAGCACTGCTGTGGCCCAGGAAAGTCATCTCCGAACTGGGGATGAGTGGGCTATCATGGGTGATGGTCTGCTCTACCTGACCCTGGGCTGGGGCTGTTCTGGGTCAGGCACAGCAGCCTCATAGGCTGCTGTGGCCACCTGTCAGGGAGGTGAGCAGGCTGCGCTCAGCAGCACAGGAAGCAAGATCGTGTGGACCATGTTGCCCCCACCCTCTCTCTGCCCCCTCCCCAGCTCAGGCTGCCGACACGTCTGTTCGGCGGCTGGGCCAGATCCTGCTTCAGGATGAGGATCACGGCATGACGGTGCATGCTCCCACACCCACGCATGCACACCCACCTCCACACATCCCCCATGCGCGGAGCAACTGACGAAAACGGCGGTTGCTCTGTGTGTGTTGATGGGTGGAGGTGGGTGTAGATGGGTGCGTGCCCGTCTACACCCTCTACCCACCCACTGTATACAGATAGTGGCACACACCAACACACACCCCGTGTAAAAAGGGCCTACATTTTAATAGCTTGTCTGAACAATCATTCTTACAAATTAGCCTTAGCCTTCTTGACTAAGGCCCTTTGAAAAAGGGATGGTAGTGCAAGGGGGATGGGAGGAGGCTGCAGCAGGTGAATGGTGCATAGGCGGCCTGTCACATGGACGCCCGCCCACCCACTTCCACACATTGGCACCCATTGCTCTGTGTGTGGGCAATGGGTGGAGGTGGGTGGAGCACGGGAGTGCGCATGCCCACCTGCTGCGGCAACTGCACAGATGCCCTCCACCCCCAACACATGCCCTAAAAATGAACTTATGGCTATCGCAAATGCCAGTACCCACCACTGGCTCCTGGATAGAGACACAGGAGGACACTATGGGTAAAAACAGACACGTGGCCAGTGGGACTGCTTCTGGGGTGGAAAATCACGGACGACATGGACCAGGGCAGGCTGGGCACTGAACTGACATGCCTGCGGTCAGGAGCCAGCCCTCTGGCCACATGGCTCAGCTAGGGCTGAGAGCACAACAAACGTGTGGATGGGTGTCCCCCAGGGCCGGCCCCAGGGTTTGTGAGGCCATATGTGAAATCAGGGGGGGTGGGAGGGCTAATTTGCATAATTAGGCCCCACCCAATTGTGCAAATGAATACATTTACATACAATTTACTCCCTCTGGACAGGAAGGATTCCCATTCTCCACCCCTCCGAGCAGCCATGGAGAAGCATGGCCTCCCCATGCTTCCCCCCTGCCTCGGCTTGCCACCTCTTGGCTGCCTTACCTGGTGCTCAGCCAAGCAGCCATAGACGAGCATGGCCTCCCAATGCTTCCCCCCACCCACCTCCCCAGCCGAGCATCTACAACCACTCCCCAGAAGTGGTTCCACTGCAGGGGCAGCCGGGCAGGCAGTGAGGCAGGTACAAAGAGACTGACTGCATCCACTGCCTTACTGTGAGGGTGGGGGGTGAGCTTAGCCAGCCTGGCCTCCAGGGCCTGTTGCTTCTTGCTGCCGCCTGCGCCTTGTGCACGCACGTGGTGCGACCGGTCTAGAGGCGCTATCAAACACACAAGACACCTAAAATGCAGCAAGCCTATTAAGCACATTATGCCATGAAAAGATATATATATAACCAGTTCAGTTGTGCCCCCATAATCAGTTCACGCTGCCCCCACCCCATAACCAGTTCATAACCCCCATAACCATGGAGAGGGGGCACCCAGCCCCCCACCATGATGAGCAGTCATGGGCCATGTAGCAATGTCACCGCACAACAGACATGCAGGCCTTAGCCTGGGTTGTGACCTCAGAGATTTGTCAAGGTTACAGCCCGGGCTAGCTGCCAACATAGCCCAGGGCAATTTGTGCCCCTGCCCCCCATATAATCAATTCACGCTGCCCCCAACTCATAACCATTTAATTTGCGCCCCTGGGGCAGCATGAATTAATTATTATATTGGGGGGGGGCACAAATGAACTGGTTATGGGGGGTGGGTTTAAAGACAGTATTCCTGTTAGCAATAACTTCATTAAGAAGAGTTGGTGAAATAGGAGCCATAATAATCTCGGAACCATATTTGCAGATTTTCCAAGATAGAATAGATATTGCTTACATCCTAAATTCCTACCTAAGATAGTATAAGTAAGACAGTTGTGAGAATGTGGCCCTTTTTACACAGGCCTCTCCCACCCATGAACATGCAGATTTCTGCATGTTCATGGGTGGGGGAGCCCCGTGTGAATTATGTGGAGCACGCGCCCATGGTGAGTGGGGGTGCATGCGCGTGCCTGCCTAACATGCAATCCCCAGTCACTCCCCCCACTTGTTCCCATGCACGGAGTAACCAGGGAAAACGGCGGTTACTCCATGGGTGCGGGTGAGTGGGGATGCGTGTGGCCATGTGCACGCCTCACCCACGCATTGGCGCGCCCACGGACCACCTTCCCACACACCCCCGGTGGAGCCATGTAAAAACAGCCTGTGAGGAGCCACTCGAAGAACTGAAGGTTGCTGCTTTGTAAACAAGGTTCTTCGAGATGGCTCCTAACATTCTCACAATACCCACCCTTCCAGCCCTGCATGGAATTTTCTTATATTCCTAGAAAGAGTTGGAAGGAACTGTCATTCTGAGGAGGGAGAGTGCCTTTTATACTCGCGAGACCATCACGTGATGTATTATTTGAATAGGGTGAGCATGCACAACCCAGTTGTGAGAATGTTTAGAGCTATCTCGAAGAACCTTCTTTACAAGGTAACAACCTTCTGATCACTCACATGGGGAGGAGTTGTTTGTAAACAAACAGCTTTATCTCCCAATCCAATCTGTGTCCTGCTCCTGCAGCACTACTGGGACAGAGGTAGGTGAGGGATAGGGACAGGAGCCAGGGAGGGGAGGCAGAAGAACTTACTGGGGGAGATGTTCGCTGCAGCCTGCCGCCCAGCCAGGCAAGGGCGGGGCCCCAGCTGGCCGCGGGGCCATGTGCAGCTGCACATGTGGCACATGCCTGGGGCCGACCCTGGTGTCTCCGCCTGTGCCGTGCTTCCAGCGCCCAGCCCCCCACCATGATGGGCAGTCATGGGCCATGTGGCCACGGGTATGTCACCGCACAACAGACATGCAGGCCTTAGCCTGGGCTGTGACCTCAGAGATTTGTCAAGGTAACAGCCCAGGCTAGCTGCCAACACAGCCCAGGGCAATCCCAGGCCAACATCAGGTGGGTCTCAGGCTACAGCGGGTCAAAGCGGGCTAAGGTCATGTCTGTTTTTACCCTATGCCTGCAATGATGCATAGGTACCAGAAACCATTTCTACGAAAGAGTTGTTTGTATATATTTAGTTAATTGGTTAGCAGAAAATATGCCAGTCAATGTTGGTCAAGAACCTTCAAGATTTTACAAATTTGCTGTTCTTGTTGGGTACAGCAAATCATTCCCTGTGAGCATTTTTTTTCCCTTTACATGCAGCTCTTTTACATTTGTCCCTGGGATAAGTGTGATGAGCCTGTGAAAGAGAGAAGGGAGAAGGCCTGATTTTTCTCTACCTTGAACCTTGTATTTACACATCTACATGTATGCATATATCTGCTGATTTCACACTGAGGCATTATTATAAAACAGTCAGTGTGAAACTTGACAAAAAACTTGTTAGTTTGTGTCTAGGGGCGATTTCAGACATTACGAGATCACGCTCAACCACAGTGAACCACGGTCAATTCCGCAGCGGGGCCAAAGCGCCCTGCATGTCTGTTCGGCGGCCGCCAGATATTCACCACAGTCAATACCCACATGGGGACAAAATCAACCATGCTTCTGGAGCTCCAGCCCGGACCATCTCCGAAAGCGTGGTCAAAGAGATTCCAACGGGAAACAAAAAAAAGTAATGTCTGAACGGCAACCACCGGCCGAAACCAAAGACAATGATTCCCAGCCGGGGACAAAGCATGCAGCGTCGCTGCCAGGCAACCAGCAACAACACAGACCGGGGAGGGAGATTTAAAGGGCACATGATAGCAGACAGGACGAGTCGCCCCGGCGCCTTCTGGGTGCTTTGACCACGGCCTGGCCCGGGATCGGCGTAATGTCTGTAGCGCTGCCCCAGGCCGTGGTCCGGTGAACTGATTCCCTGCCATGGTCCCGGTCCCGTCATGTCTGTTCGGGGCTTTCCTTGACCACGGGGGGTGGTTAATCTGTTCACCCCCGCCGGGAATCCACTGTGGTGAATCAGGACCGCGTAATGTCTGAAATCACCCTAGGTTTGTAATACTTTTTTCTGGTTATATCTTGGCTTTGAAGATTTAGTTTTGTACATTTTTGTAAATTTCTAAAATCAGGAGGTAAGTATGGACATGGCCTTAACTACCAGCTTAGCAAACAGTGTGTGAAAACAGACATGCACCTTAAACACCACTTTAACATTTCTTATGCATGTTGCAGGGCTGTGCAGGGCAACAATACAGCCCTAAAACATGCATAAGAAATGTTAAAGTGGTGTTAAAGCAGAGTTATGTGCATGTCTGTTTTCACCCTATGAGTGCAGGAAATGTAGGACTATAATGTTTTCCCTAAGAAGCAACAAGATCTGTGGAAAAGGTAACAGCTCCACAGTCTGGTTTCTCTATATTATTGCATCTGATTTTCAAGCAATCCTCTTTGTCCCTTTTTCAAATTACATGCTAAAAAATAACTACTTTGTACAGCTGTTTAAAAAACCAGTAGGTTCCTGGTCCACCTATGGACATGAAGCAAACTTTCACTAAATTCAAACAATGCAAAAAGAAATGAATGAGCAAAATTCACTTGCTGCAGTTTAAAGCAAAGCTAATTTGGGGATCATCCACCAGTATGAAAACAACAAGGAAGTGAGTGGGTAGAAAAATTAAAATAAACAAACAAACAATAACCTGGTTCAACTTCGTTATTGAGACAGAGGCCGTTTTTATACAAGCCGCGAGAGCGTGGGGGGAGGGTGTGCACGCCACAGTGTGGTCAGCACGTGGCTGCCGGTGTACGGGGGCGGGCGCACACCCACTCACCCCACACATTCCCACGCATCTCCATTCATGGAGCAACCTCCAACATGCATAGTGGAGCAGCCCTGCAACTTGTATAGTGGGTGGATGGGTAGTGGGTGGAGAGTTTCTTGTGTGAAAATGCCCAATAACAGAAATGTGGAAGATGGATTTAGCATGAATGTCAAACCTTAGGTTGTTTTTATATGAGCTGCGATTTGGGGGTGATGCAGGGGGGCCAGTGCACATGGATGCACACTGATCCCCCACACATTCCTAACCACGGAGCAACCTCTGTTTTCTCTGGTTGCTCCGTGAGTGGGGATGCGTGAGGGGTGAGTGGGGATGTGTGGGTCGCAGGAGCGCACACGCACCCCCACTCACTGACCATGGCATACACATGGGTGGCACCCACTCATGCCCATGCAGCAGATCTGCGTGGGCATGAATGGGACTGTCTCGTGTAAAAACGGCCTTCCTCTTTCAGCTTAACTTTTAGGACTTGACCTGCATCACATCCAGTGCATCATGAGATATAAACCTTGCACATGTTAGCAAATAAGGTGGGGTGAGTTTTTTTCTGTGCTAAACATCTCATGTGAACATGGCCAAAGTTGTTAAATGCACAGCAATGTTGTTTATATTGTAGTGGTGCCTAGAAGCCAAAGAGGAAGGTGTCCCTTGCGCACAGTTCTCTACAAACATATTGTTTTAGTCACTGGATATTTTCAGACGTGACGGACCTCTGTGCCCGCCACGCTGAATTCCGGACTGGGAATGTTCACCAACCCAGGTCAGTGATGAGGCTGTCCGTCCTTCAGACATGCCGGCTGCATCACTATCGAGAATCAGAGAGGGGGCAGAGCCAGGGCGGGGCAGAGCTGTGTGCCATGCAACCACACGGCCCCGCCCCCCATGCTCCCACATCCACCCACACTCAGGGAGATGGGCGGGCGCAGCAGCCAACGAGGCCACTGCATCCAACCGCTAACGGTGGCTGGGGCCACAATCAGGAATGGGCCAAGGTAAAAGACGTTACTTTTGGCCCATTCCTGATCGTGGTAATTCTAACCACAATTCCAGCTCTGCAGCCGGCAGCAGGACCAGAACCGTGGTTAGAATTTATCCCTGCTGGGTGTTCACTGTGGTGACCATCTGGCAGGGATCAATCAGACGTTACGGGGATCACAGTCACCCCACCGTATTCACTGTGGTTCAGTGGGGTTCACTGTGATCTCGTAACATCTGAAAATACCCACTGTTTTCCTCTTGAGTTTCAGAACCGCATAGTACTGATGATAGTGGCTTTGCCTATACCTTCACTACTATCTATTTCCTGTAAAGGGGCTTCATCAGGTGATGGAAGCAAAAAGACAACTGAGGCCTATCACACAACAAGTTCACGCACACCTTCCTGTCCAGTTTTGATTATTAGGCATAGATCCCTTACATTTATGGAAGCAGAAAGGAAAACGTGTTTATTTCTGATGTGGATGTTGATTCTGGTGTAATGCGCTCTAACCATACCAAGAGGCAGATGAACCAAGCATACTCATTTATTTTGCATAGAAGATAACTTTTGTCATAACCAGCCATCCTAAAAATCAAACCATTTTGGTGTTATATTCTTTATCATATAATTAATGCTTTCCCTGGCATTTAGTTAATCAGTTAAATAAGTAGGATTCAATCATCTCAGACCATTTTGAGTAACAAGGCTTACTGGACAGGTTTACGTTTTTCCCTAAATATAAAGTTACTCACAAAAAAAGGTAAACAAAATAATTTGTATCCTTTGTAAATTAATTGTTTCTGTTTTGTTAAATGTGCTTCAAACCTTCAACCAACCCCCAACAATTAGAATAAGTTCCTTTTGCATTAATAGAAAAACACATCCATAACAATGTCCGAACAAAGGCTATTCTAGAGGTATCCAAACACTAGAAATTTTAATCAGTTTAATATTTTGTACAAAAGCAGCCTGCACAAACATCCCATGTCAAAGTCCGTATAGTCCGTTCAAATGGAACCTATTGCAGTATCAGAACTTAAAGAAATAATTTTATAAATGAAACAGTAGTACATTAAGAGCGAAATCCTGACTTCATTAAAGTCTATGGGAATTTTCTTGTTGAATGCAATAGATTCAAGATTTTACTTTGATCATAATGGTATTTTAATAATTAGTAATAATAACTGTATATTCTTACCTTTACTTTATTTTGTGGGTGAAGAGAGACTTGTTTCCCCCCTTCCAATTGTCATGTACCAAAACCATTTCATTTCAAAAATTAAAAGGCATTTTAGCACTATTACAAAATACTTCTAAAAAGAAGAAACTATTGATTTGCTTATATATAATTAATAGCTGGGGAAGTTATATCAAGCAAAAAGGGTACTTTTTTCTTCCTGAGGAAGCTGATGAACAAAGAAGCCCCACGTGACCAATTTTAATAGCAACAAGCTCTGGTTTACTTTTGCTTTGAGTATAAGAGGAAAGAAAAGGTCCTTACGTGAAAGTATCATCACACAAGCTAGTAACTTTCTATCTTCTCCTCTTTATCATTGGTTTTCTCATTGAATTGTAGTGCTTGTGAGGTGCCAAGCTGACAGTCTCCCTAGAAAAGATGTAAAACATAGTCACTGAACAGGACATGCACAGGTAACAGCAGCGTAACTTCCCTTTAACCAATGCCCGTTTCCCCACTGCTGGGTTCCCCAGTGGGCTCAGGGAAGCATAGCTTAGAGATCCTACCAATATCAATGTTGGTACATGTTTCCAGGCTGCTCCAACATATGCAGTTTACAGTCCATGGGCTTATTCTTGCCACATGAGTATCAACACATAAATAAAAGTCTCGCAAAAAGGAACAACAAGCCAAATTCTTTGGGGGTTTGGGGTTTGTTTTTTTTAAAAGTTACTGCTAAGGAATCCATGCATTTAGTAGACCCACAAGGGTCAACAGTACAAGTGACTAGATGACCTCTAAGGTCACTTCCAACTCTAAGGCCTTTTTAATACAGGCCAAGGTATGGGGGGGGGGGGGAGATCAGTGTGCGCATGACAGCATGGGTGGTGCAGGGGGACCAATTCACATGGGCACACACCATTCCCCCCCCTCCTGCATCCCAACTCATGGAACCACAGCTGTTTTGGCCAATTGCTCTGTGAGTGGGCGATGAGTGGAGGTAGGTGTGCGTGCGTGTTTCCTGGGAGTGTGCACACACGCACACCCACCCGTGACGGGATTTACACAGGTGGCACCCACTCATGCCCACCGAGTGGTTCTGCGTGGGCATAAGTGGGCCCATCTCATGTAAAAAAGTTCTAAGATTCTATAATCTGACAGTGCTCCTTCCCTGTCTTGCAAGGAAAACTGGTTGAGATTTAAAAAGGAAAAAACCCAACAGTTCTTATTGACCATTCATGCTCTGATTGCTATGCTGATATCACACACATAGGTGCCAGATGACATCAGAAGTGGTAGCGGTTTAGTGTTGTAGATATCAGTTTACTAGCATTTCTTGACAACAGAGAGTGAGGCAAGACTGTTGCCTAGATTAGGGAAATTTGCCCTGCTGTAGCACTGTCAATGGGGGCAATCTCATGTCCCATGCACGCTGCACGCATCCTACATGTGCGCATGTACATGCAACTCACACGCCTCTCCGTAGGGATTGCATTGTGCTGCGTGGATCCCATGTGGGACTTACACGGATCTCACGTGGATCCCACTTGAGATTGCGGCCAATGTTATTACTAAAAATTTGTTTACTGAGGTTTTTTCCTAGAGTGCAACAAAATTTTTCATTTTGCATATGCTGCACCTACATATCTAAAACAATGTTGCAGTGCATCTGAAATGAAGTATTTCAGTTCAAACAGCAAAATGTCAGAATGAAATTTTATCTCAGTTTGAGGGGGGGGGGCGGGATAATCTATTTTTCACAGGACAGAAACCGCTTTTCCTGTCCAGCCCTATTTTCAAGGCAGGGACTGGCAGAATAGACTTCACAATCTCTCTTTTGAGGCAATGCAGCTGCTGTAGAGGAAGCCCTGACACAGGAAAGTAAGCCAGGACGTGCAAGGATCTAATTCACAAGCGGTTGCCCTCATTGCCCCAACTACCTTCCCCACATCGGTGTACCAGGGGGACTTGTGCTACTGCTGTAGTGGCAGTGGATGCCTGGGTGTAACTGTGTCGATGGCCATGGTCAAAATGTCATTCCACAAAGCAACCAGGTCATTGACAGAGTAGCAACAACAACAAAATTTATTCATTTAGCCATGGGCCATAACAAAACATAAAAACAAAGCAATACTTGACAATACAAACAGTACAAACAAAATCAACTATAAAATCAAACAATCATATATTGTACAAATAATTAAAACACCAGAATGCTAGGGGATATTAGATTAATCAAACCATCCCTCACGTATCAACAACCCCTTTTGACTCAATAACATTACACCCTAGATCCTAGATATTTGGGGGAAAGCAGGCACACCGTGGGGAAATATACTCCTGGGTCTCCCCATCCTCCTAAATACTCCCCAAAACCCCACATAAGGAATATCAAATACCATGCCCTCTATGAGGCGCATTTGGCCTCTATGAGTATACAGCCCCCCTAAGCTGCCGACCCATTTTTAGATAAATAAGGGCAAGTATATCATCCCCACGATAAAGTCTGGAGCAATACAGACTATATAACAGTTCAGGAAGATAACAGATTGCCTTGCCCTTCTCGGGGCTTATGGCGACACGCTTGACCCCTGCTATACATAATCTCACTTGGGCAACCCCAAGAGAGAGGGCTTGAGAAAACAAAGCACAGAAATAACATTCCCACAGGAAATAATCATCGTTAATAAAACTGACCAAATAAATCAAAACCCAACATTAAACAGACATAATATAAATAATATAATGGTAAACAACATTTTCACATTGACAACATCAAAACACAAATATTTCCAAAACAAACTAACACAACTAAAATTGAATATAAAATAATCCCCAAAATTTCCAAAACGAATTATGATTCCTTTTGTTTCTAACCTAAAATCGGTAAATATTTTGAGAGAAAAAAAAATTCCCCTAATTAAACTTAATAGTACTATGAACACACAATAAAATTTGTGACCCCTTCCCTGTAGTCTCTATACAGGTATCCTCAAACAATTTTATCATAATAGACTCCCGAGGACAGCCCATCATACCATTGACCAGTGGTGATATTAATTTCCAACGGGGGACCTCAGAGTAGCTGCTAAGGTCAGCAGATAAATCCCTCTTAATGGCGGGCTGTGGAATTTCTCCCCAAAACCCATTCTCCCACCCTACTACCTCCCCAAACCCATAAAAACATTCAAAGCAAAACAAAAACAAAACAACATAGTATCTTGTCCATCTTCTTGAACATTACTGAATGGTTGCCTAATACCCGTAAGCACTGACCTGCAGTCCTGCAAGCTTTTTGTACCAGAAGCCAAAGCTGATGAGAACCAGGAATCCACACCAGGTGTTAACAAACATGACGGTGGCCCGTTTCGACCTGTGGGCCACTGTCATGTTTGTTAAGGGCCATCTAAAGGTTTCTCCAAGCATGTTGGCTCGTTACCAACACACCTACGGAAAAGCCTGACTGACCAGGCTTCAGCGGCCTATCACGTATGGTAGCCTGCTGTTCCTGATCTGGAGTGGCTGCCATGATGGGCAGCCATGGCGGCCGTCATTGGCCACCTGTCACAGAGGTGGGGAGCCAGGTGGTGGCTCCCCACCTCTCCTGGCCCCAGCCATGTGGATATTTGTTCCATTGCCTGACCCGATCTTGACCGGGAAGCAAGAAGTTTCCCAGTCTGAATCAGTTCCATCACATATGTTAATACCCACCATCATCATCATCAAAGAGTACACTGCACACTACGATGACTGTTGTAACATCAGGGGATCCTGGATCCATCCTTACAGACACAAGGCATGGGGAGATCCTGAGGAGGGAACAGGAAACTACTAATTTATCTTCGCTGTTGAGGAATGTCATGTGTGGGCTGCAGCCTCCACCCTTGAAACCAGTTGCTCAGTTTCCAGTCACTTCAGTAGTGAAGGATTTGAGCCCATGCTGCTGCAGGTATCCAGGCAGCAAAATAATTTGTCAACCTGACTAGATTTCAAGTTTATTGTATTCCTTTACAAGCATGGGAGTGTCAGTTCTTCTTGTGCTTTTGTCTTATACCTTTATTCTTTGTTACAAGGATGAGTAGCTCCATACAGAGAGAGAACAAAAAGAGTGCTGGAAGGAACATTTTCATGCTGTGCTTGGTCAGAATTGACCAAGTGGACTGATAATCATCATGACAAGAATGATGGCTTGTGAATATTGCTAGAGGAGATTACATCAGATGAAATAGTGAACGCCATAAGTCAGCTGATAGGACATAGTACCTGGATATCTGAAATGTTTCAAAGGTTACAGTGAAGAGCGGGAAGAGGACATAGTGAATTGTCTGTTTAAAATGTGGATTGGGAGAGAAGAGTTTGCCTTGAAGATTGGAAAAGAAAGATCATGTGTAAGATTCCAAAGAAGGGAGAACTCCTTGTGTGTGATGATTGGATTGACGTTGTTGTACGTCCCCACTGGGGGAGGTCTTCAGTATTATTATCTCAAACAGGATTAAGGTTGCTGTTTATGAGAAAATTAAAGGTGGAAGAAGCTGGATTTCGACCCAGTAGGCCATCCCCAGAACGCGTGCTCCCGCCTACCCCTGCCATGAGCGGGGAATGGCATATGAGGGAGCGCGACTTGCCCCGCCCCCAGCAGAGGGATTGGGCAACGCTGTATCATGTGGACGGTGCCGCTGGTCTCGCGATGCGAGATTAGGCGGCCGCCATATTTGAATTTTCCAGGACGCCCTACAGACGCACGTGGAGGACGGTGCGGAAGGAGCTACGGGCAGCAGCTCCTGCACACCTCCTCAATTTAGTGTGGTCAATTTCTCTGTGCGTCCTGGAGGCAGTCATGGTAAGTGTAACTGGGGTGGTCAATTTCTCTGTGCGTCCTGGGCGGACGGCGGGGAGGCAGTCCTGGGTAAGTGCAAGCGGGGTGGTAGATATGCCGAGGGGTTACCCCCCCCAGCTCTCACACCTAGAGGCTGTAGCGCCGCAGTCCCCCTCCCTCGCTCTCATTCAAGGGTTGGCCTCACCAGGGAGAGGGGTTTGCCGAGAGGGGTAGCAGAACCACCACCACCCCTCTCAATCTGGTTCGCCGCTACCTCTGTTACTCACCTAGGGGCATCCCCCAGTGAGAACAGTTTTTTCCCACCTACGGGCCTCACTGCCCCCCCCTTTTTTGAGAGGGGTTTTCTCACCTAGGGGCCTCACCAGGGAGAAGGGTTTTTCTTTCACCAAGGGGGCCTCTGTTACTGTTTCACCTAGGGGGGTCTCCGTTACTGTTTCACCTAGGGGGGTCTCCGTTACTGTTTCACCTGGGGGGTCTCCGTTACTGTTTCACCTAGGGGACCTGTGTTACTCACCTAGAGGCTTCCCCCAGTGAGAAGGGTTTTCCCACCTAGGGGCCTCACTGCCCCCACTGCCTCCTTTGAGAGGGGTTTTTCCCACCTAGGGGCCTCACCAGCAAGAGGGGTCGTTTTTTCATCTAGGGGGCCCCCACTGTCCCTTGGTGCTGCAATGGGAAAGAAAAACGGGGACCCCAAAGCCCCCAGCAACGCTAGCAAAGCTAGTGCGGGGGGGGAACGAGCGTGAGGGGAGGCAGCCCGCGCACTAGCCCGGGCCCAGCGGTAGGCTGAGGCTATGCTGGTGTCCCTTCAGCAGCGCATGGGGGAGCATGAGGAAATCCTTTGGGGTGTGGGGCAGCAAGCTGTTGCCCTGCAAGG
>QEPC01006427.1:1221051-1250170 GCA_003113815.1 Sphenodon punctatus
CTGGAGGCGGGGCCTAATCATCTGGGCAGGGCAATGCTAACTTTGGACTTCAGCCCCCCCATCCACATCACTTCTGGATCTGCCCGTGTGAGGTGATGAAATAAAGTACAAGGTAGCCACATGACTTTCCCAAGGTTCAACCTTTGGAGTCCTATTAGAGCTGCTTTTAGACAATCATTAAAAACGTTTTATAGTCTGATTTATGACGTTTGAACTGTGATCATGTAAATGGCTAAAACATTTCATTTAAAAAAACTTCTGGTTTTAATCTGTTTTTGTAAAACACCTTTTCCCCTGTTTTACAGAAAGATTTCAATTTGGAAACGTTTCAGAGTGATCTTACTCATGTAAACAGTTATAACATTTTGTGAAGGGGACCCTGGGTTGCACAGGCAGACCCTTTAAGAAATGGGATTCAGAGCTCTTTAAAAGTAATTGTATTGTATCAGATCCCCAGAGTCCTCTAGAATAATGCTACAACATTTTAGGCTGTTTTTAGAAATCTGTTTACAGAAACAATTAATAGAGTGTTTTAGTAAAGATCAAAAACGTTTTTGTTATGATACTTAACAAGTAGTCCTTGTTAAGGACTACTTTGTCTACAGCCTTAATCACAAATTCATTTTCCTCGCTAGGAAACTGAAAAACGAATGAGTTAGGCTCCTGCAGAAGTGTCAATTCAGTCATGTTGTTCATGTGCGAGTATACTATGGTATCGAAAGACTAGTTGTTCATTGTGAACAATGCTGATAAACACGGAATTCTCTTTTGCCCAGAGGAAACCACAGAATTCCAGTTTTCCCAGAGAAAACTGGAATTCCTTTGTTTTTTTTCTGGTTTTCCCAGCTGCAAAAACTCATCCACGGCTGTCTTTAATCAGCTGTGTTTGCCGGCGGTGCACCCGGACGTTCGCCTTGCGTATGCGCTGAAGAGCATTCTGATCTCTTCAAGAGCATGGCGCACTTCATGGAGAGCAGCGGGGAGTGAGGAGGGCACAGCATCTTTATTCTCTGACAGGAGGTAATAGATTCACAGGGCTCCCATGGCTCGGGCACTTTCTGTCCCTTTGCTGGTCAAATTGAAGTTCATGGAATGCGGAGTGTGTGTGTTGTGTTGCTATGACGGCTCGGGCAGCTGCCATGAAGTCTTTTGCTTTTGTTGAAAGTGGGGGCTTTTGGAGCTCCAACTGATAGTGCAGCTTCTGTCTCTCTTGCAGCTCTGGTGGCAGCTGCCCAAGCCATGTGAGTCTATTACCTCAGGGGGGACACAGTTCTGACCCTCTTGCAGCTCTGGTGGCCCGGGCAGCTGCCGTGAAGGGGGGAACACACACCCCACCGCCTTTTGGAGCCCCCTTTACGGCTCCTCCTAAAAGTCCCCTTTGCTGCCCCCCCCATTTTCTGCCCCTCCTAAAAGTGCCAGATATGGTAAGAAGCGGGGGGGGGGGAGCCCAAGAATGGGGGGAAACACACGGGGGTGGGTGAGGGGTAAGAGTAACACAGAGGGGACTTGCTTGTGTCAGACTTTTGGAGTTAGGCATACTGTTTGTGATGATTGTTTTCGTGTCTCCCGCCACCTCTGGCTCAGACGTGAGTAGAGTTCTCTGTGTTTGTGTATATCAGCTTAGAGAACTATTTTAAAAATTGTATATTTAGGAGCCTTTGGTGTCTCCCGCCACCTCTGGCTCTAAAGAGGCTAGGGAATCCAGCTCCCCCAGCCCTAGGAGAGGAGCCTTTGGTGTCTCCCGCCGCCTTGGGCTCCAAAGAGGCGAGGGAATCCATCCCCTCTGCACTAAAAAGGGAACTGAAAATGAATTTTGAAGCGTTTTGCCAAAGACCAGACACTACATTTTTACTGTCTGAATAACAGTGAAGTTGTATATTTTTTTAAAAGATAAATGCAGATTTTTGTGTTTTTAGTCAGAGAATTTTGATTATTTTAATCAGAATTTCTGTTTTTTTGGCAGAGAAAATAGGAACCCTGATGATGATAAACAGTCATGATTAGAGACAAGTTCCTGCCTCAAGGGGCTTACAATCTAGGGTGGAGGTAAGGGAGAAGAGAATATAGGTAGAGACAGGGATATATTTGTGAAGTTGAGAAGCTGTAGATGCATATACTTAGCTTAGTTGCAAAGGAAGGAGAATATAAGTAGTGCCATGCCGGGTCAAACCAATGCTTCAGCGAGCCCAGCACCCATTTCCAACAGTGGCCAGTCTCAGTCGCTCGGGAGAAGTACTCAACCGGTTACAATGGGACAATCCGTTCCCTGTTGTACACTCCCCGCTCCCAACAGTAAGAGGTTGCATCCCCCAAAACCTACCCAGCCAATAGCTGCTAATGGTCCTGTCCTACAATCTTTTTTTAAATCCAGTTATTCTACTGGTCTTGACCACATCTTCTGACAATAAATTCAACAACTTAATTGTGTGTTGAGTGAAAAAATACTTTATTTCATTTGTTTTAAATCTACTACTTGTTAGTTTCATGGGGTGTCCCCTTGTTCTAATACTATTTGAGAGGGTAAATAACTGGTCCCTATTTACTCTCTTTACACCACTCATGATTTTATAAACTTCTATCCTATCCTCTCTTAGTTGTCTCTTCTCCAAGCTGAAGAGCCCTAACCCATCTAACCTCTTCTTTTCTTTTCTTTTTTCTTTTCTTTTCTTCTCTTTTCTCTCTCTCTCTCTCTCTCTTTAAATCTGTCGCCCTTCCTGGAAAGGCTATGGGCGGCTCACAGTCAATAAAACAACAACAATAATAAAATGTAAACAATTAAAGTTCCCCCTCTCAAAACTCCCACCCATCCACACAGCCCTACCCAAAAACTCAACCAACCCCTATTCTTGACTGCCAAATGCCTTTCCAAATAAAAAAGTTTTACATTGCCTCTGGACGATGCTCAGGCTCAAGTGAACCTCTGGGGAAAGGGAGTTCCGCAAAACCAGGGCAACAACAGAGAATGCTGTCTTGTACGCTCTCGTCCTACAGACAAGGTTAACGGATGGAATGTGCAAGAGGGTGCTCCTGGCCGATTGTAGGGACCTCAGTGGGATAGGTGGTCTTTCAGATGTATTTCTTCATTCCATACCCTTTATCATTTTTGTTGCTTTTCTTTGTACCTAGGAGGGATATCCTGAAGGATAAGACAGTATAAGGAGAAGCATCAGTGAGCAATCTGTGAGGTCATATGGGAGGCTAACCTGTGCATGTTCAGTGTAGTTGAATTTTTTTTGTAAAACTGAAATGAATAAAAGCTCGAAAATCATGGTATACTGCTCAAAGGGTGGTCTTACCTAAATCAATTTTTTTAAAAATTAGTTTAAAAGAGAACTCCTTTGGTGTCCTTAAACAAGCTTGTGGGGGATCCATGGCCACTGAGTGGCACTGCCACGGAGCACCCAGTCTGGTGGAGCGCGTGGGGAGGGATTCTAATGGGCGGCTCCCAGTGTGTCTAACTGTTGCAGCCGCCACGCACTCTCCCAGCCACGGACCATGGGGGAAGGAGAAATGTGCCCGCTGGCCTTTGCAGGTGACATGATAAATAATAATAAATAAAAATAATGTCTGGGCATGAGCGCTGGGGAACCTGGGCTCCCCAGCGCTTGAGGCCAGTTCCTGTGACTTTCAAAGGCCATGTCCCCTGACTGTGAGTGGTGCGCATGTCTACTAGTGCGGCTAGCTGCCGCTGCTCATACAGGCAGGAGCTCCTTGGCCACCTGTTGCCACGCATCCATTTGGTTTGGCCTGCATGGAGCACTCTGGATTTCCTTGCAGACGGCAGTGCTCAGTGTGTGGTCATAATTTAAAAAAAAAAATATCTTTCAATTTTTACCCCACCCCTCTTGCAAAAGCGACTCAGGTGGCTTACAATTGAATACAAACAATCAATTCAATAAATACAAAAATATATATAAACCACAAAAACAATAAAACCTAATATGAATAAAAATCAGCCCCTGCCAAACGCCTGCTGGAAGAACCAGGTCTTACAGCTTTGTCAGAAGGCAAGAAGATCCAGACTGAGGTAAACCTCCACTGGAAGGGAATTCTAGAGTGATGTCCGTCCAAACCCGTCAATAGCATGGTACTTCCAGGAGAGCGCGCCCCCGGACGACCGCATGGGCCGCCCAGGGCGTGAGGTGATTACTCAGATAAGCAGCACCTAGGCCGTGAGGGACTTTAAAGGTCAACACCAGCACCTTGAATCGGGCCTGGAAGACAATAGGCAGCCAGTGCAGTGCTTGGAGCACAGGTGTTACGTGTTACGTGGGGCCCATCTCAGCTGCAGCTTTCAAACCATCACCATAGGCAGCCTCACGTAGAGAGCGTTGCAATAGACTAGCCTCGAGGTGACGAACACATAGATGATAGTGGCACGGTCAGAGTCAGAAAAGTGTGGGTGGAGCCTTTTCACCAGATGTAATTGGCAAAAGGTGCCCCTGGCCACAGCCAACACCTGGGAATCCAGGTGTAGCTGTGAATCCAGGAGCACCCGAAGGCTCTGCACAGATGGAGCCAATGGAGGACAGATACCCCTGATAACCGCTCCAAGGTGTTTGCATGAGGGGTGGGATATAAATTGATGAAAATAAATAACGGGAAATTTCCTCACTCGGCCCCACCTGCTAGCATCACCTCTGTTTTATCGGGATTGAGCTTCAATCAGCTTGATCTCATCCAATCCCCCATAACGGCCAGACACCGAGTCAGCAATGAGACAGCAGGGCCTGGGTCTGATGAAAATGGTTTCTGTATGGCTCATGGGAGCACACATTCCCCCGCTCCACCTTCAGACGGGCATTCAGAACCAAGTGTGGCTCCTAGGTGACCATGTGGGGTAGCATCTTGTATAAAGATGTGTATAAAGATAAAGGGGCGGTGTGAGCACATAACACCGGTGCTCCGCACTCTGCACTGGCTGCCTATAGCGTACCGAGCCAGATTCAAGGTGTTAGTATTGATTTACAAAGCCCTGCACGGTCTGGGCCCCTCATATCTCGGGGACCGCCTCGCCCTCCGCGCCTCAGAGTGATCCCTTCGGTCCACCAGGGGCGCCTTACTGGAGGTCCCCCGTGTAAGACGGGGGGCCACAATGGAGAGGGCATTCTCGGTGGCCGGGCCGCGGTTGTGGAACTCCCTCCCGGAGGAGGCTCGCCCGGACCTGTTGGCCTTTCGACGTATTCGTAAGACATGGTTGTTCGCCCAGGCCTTTGGGAGGGGGCGGGGGTTAATTTCTGTGGGGGGTGTTTTAAATTTGTTTTAATTAAGATGTTGTAGACTTTTTATGTTAAAAAATTGTTTTATATTATGTTGGAAGCTGCCCCGAGATGTCGTAGGCATTGGGGGGGGGCAGCATATAAATATAAGGAAATCAATAAATAAAAAAATAAAATAAAACACTCTGACAGCATCTCTAGCACAGCGTACTCTTGAGGTGCCAGTTTCCTTGTGTGTTCTTACTTTAGCCAGGGATAAAGAATAAACTGACCAATATATATTTACTCCACCAAAATTCATGTCTTCTCCCCTCCTTCCTCCTACAGATATGCATGCATTACAACAAAGGTGATGGACCCTATGGGTCTTGTACTTTTAAGAAGATCTGTGTCAAGCTCCATATCTGCCAGTATTACTTGCAGGGAGAGTGCAAATATGGCAGCAGCTGCAGGCGATCTCATGACATTAACCGAGAGTGCTATGAGAAACTGGAGAAGTGGGGAATGAGTCAAACCTTGATTAGTAAATTACCCTCCATCTACAGGAACATGTATGACATCAAAAATGGCGCAGTATCACCTTGCAAAGGTAACATTCATTATACCTATGAATTGATCAATGCCTATCATTATCAGTTTTAAAATGCTGGGGGAGAAACTTTTTAGTGAGAGTATAGCCGTACCATGGCTCTCTGCTAGGAACTGGATTTGATAATGAGATCCTCTGGGCAGATAGCACCTAGCGTAGGTGTAAGTCCCATTTGCTTCAGTGTGGGGCTTGCACTGTGCCAACTGCTGGTGCTGTCTTCTTAGATCAAGTCGCTGCATGCAATACTCTATGTCCTTTTCTGACCTTTGCTCCCAGACTAATGCAGGAAAGGAAGGTCACTGGCAGGAGCAGTTTTGATGCTTTTTTGATGGGTAAAAGTTTTACCATGATGTGGAAGAATAAGACTGAATATAGAAAAAAAAAATCTTTGATTCCCTTGGTGGGGGTTGGTTGGGGAGAGGGCGAGAGGTAGCATATTAAGGGAATCCATCCCCCCCCCTCCCCCATTGTGTGGGGGAGGAGGAGGGAGGGAAAGAGCTCCAGAGAGGAAGGGTCTCTTTTTTTCTTTCAGCTGCCTGAATCCTTTTGGGAGAGGCAGCCCTTCCTAGAATCTTAAGAGTTGGAATGGTCCTCGGGGGTTATCTGGCTCTCCCCACCCCCCGCTTGGATGCAGGTGGACAACTACTACTTGAAAATTCCCAACGACAGAGAACCTACAAACCCCCCTTTGGCCCCCCCCCCCCCCCCCCCGGCAACTTGTTCAGTTGCTGCACAGTCCTTACTGTTAGGAAGTTTTTCCTGCTATTTAACTGAAATCCACCTTCCTGTAACTTGAGCCCATTATTTCTAGTCCTGCTCTCTGTAGCGACACAGAACAGTTCCTTGCCGTCTTCGCGGTGGCAGCGCTTTAGATATTTGCGGACTGTTATCATGTCTTCTCCTAATCTTTTTGCTAGGCTAAACATACCGAGTTCCTTTAACTTCATAAGACTTCGGCCCTTTTCACATGAGTGTCCCTCTGCGCACACGTGTGCGGGTGGGGGGCGCACCCATACGAAGGCTGCGGCGGACGAATGCGGTGGTGGTGCGTCCGTAGGAACACTGCGGGTGGTGGTTCATGTGCGCTTCCACGCTCCATCCACCTCCACCCATCACCCACACACGGAGCAACGGGCACCAATGCCGGTTGCTCCGTGGGTGGAGATGGGTGTGCGCCCGTGGGAACAGCCACACACCCCCCTCCACCCGCCGCTGGCGCACCCCCACCCACCCACCACGGCCTGTGTGAAAAGGGCCTTGCTTTCCAGATCCTTTATCATCTTTGTAGTCCTCCTCTGAACCCTCTCCAATTTGTCAGTGTCATTCTTAAAATGAGGTACACAAAACTGGACGCATTACTCCAGGTGAGGTCTGACCAGTGCCAAAGGCAACGAATCCCAGGCAGCAGCTGTTCTACTTGTGATTGACTGTGGAGAGCTGTAGCCCAATCCTTCTGTTTCTTTACCCATTCCAGTTTCCCTGCAAGCCCTTTGCTCCCCATCCCAAGCTGCTGCTTGTTACTCTTAGCACAACAACATAGACAATTTAGGGATTCAAAACTGGTAGGTTTTAAAAATGGCATAAAATCAAACTGGTTTTTATGAAAATGAGAAAATCTACTAGTTTTTTTGTTTGTTTTTAAAGCAGCATGAAAATTGCTGGTAACTCCCTAGGTGCTTTTTTGGTTGAAAGTAGCTACAACCCCACTTTAAACTAAATATATTCTCTCTTCTCAGAAAGAAGAGAGAGTTGTAGTCAGTCAAAAATACATGCAAACACCAATGAAGAATCAGAACAGATCTGCTTGTACCACATTAGAAAAAGCTGCACGTTTCAAGGTAAGTTACCATGATGCTGACACAACTTTTAATTTTCTTCTTTATTGCGATGAGGTGTTTAGTCATCAATTTTTTTTTGGAGGGGGGTGGGGTCTCTCATATATCATACATCTAAAGTAAGGATAATCTGAGGCATGTCACTGACTTCTAACAAGACTTCTTCCCTACTCCTTTCCCAGACTAAACCCTCTCTGCCATTATCTTTTTGGCCAAAGAGAACTAGATTCTTTCAAACCTATTAACTGTTCTATAAAGATCTGTTGGGAGGATGCCAGCCACTCCCTTCTGGCAGCTGAACACATTGCCCTCTCAACCGTGTCAGTATGGGGAGTAGCAGATTTGGCCAGGGAATGTAATCCAGATCCACTGTCACTGTTAATTACTAATAGGCCACTAGGCTAGTACCCACTGTTACTTGTTCTGTTACAATAAACCTTTTTTATCCACTATGATGGTCACAATCCAGTTCAGCATAAATGTCTACACAAAAAAATTGCCACAACTAATATGCTCATTAGCAGCCTTGAGATGGTGCAGAAGATTCTGTCATCTAAATGGCAGATGAGATTTAATGTGGACAAGTGCAAAGTGATGCACGTAGGGAAAAATAATCCAAATTATGAGTACACAGTGCTGGGTACTAAGTTAGGAGTTACCACTCAGGAAAAGGATCTGGGAGTGATTGTGGATAATACACTGAAATCCTCAGCCCAGTGTGCAGCAGCAGCCAAAAAAGCAAACAGAATGTTAGGAATTATTCGCAAGGGAATAGAGAACAAAACTGAGGATGTCATAATGCCTCTATAGAAATCAATGGTGCGACTACACCTTGAATGTTGTGTGCAGTTCTGGTCGCCCCATCTCAAAAAAGACATAGTGGAACTAGAAAAGGTACAGAGAAGGGCAACAAAAAGGATCCAGGTTATGGAACAGCACCTGTATGAGGAGAAGCTTGACAGGTTGGGGCTCTTCAGCTTGGAAAAGAGACGGCTGGAGTTTAAAAGAGGTTTGGACAAGTTTCTGGAAGATAGCTCCATTAGCAGCTATTAGCCAGATAGGATTGGGGAACAAAACCCTTTACTGCCGGGAGCCTGGGGATGACCCACAGGGAATGGATAGCATGGTGACCTGTTGGGTGCTTCTCCCAGGCCCCTTTGACTGCCCATTGTCGGAGGCAGGATCCTGGGCTCGATGGACCATTGGCACTTCTTATGTTCTTATTTTAATGGGGATGGAAACTAAATATTATAATCCCCTCACCTTTGGGTATTTTCAGAAGCGACGCTACCATGCTTAGCCACACTTTACCACACTTAACACCATCGCTTCTGTTTGGTGGCTGCCAGATGTTCACTATGCTCTGCCCCGATCTGTGGTGGTAGTTACCACCAGTTGTGATCTTGGAAAATCATGGGGAATGGACGGTGGTAAGTGCTACCAGGGTTCAGGGGAAAATGTGGTAAAGCGCACCATCATGTCTGTTCTGGGTACCAGCCGTTACCCTGGATTGGGTCTAAGCGTGGTAGCGTCACATCTGAAAATACTCTTTGTCTTAGGGCTTGCAAACACTATAATAAAAGGTACAGTTTCTGTGGTAAGGAAAGGGGGGAGGGGGGTATTGTATCTCAAGATATTGCTGAACATGAAATGCACAGGTGGGTAGCTACCACATGCTCCCTGTCTGCAGGTCTGTGCCCCATACCATGATGTGTGAACAAGTACCTTGTAACGGTGGAGGTGCTATGGTGAGTTTATGTAATGAAACTTGTGTTGCTGCTGCCAATGCTGTGCCTATTCATTGACTGGGCAGATGTCTCTCGTAGCCAGGGCCCTGTTCACAGCCCTCTCATCAGCATTGTTTAATGTACTTACCATAACATCCTCTCTTCTAGGACCAAGATCTAATGCAGGTTTATTATATTTCTTTAGCTAAATGTATCAGAGTTCACTTTGATTTGCCATACAGATGGCAGATTGCTGATGGCACTGCGTGGAAAGACTTGAAGGATATGGAGAAAATTGAAAAGGCATATTGTGATCCTAATATCAGGTAAAGGTTATTAGAATATACTATTGTTTGGTTTTTGCTCTTCCCAGCTAAAGTAATGACCCAGACCTTTGTCTTGTGAAAATGGGCATAATTTTTTTTTTTTTTTTGCAGTTAATAACTGCATTGGTTTATTTTATGAAGCAGTGTCAGTGGATTTACACTAACTTAGACCTGCTGAGGATCAGGCCCACAGTGTTTTATGAAGGCATCTTGGCCAGCATAGTTAACTTTAGAATGAACTGACCTTTTATTACTGGTGTTTAAATAAACAGTTGTTGAGTCTTGATTAAGACTATCTGGGAAAATTTTAAATGGTAGTTAAGCATGTTTTTGGTAGTAATAATAATTGCATTTTTATTGCCCCCCCCCCAGCCAAATGGCAGCTTTACCTCCATTTGGCCTCTTTTGTGGGTGGGTGGGGTTGTTTACTAGATCTAGCCACGGTTCAGACTTGTGTTTAGAACAGCATGCTTCTCCTATATTATTGCTGTAGAATGTAGAGTCTTTGTGGGATTTCCGCCTTCCAGTCACGAAGCGGACAGGAAATTGTGTGTGGAACAGACTAATGAATAAAGCCATGCGATAGAGATAGCAACCAGGAGGGAGGGAATGACTTCAAAAAGCTTTAAAATTGTTATGGTAAAGAGAACCTTGGAAGAGATTCATGATAGGAGCTGACATAATGCACTGCTGACAAAAGCTTGTATATTAGCGTAATTAGCTCAATCGTAATGGCTTCTCTTTCTAGTGAAGATGGTAAATAAGCACAGTTACTGCTGACAGCTAAGAAACTGTTGTAACCAGAGTGGTGGTGATGGGTTTTTTTTCTTTTTGGGGGTGGAGGAAGGGCGACATTAGGGCAGGTGGATGGGACTGGGACAAGCCCTGCTTTCCCTGTTGCAAAGTTCCCCAAGCTGCTTTCTGAGGTTTAGGCTGTCTAGAGATTTTGGAGGGAGCCCTGCACTGGGACAAAACCTTGGAACCCCATGTGAAGGGAGTTGAAATGTCCTAGAGAAGGGATGGGATAAGCTGGCAGTGAGTAGTGGAGATTTATTTATTTTGATTTATATCCCGCCTTATCCCCAAAGGCTCAGGGCGGTTCACAACAAACGCATAAAATACAAATATAAAATAAATAATTAAAACCCCACAAAACTAAAAAGGTTGCAGGATAAAAGAAAACTGAAATAAATAAATGAAGTAAAGCTGCATCAAGAGGCCACAAACTTTCAAAACCGGCTCCATTACCACCAAAACATGTTGTGTTGGCGAATACCGAGAACAAACTGATTGAGATACTATGCACAGAACCCATCACATGTGTCACAGAGAAGTGCCTGACAAAGTTGCTTGTGGTGACTGGAAGTTCAGAAGTACCAACTCTGGTCCTGTGTGGCATTGCTACTCACAAGACCTGAGAACAACACATGAGGAAGCAGGAATTATTATGTTACAGCAAGTTATCTATGCTGTCACTCTGGGTAATTTCAGACTTATGAGAACATGGTCAACCACAGTGAATCCCCTGTGGTGGCTGTGATTCCCGTAATGTCTGTTTGATCCCCGCCAGATGTTCACCCCAGTGAATCACTGGCGGGGATCAAAATAACCACAATTCTGGACCTCCGACCAGAATCGTGGTTAGGCTGGCTACGATCTGGGATAGGCCCAAAGTAACATCTGTTACGTTTGGCCCATAGTCCCGACCATGGGATGGGATCGGGCACAGCAGCTGGATTGGCCGCTGCACTCGCCCGTCTTCTGGAGGGTGGGCAGTCTGGGGACCATGGGGGGGCGGGGCTGTGCAGTCTCCGCGCAGCCCCTCCCCGATCGACGGTGAGAATCAGGTCAGCACGTCTAAAGGATGGCCAGCCTGATTCCTGACCAGGATCTGAAACAGATCCCGGTGCGTGATTCAGCATGGCGGGCCTCTGGGTCCGTCACGTCTGAAATTACCCTCTGTCACCATAAGTGCATCAGAGTGATTTCAGATGACACTGATGTGTGTTTTGCTAGTATACTATTATTGGAAGTTGAATATGGAAGGGAAAATTGCTATGGAAGCCACAAGCCACGGTAGACAACTCATTTACATAGGACAAATTATAGAGAAACACAGAGATGTTGTGCCAAATCTGACTGTGGCCCATGCTGTGTCGGGATGTGACACTGTGGCACACTGCCATGGTACTGAAAAAGGAACTATACTGAAGAAGTTGAAACTGTGTATCAAACTTGACAGTGTGGGATGGATAGAGCAAACATTGAAGATGTTCTCCGAGAGGCTACAACACTGGTTAGTAGCTGCTATGGACACACAAATGAAGACATGTCAGCAACAAGGCTAAAAGTGTGGTCTGTGAAAACTGCAAAGGCATGCTCATGTGCACCTCAACTAGTTTTGCTACCACCCACAACAGAATCATTCAGGGAAAATGTCAAGCGTGCCCACTTCCAGGCCATAATATAGCATTCAGCTCCAACTCCTGATCCTCCATCCAACTCAGGATCCAACTTAGTTTGGTTGGACACATGATGAAAAAACAAAACGTTTGGTTCCAGTTGGAATTCCAACCAATGTGTATCCTGCTCCAAAACCAATCCTAAAACTAATCAAATATAGCTGTAGTTCTACTCAGCCTTGCAGTACCAACAGGTGTAGCTGTTCTGCAACTAATCTATCGTGTACAATTGTTTGCCGTTGCCAGGGAAAGCATGACATCTGCTGTAATGAGCACATATGTACAGTGGCAGATGCATCATCGGCAGAAGAGGGTGAAGAAGATGAAATTTGTTCAGCTTTATTATGTATAATATTATTATGAACAAGTGCATTCTAATTAATTAAAAGGTTGCTTACCTGATCATTTGGTATGATTTTTATTATTTTCTAATTATTATTTGTGAAAATATGAGTGACCTCCAAGTTTTCTGCAGTTTGGGGGAGTATGGAAATTTTGAAGCTAAGTATCTCAAATTGCCCAAAGGCTACAGAGTGGCATCAACTGGTTTTCGAACGTACACATCAAGTAGATATAAAAACAATTATAAAATTCTTGGCACACCAAAATTCCAGGTTTTTAAAAATTCCTCCATGCTTAGAAGGGAGTTCGAAAGCTGTGGAGCAGCCACTGAGAATGCCTCTCTGCATGCCTGAGTCGTATGAAACTGGGCCAATGATAGAACCCGCAATAGGGCATCCTTGGCACTTCTTAAGGGCCGTGAAGAAGCCTAAGGCGAAAGATGGTCCTTCAGAATTTCAGTAATCATGTCAGTAGAAAATGGGAGGGGCTAATTAACAGGCCCCTTTAGTCCATTTTTATGTAGGACTGCAGGAGTTTTCCATCGTAGAGGCCCTGGTTCAAAGACTAGCTTGTTACAAGTGAAAATGAATTTACCATTTGTTTATATTGCAAAACAGGGTTGCTGAAACTAGATAATTCTAAAACCAATAATATTATTTTGGATTTTTTACTTTTTAAAATATCATTTATTTTTTTACTTTTATGTAAATATAAATTAAAGCTTAAGCATTGGTCTTTTAAAATGTTGACTTGGTGAGCTCTTCTCAAGTTGAAGAAACCTTTTTATGTATGTTCAGTAAAGTGAAAATGTCATCTAGCTTTGGGTCTGGTTTTATAAATATTTTTCAATACTACAGTGTCGTGTAGTGCATTCAATCTATGATTCTGCAGGGTTTGTTCACATGCTTAACTTTATAGGCTCCCAAGTAATTCTATTGGCTTTAGCAAAATAACATGTAAGTTAAGCACCTCTGCAAGATTTAAAAGGATTGGCGTCCAAGTGCTCAGTCATGCAAAAAATATGTGCATGTGCTGAGTAGCTCTACTGAAATCAAGTGGAACTGACAGTATGAAATGACTGCTGTAAGGGATGGGACTCTGGGCAAAATTTCAGTTTCGGTCACTTTCGGTTTCGCTTCTCATGTATTTCGGTTCTTTTTCGGTTTCGATTATATTTATTTTATAGATTTCTACCCCGCCCCTCCTGCCATGCAGCTCGGGGCGGCTTTTGCATTGATTTTTGTATCGGATTTTTCCAATACAAAAATCAATGCAAAAGATCCGATCGAACCGAAATAGAAAAAGAACCGAAATTTCGGATTAATCCGAAATGACCATTTTCGGGTACTTTCGGATTTATCCAAAACCGAAATTCCCATCCCTAACTGCTGTGCACTGACATGAGCCCTAAGTAAATATATATGATTCTCTCTCTATGTTTTGGGATTGTCATAAGTTATTGTAGAATCAAGACACGTACAGCGTTGACTGGGGATGATCTGATGATCTTTATATCTTATTTATTTATTTTTATTTTTATTTATCTTAAAATTTATATGCCACCCCATCCTGCCTCAGGCGGCTCACAACATTTTAAAAACATTTTAAAACATTAAAAATTACAATTTTAAAAACCAATATAAAACCCTGTGTCCCCCCTACCCTAATCCAACCCACCCACCCCATCTCCCTCGGGAAAGGCGTGACGGAACAGCCAGGTCTTACATTGTCTGCGGAAAGAGGGGAGGCCGGCAGCCAAGCGGATCTCCAATGGGAGAGAGTTCCACAGCCATGGCGCAGCCACAGAGAACACCCTCATAGTGGACACCCGGGGGACCTCGAGGAGGGCGCCCCCAGCCGACCGCAGGGGTCGTTCCAGAGGGTGAGGCGGTCCTGCAGATAGGCGGGGCAGCTGTTTAGGGCTTTAAAAGTCCACACCAACACCTTGAATTGGGCCCGGAAACCTACCGGCAGCCAGTGCAGAGAACGAAGCACCGGTGTAATATGCTCGCGTCGGCCCGTCCCACTCAGGAGATGGGCCGCCGCATTCTACACCAGCTGCAGCTTCTGAACCAGCACCAAGTGTAGCCCCACGTAGAGCGCGTTGCAGTAATCCAGTCTTGAGGTAATAAACCTTGAGGTCTAGTCAAACTCAGTAATCCTATATTTGGCTCAAAACAGTGCTGATGTTCTATCACTGCTGTGACCATTATCTGCTTTCATGTAGACCTATTTCTACTGTTACGATTTGTAATGATAATATATTTCAAAGGGTTAGTGTTGGGGAAGAGTGAAAAGTCATGGAAAGGTTACAAATGTAATATATTTTTCACAACATCAGCATACAAAAGAGCTTTTAAATAGGACAAGCATCTGTTCTTCACACAACAATTAATGCTAAAATATGTACAATAAAACCCAGCAGTATGAAGAGTACTGCTTTTGACTACTGATAAGCTTAGCTGCTCCTTTAGATTCCAAAATAGTGGCTGTGCGTATTGTTGTTGTTATTATTATTTATATAGCACCAACAGTGTACCTGATGCTGTACAATCAATAGTTATAGACAGGTCCCTACCCCCAAGGGGCTTATAATCTAAGGGACAAGGGAGGGGGAGACGAGGGAGAGGCGAACGTGAAGAGAGACGAGTACATTCATGAGGTTGGGAAGTTGCAGGTGCACGTTCTTTGCTTAGTTACAGGTAATTAGATTCTGAGTGAGGGGGAAGAGGATGCATTTTCACTCATGACAAGCTAGGGAAGGCCTGAAGGAAGAGGTAGGTTTTCAGGAGGAATTTGAAAGTTGGAAGGGAGGGAGCAGAGCGAATGTATCCAGGGAGGGAGGTCCAGGCACGAGGGGCAGCAAGAGAGAAGGGGCAAAGGAGTTTAGAATAACAAGGGGGTCATGAGCAGGTGAGGGTGGTGTGGTGAGATACAAGAGTAGAGAGAGATGGGGGAGCAAGGCCATGAAGAGACTTGAAGGTGACCAGGAGCTTGTGTTGAATGCGTTCATTGTAAGGGGAGCCAGTGTAGGGTGGAGAGGAGGCTAGATTTTTCTGAAATTTTGATATGGAATTTGTACATCACAAGGTTGTCATCCTTTATTTCACTCCTAAACAGGTCTGTAAGATGGGGACAGTCTTTTAGTCTGCTTTGATAAGCTTCTCAAAGCAGAGAAAGTTCTGTAATTCACAGAATTCACAATATGAGAAAATTATAGCCCTACTTATAAACACCATCATGACAGCAATACTAATGAATACACATCTAATGTATCTTAGGGACTGCCTCGCCCTCCGTGCCCCAGGACGACCCCTTCGGTCTTCTGGGGGTGCCTTCCTGGAGGTCCCCCGTGTAAAACGGGGGGCCACAATGGAGAGGGCGTTTTTGGTGGCCATGCTGCGACTTTGGAACTCCCTTCCGGAGGAAACACGCCTGGCCCCAGGTCTGTTGACTTTTTGCCAAGCCTGTAAGACCTGGCTGTTCGCCCAGGCCTTCGGAGGGGAGGATGGGGTGGGGGATGTATTTTATAGAAATGATATAGTTTTTATTTAAAAAATTTTTTTATTGTTGTTTTGTTTTTGTAAGTCGCCCCGAGATGCCATGGCATGGAGGGAATATAATGGGGGAATACACATTGGGGGAGTGAGTAGGTGAGTTGCAGCTGTCGTGGGAATTGGGAATTGTAATTTTGTTCTTGAATGACACACAATGTCAAGGTAATTATCAAGGTTGTTCAGCATTATTATTTGTGTTTAACGTTTCCTGATCCAAATTTGGAGATGGGAGTTGCAAATATTTTTTTAAAAACCTCTTGCCGTCTTCCGTACAGACATACTTGCATCAATGCTGGAGATAGCCTTGAGTTACAGCGCATATCTTTTCGTACTATGACTTGTGACTTGGCCAGAGTTAGACGCCTCTCCACAGCATCCTCTGTGACCAAACCCCCTCACTTCATTCTCACAACTGTTTGGCTCTGGTACTGGAAAGATGAATATGGTGTGTGGAATGAATATGGAAAACAAGTAAGTGTGGGAGAAAAGCCAGCTCACCTTTGGTGCTTTAATTCTATGAAACCTAGCTAAAGCTCAGGGTTTTCTTTTTCAAATGGATGGATTTTGTTTGGTTTCAGAGGACTAAGTGGCTCAGAGAGGATAGGTGATGGAATATGGAGGCTTTGATTTCTCCGTAGGACTGAAACGAGAATCAATTTTCTTTTCTCATGAGAATTGTTACGGAGATCTTGGGACAGTTTTGGTAATTGTTCTAGAGTTCAGACAAGATTTTTTCTCTATTTACCATTTATCATGTACTGTAAACTGATTTACTATGTACTGCTTACTGTGTCTGTCCCGGTAATGTGCATGTGCAAAATGGTCACTGCAGCTGTTTTGTCCATGTGCAGCCTGAGAAGACATGTGCAGTCCAAGATGGCACTGGCAGCATTGCTGCCATTTTGGAAAATTTACTGGGATGAACATGGTACATGGTAAATTGGTATATGGTACGCTGTAAATCACCATAAATGGTAATCGCAGTAAACGGTAAATTGAGAAAATTCTCGACTAAGAAAGTGTTGAGAACTGGGGGCTTTCTTGATTATTGTTTCTTCCTAAAAACGAGTAGAGAACCATGATTATCTGTGAGACTCAAGAAAAAAATCGATTGAATTTCAGCCTTCTAGGTTCACTGGCTTAAATATAGGAGCAGTTAGTAGTCACTCAAAACCATTAGTGATTGCTCAGTCAGTTGTTAAATAAGGTGGTGTAAGTGCCTTCACTTGTTTTTGCTTCTGCAATTTTAACTTCCTCCTTTCTTCAGAGTTTCTTGAAGTTGCATGATTCAGCAGATCTTTTGTCACTTTAGGGTGCGTTTATATCGCCCTCCCAGAGTGGAGGAAGCCAACTCAAAACGCCAGTTGGGTTGGCTTCTTGTTGTGGGGCTGTGTGAAAAATGTTCATGTGGCAAGTGCTGGATTGCTCAGGAGGTGATTGCTTGTTTTTTGCAAAACCCCTTTTCATGCAGCAGTCGTCACTCTCTACTCCCAAGGGAAGTCATCATAGGTTGAGAAGGGTTGTGTGAATAAATCCCAGACCCTGGAAATACACTTCTGTATACTAACATCGTCTCCATTTCTCTTTAGCTGCATCTTGGTTACCAAGAAAACTTGTTTTGGATAAACCTCTAACTTATTCATACTCGCTAAATCGTGATCACAGAATCTTTTGTATACTATACTAGAAAACCCTGTTTGTTCATGTTTTTTTTCTTTGCTCCACTCCAGAACTATGAAAATACATTGTTCTTTGGTATCTGCTTCTGTGCTTATTGTTTTCTTTTTCTGATTTTGCCTTTCTTTGCTTTGTTTTGTACCACCATCCTTCCCATTTCTTGTTCTGTGTTGGAAACAGGAACTTTATCTGGTAGCCTTCTTATTGAAGTATATTATTACTATTATTATTATTGTTTTTATTATAAACATTTATATAGCACCAGCCATGTGCCTGGCGTGGTACAAAACATAGAAATAGACGCCGTCCCTGCCTGTGCCTTATATATCACAAATGGGAGGACTAAAAAACAAAAACAAAATTATTGAAATTTACTCATACAAAAACAGAGCTACAAAAATGCAATCCATAATAATATACACATGACATACAGCTCTTAATATATGATGAACATGTAAGAAAATCTTGTAAATAGTCCAGTAATAAAACATATCTATCACAGAGTCATAGGCCAACGTGTTTTGATCATCTCCTCATCAGGGATAAACTCAGTTGTAGAAGAACATTTTAAAGTAAATAATTGTGAAAAACATCAGTGCTCTGTAGGAATCTTCAAAGACTGCTGTTCAGAACTTGGCTGGAGATTAAATAACCTATATGTAAGTATAATAAAACAATCCAAAAACTTGCATAAGAAAAACATAAATCTCTTTTTCAAAAATACAGACTACAAGTTCAAAAATATATAAGGTAGCATTTGCTAATTCATTTTGCTGTCCTGTTATTGGGAAGAGAAGTTTGCAAATTTTTTCAAGCAATCACTGTGTAATAGATTACTCTAATAATTCTTTTGAACTCGTAGTATTTATGTTTTTCTTATGTAAGTGTTTGAGTTATTATATACAACTGTGTTCAACCTTGATGAAGATGATGATTGAAACTCATTGGACTCTTGATAGAAAGGTTTTATTATTGGGCTATTTACCTTACAAGACTTTCTTACATGTTCATCCTACATGAAGAGCTGTATGTCATATGTATAAATTATGCTTTTTATTTTTGTAGTTCTGTTTTTTTTATGAGTAAATCCCAATACTTTTGTTGTTTGGTCCTCTCATTTGTGATAGACATGCATTAGATTGGTAGAGAGGACTAGTGTGGGGTTTTTGGGGCCTTTTTGATTGAGCTTTCTTTTTGAAGGCCATTATGCACTTGGGCTTGTGTGGATCACAGTCTTCCACAAAACAAATAGTTTTAACTTGCTCCTTTTTAATGATATTAGTAAAAGTATCTCTTATTTGGTTCTAACCTGACAGGTTGGTGGTCATGCTAATGCCACTGTATGTAGTGATGACCTGGAAAAAGCCTTTCTGTCTGATGGGTCTTCAACCTTGCAGTTTAAAGCTGGCAAACATGAATATGAGCTTGATTTTAAAGGTATGTATTTCCACTTCGTTATGTACACGCTGTTCCTTTAAAGAAGAGCTAGTCGTGATAACTGTGTCATGTCTGTTTTAGGTATAAAGACATGGAGTCGGGTATAAAGGCATAGTGGCAGCTGTAGTATTCAGCAGAACAGTGGGTGTAGATTGAACTTAGATTAAAGATGTCCTTTCCAGGTCATTGTTGAAGCACATGAATATAATTTAGGTGGTAGTTACAAAAGGGTACAGATGTTTTACCAAAGTTCTTGATATCTCTGAAGACTGAAGTACTATGTCAGTCTTTAAATATCATTTTTATTCTCCTGTTCAAGCCACATGGTGGACTGGATAGTCTATTCTCACTGACAGTGGCAGCTGGTGGTTTCTGAGGCTGGTGGGGCAGTAGGCGGAGTCAACCCTAAAATTGCACACTTACATGATCACCTGCCATAAATGCTTCAATTTATCCCTACGAGGGAAAGGATACCCCACCCCATTTCAATTGTTGTTAAAATGGATTAAAGACAGACCACACTTGGAATAACAACAAAAAATAACTTTATTTATATAGCCCACCCACCCCTCTCAGTAACACACAGAACGCTTCAGAGAAACATTAAAGTGCAGTAAAATAAAAACCAATCTATTTTAAACCCAACTAAGAGAGTCAAAGGGACAGGAACAAATATGAAAAACTTGAACCAGCAGACCTTAGAACTCAAAGCTAGAAAGGGCTTACCAAGGGTTAACGGCTGTAATGAAAGTGTGTCCTACGCTCTTTTTGTGCAGCAAATAGTTTATTTATTTATTTTTATTTATTTTTCAGACTTATATCCCGCCCCCTCCTGCAATGCAGCTCGGGGCGGCTTACAGCAACAATAAAAACAATTAAAACAGTTAAAATATAAATATAAAACATCAAAAAACAGGGTTAGGAAACAATAATAAATAGATAAATGGGCAGGGGATTAAAATCACCCTCCCTCCCAAAGGCCTGGGCAAACAGCCAGGTCTTACAGTTCCGCCGAAATGTCAAAAGGCTTGGGGCCAGGCGAGCTTCCTCCGGAAGGGAGTTCCACAGCCGCGGCCCTATCACCGAGAATGCTCGCTCCATCGTGGCCCCCCGCTTCACACGGGGGACCTCCAGGAGGGCACCCCCGGCAGACCGCAGGAGCCGTTCAATTGTCCTATTATTAAAGTCGCAATTTCGTTAATCTGCTTTTCTATGGACAGCATTGCTAATGCATTTAGTCTTTCCTCTGACATCGTGTTTCTGAGGAAAGTTTTTATTCTCTGTAGAGTGGAAAATGATTGCTCCGATTCTACTGTTGTCATTGGAGTGGTCACAATAATTCTCAGAAATTTCACTGTTTCTGCAAAGCAAACTTGCAGATTCTTGTCCAGAAGCACATGCAGCAATGTGGAAGCATCCTTCATTTTTCTCAATTCTTCCCTCTCATACAAGATGGAAAGCTCTGTTCTCAATCTTTCTTTCTGAAGCACTGGGTAGGCTTCCACTACCTCAGTTAATGCTTGCTCTGGAAAGGTCCGCTAATGTGCTTCAGACAAAGTCCCCCATAATAATGTTGCACTCACCAGGTGTTTAGTGAATGGAAAACATTCTCTGGAATGTGAAATTACAACGTCGCATCCTTCAACTGCAACTTGATCCAAGGCGTCTATGGTTCTGCCTCTGGGGAGCTGAAATTGTTCTGGTAACTCAGAGCGTAGGTCTTTAATGGAGTTGATGGGTGATTTCAGACATTACGTGGTCAAAGGCCACCACAGTCAATCCCCTGTGGTGGCAGCGACCACGTAACGTCTGTTGGGGGAAACGGATGTTTCCCCCCAGATGTTACCACGGCGGGAAATCACATTCGCCCCGTGAGCGGCCAAAGCGCCGGGGCCGGACGTCCTCACGCGGTGAATGTGATTCCCCGCCGCGGTGACCCCCGCCGTCATGTCTGGACGGCGGCCACGGGTCGGAATCCCTGCAGGGAGTCTGGCCCGTGGCCATAGCGGGCGAGCGCTGCGGCGGCATTGGCCGCGGCGCCTGCCTGCCTGCCTCCCCGGAGGGCGGGGAGCGTGGAGGGGGCGGGGCCGCACGGTGCGCTGCGCAGCCCCGCCCCCTCGCCGATTCCATGCCGGGATCCCCCGGCACGTCTGTTACGGCGTGACGGGGTCATTCCAGCTGGGAATTCAGATTTCATTTCGTGACGGGGCGAATGTGCCCCGTCACGTCTGAAATCACCCAATGACTCTATTGATGCTCCTAATAAAATCTAATGTAGATCTCCAAATTGCTACCGAGTCAATGTCTCTTTGCTGGAGTTCACTAAAGAGGATATCCACATGAGGCATTATTCTGTGGAACAGAAACAAGGGGTGATTTCAGACGTTACGTGGTCCTGATTCACCACAGTGGATTCCCGGCGGGGGTGAACCGATCAACCACCCCCCGGGTCAAAAAAAGCCCCGAACAGACGTGGTGGGACCGGGACCACGGCAGAGAATCGGGTCGCCAGGTCACGGCCTGGGGCAGCGCAACAGACGTTACGCCGATTCTGGACCAGGCCGTGGTCAACGCACCCGGAAGGTGCCGGGGCGGCTTGTCCCGGCTGCTGCTGTGTGCCCTTTATATCTCCCTCCCCAGTCTGTGTTGTTGCTAGTTGCCTTGCAGCGACTCTGCATGCTTTTTCCCCGGCTGGGAATCATTTTCTTTGATTCCGGCCGGTGGTTGCCGTCCAGACGTTACTTTTTGGTGTTTCCCGTTGGGAATCTCTTTGACCACGCTTTCGGAAATGGTCCAGGGGGGAGCTCCAGAAGCGTGGTTGATTTTGACCCCATGTGGGTATTGACTGTGGTGAACATCTGGCGGCCGCCAAACAGACGTTCAAGGTGCTTTGGCCCCGTCGAGGGATTGAGCGTGTTTCACTGTGGTTGACTGTGATCTTGTAACGGCTGAAAATACCCAAGAAATACAGAAACTCCCCATCTTATTCCAGCATCTGAATAAATCCCCATGCCTCACAAACAGCACTGGTATCATAATTCCAAGATCTTATTTTCTGGAAACATTCGCCAAGAGCCTCTTGATGCTTAAAGACCACATTTACCATCTGGATGTTGAAGTTCCATCGCATTGCAACTGCTCTGGGGAGACTTCTTTCTAACACTGTTTCCAGAACGTCATTCCTTTTTGGAGAACGTGGGAAGAAAGATGGGAAGCCAGAGAGATCTGCGGGAAATACCTTCACTACCTTTATTTAGGACACCGCTTGCTGCATTACCAAGTTTAATTGATGGGCATAACAATGAACATAATGGGCATTTGGGTATATTTTGATGTGTTTTTATGTATTTTATTGGTTGTTAGCCACTCCGGGTCACTGTGGTGATGGGAGTTGGGTATCAAATGTAAGAAATAGATACATAAAAATAAATAATAAGACCAGATTTTTTTATTTTACGTTGACTTGGGAAAACAAAAAAACCCTCCAAAACGCACAGGCAACAAGATACTGCCCCCCCCCCCCCCCTCCAGCACATGCTAAGTGAGGAAGATTTAAATGGAAGCCATGCAAGATTAGTTCCACTAAACCACATTTAAACCCCAAAAGCTGAGTGAGGAGGATTGAAATTCAAACCATTCACATTCAGGGAGGCCTAGTCCCACTAAATCATGACTGGACTGTGATTAAAGCCCAAAGCCAGGGATATACATCAGATTCAGGACTGAAATGCAAACCAGGGAGAGTTCGAATTTCTCCCATTAAACCATGGGATTAAAACCTAAAACACCCACAGATTTCATTCATATCAAGCTTTAAAAAAGCCCCAGAACACAGGCACCCATCCTTGTAAAGCACCCCAGTCCATTAGTACATGATGCTGAGGGGGATTGACATGCATTCTAAACCATGCAAGATTGGTCCCATTAAAACCACTGTTTAAAACCCATAAACCACCATTCGTTCTACATCAGATTAAGGATTGGAAAAAACCAGATTTCATTCACATCAAGTTTAAAATAAATAATTTATAAACCCAAAACACAGGCAGAGTAAGGGCGTTTTCAGACAAGACACTCTCCACCCACGACCCACCCGCTATACATGTTGCAGGGCTGCAATGTTGCTCTATGGGTGCCCAGTAACTTGTCTAGTGGGTGGGCAGTGGGTAGAGAACATCTTGTCTGAAAGCACCCTAAGACTGTAAGAGACCCTGATCTCAGTACATGCTGAGTGATAAGGAATGAATGAAAAAACCAAACCATCGTGCATGATTTTTTCCCCTTCGTCCCACTAAATCATGACTGGAATTCAAACTCCCAAACCACAATATCAACAAGCTTCCTTTAACAGATTTCTTTTTTACATCAAGCTAGCTTCAAACTTGAGAAACTAAGAGAGCCAAGAGACAGTAAATAAGGCACCATGCACTATTGCACTGAGAGAACTTAAAATCAAATAACACAACCAATTTAATGCATTCATTTTAAAACACAGTTCATTTTCTCCAAAGCCAAGATTAAGTTACGCAAACCCAAGCAATTCACTTTTCTATATCTAAAACTATATCTATATACCTGTGTCAATTGATCAGTAGAAAGATAGTGTCTATACACACACACACACACACACACACACACACACACACACACACACACACACACACAAGTATTTTAGGATATCTGCACAGGTGTAAACCGATCTATAGACAAAGCTCTGTGTGTGTGTGTGAGAGAGAGTGATATCCATCTCATGTTAAGGTGTGTTATGTCCTCTGAAAATAGCGGGACATAAAGCACACCTTAACTTGAGATGGAGCTCTCTCTCACACACTCACACTGAACTAGACAGCTTTGGCTATAGATCTGTTTACACCTGTGCAGACATGCCCGCCCGCTCCCCCCCAAGTATGTGGGTGTGTGAGAGAGACGTTTATATGAGCAGGAGTTTTCTAAACTGTACTGTCTTTAGTATTTTGATTGATAGTCTGCCGTTCCCCAAAGCTCAGGGTGGGTAACAAAGGGCATAACAAAATACATTGATAAAATGAAACTGGTTTTAAATCCAAGCTTATATAAACATCCAATTTAAAAGCAACATCCCAGCCCTTATGTCCATATGCCAAATGCCTGTCTGGCCAAATAAGTAAAAATGCCCAGGCTTGAGCCTAGTCAAAGCCCAGCACACATAGGCACAGATGTTTGCTTTCTGACTATGTTTATGACCCCGACCTTGCCCTATGGTAAGGAGACTGCTGCTGCTCTAATGGTTTCTTCCACTGGAAGAAAAACTATAGTCAGAAAATCACTCCAGAAAGGCTGCATCAAAAACAAAACCCCACCCATTCCTAGGGTTGCCATGCCACCTAATATGTGGATTTTTTCCAGGCCGCTTATGAAAAATACATGTTGCAGGGCCTGCATTGGCACGTATGGCACCAATGCAGGCCCTGCAACATAATTTTTTCATAAGTGACCTAGAAAAATATACATATTAGGTGGCAAGCAACTCTAGGGGAACTAGCTGCTGGGGTAGTTACAAACTAAATTAGGAAAGGAAGAGGGCTCTTTCGGGGGAGGTGGAGGGTGGGCCAAAATCCCAGATCCTTTCTTATCCCCAAATGTTCCCTCAGGCAGGCCTGTAGTGCAACTGGAACGTACCTAGTCTGGGAGGGGATCAAATAATCCAAAGGACTACTGAGCGGGTGGCTGGCCAACTCCTTGAAGGCACTGCAGCTATTGGCTCTTGATTCTGGGGTTCATCAGGGTGCTTTGTCACTGTGAGGTGGGGAAAGCTAGCCATCTGCTTCACTGCTCCTGCCCTGAAGTATTCTCAGGCTCTGCTGCATGTGTGTGTTGGGGGGAAGTGGGACCCAATCCCTGCTTCAGAAGGGACCAACACACACACGCAGCAGAGCCTGAGAATACTTCAGGGCAGGAGCAGTGAAGCAGATGGCTAGGTTCTCCACCTCACAGTGACAAAGCACCCTGATGAACCCCAGAATCAAGAGCCAATAGCTGCAGTGCTTTAGTACTTCACAAAGCACCTCCCCAACCCTAATAAAATCCCAGACTTGAGACATACAGCACGTGTAGCACCCACCCTGTAGGAGTCCCTCAGAGCTGCAGAATCCAGGATGGAAAAGCAGAAAGCACCTTAATAAAATCCCAGGAGTCCAGTTTTAGCACCCGAGGCCACAAGGCCGAAAGCACCTTATAGTAAGACCATCACCTTACCTTGTAAGGAAATCTTGCTGCCTGCAGTGCCTGGGCCCTGGACTAGGCATCACAGGACTGGAGTTCAGCTGCAGCAGTAGTGCCACATGTGCTGTGCTGCTGGGGGCCGGGGTGGGCAGAGGGGAGCCCAGGGAAGTGAGGCTGTTTGTTTGCAATTAAAATGGCTTGTAACAGCTAGCCACCAGTGCAGCTACACACCCGGCTAGGTTTCCTTCCATCCTGTTCCTTTGCTGAGTTCTGGCTGGCTTCCAGTAGTCCTCCACTCCTCTGAGTCCTCCCCCCTGCAGTCACTGAGGGCACACACACTGATCCCATCCCCCAATGCCTTCCCACATTGAGCAGTTGCACCCAGGCGCCCCGTGTATTTTTTTCTGGCCAGAGATTGGCCAGGGTGATAGCTGTATTGCCCCAAAATGATTAATTTTTTTTGCTGCAGGATTCCTAAAGGAATCCTCAAACACCTCCTCTCTGCCCACCCCAAAAATACAGGTGAGCATGTGTGAGATAGGAAGAAACAGGGCGCTAAGACCATCGTTTTTTCGCACATGCTCACTTGCCTTGAAGATTTACTCAGGCGACCCCCTCCTTCATGTGGGCTGGGCTGGGAGGGCCCTGATTCAGGCCTGCAAAATGGGCACAGTGGGCTCCTCTGCCTGCACGTCGTTCTCCGGCTCTGCCTTGTTGCAAGTTGCTTGACTGCTCTTCACTGCCTGCCTTGCTAGCTGCGCTCCACGTGGGGACTGACGCTGCGGGCTGTGTCGGAGTTGCTGGGAGCTCCTCCCCTGCCCCCTCTTCCCTGCGGCTGCCTGGCCCGTCCACTATTGCCAGGGTGCACATGTGCAGCAATCCAAGGCTTCTTTCCCCCTCCCCACCCAACAAGCAAAGCTTTAGTCGGGGCGGGGGGAACCTGTGGTGACGCGGTGCATCTACATGTGCATGCACAAAGGGCTCAGACGAGCGAGTGGCGCAGCTGAGCTCCTAGGGGATTCCTTCCCCAGTGCCGCAGCGAGGCAGGCAGCAGTGACTGAGAGAGTGAGTGAGAGATCGGGTCAATGGTAGCACGCTGCCCACAAGCTGCCAAGCCAGCCCCCCCTCTACCCTAAACCCCCAAGTCAGACCCAACCCCCCCCCCGGAAAAGTTGGGCACCAAAAATCAATTTCTTTTGTTCTCCTCTCCCCGCCCTCCCTCCAACATTCAGTAGCGGCAGCAGCCCAGCCACGGCTTGTGGGCCACTGCCAAAAACCTTGAACTAGGAACCGCCACTGCTCACAGACATCACTGGGAGTTCCTTGCTGTTGAGATTCTGTGGGTTCAACCTGCAAACACGTTCAGACAGTCACCTCCATATGAGTTCAAATGATGACTCTTTATTGCATAAACCCATTGGGAATTCAGGCCAATGGTGATTTGGGGATGTTAGATTGAGAGTACATCGGAATCCAAAGTTATGCTATGAAGAAACTGCTTTTATACAATTTAACTTCCATACTCATTGTGGCAGGACACAGCATGGGATGGCTGCTGCCCCTTTAAAACAGCAGCTAGCGCCAGCCAGGGACTGGGCTAGCAGTGCTGCAGGCGCTGTGAGTGAACAAGGGCAGAAGCTAATTGCAGCAGCTGTGCAAGGTGTAGCTGAACAAGCCCTGGAAGGCTGAAAAGCTGAGCCGGGAGCTCATTCTAGAGAGAGCTGTGAGGGAAGCAGCAACAGGGAGCTCTGCCTCCAAACCAAGCCTCACCTGCGGGAGGGGGGGGCTGCAGGAGAAGGGTCTCTCCAAGGGTCTCATGTGAGGAGGGCTGCCTAAACAACAAGAGGCTGGAGGCTGAGGAGGGGCTCCCTCTCCAGCCTGACAAGCTCAAGAGCTTGAAGGTGCTGCTGGGCTCCAAGAAGAGACTGCCTGGCTGGACAGAGCTTTCGCCCTGCTGTGTGAAAGTACAGAGACTTTGTATATAGACTTTTATAGAGATGAACTAGGTGTAAATAAAAAGACATTTTAGTAATTCCCCAAAGAGATGGGGTGAGCAAGTGATCACCAGGAGGCTCTGCGAGTGCTTGGGACCCCAATCCTGCCAATACTCATCGTGAGGCAGCCTGACTCTGCTACACCCCTCCTTTGCCCTGTTAGTACGAACTATCTTACCCTGACAGGACAAACCAATTGTAAGCTGGGGTGGGGAAACTTTTCCTTCCCAGGGGCCACTCTGAAAATTAATACAAGCTCCAAGGGCCACACGGAAGTAGGGGATGGAGGTGCTCAGGAAGAGGAGGGGCTATATCGTGGATCTACATGCATGCCCTCATCTCTGCACCCCTGCCCTGAGAGCATTTCAGGGTAGTAAATGGCATTTTTGTAGACAGGAGCCAGAGCCAGGAACTGGAAAAGGGCCCAATAAAAACTAGCAGCAGGTTGCATTTGGTTCCTGGGCCTTAAGTTCTCCACCTCTGATGTAAACTAACCACGCTATTTTGTTTAAGGCAAACTAATGGTGCTGTTCGGATTCCATTAAACATATAAAGTTGTCAGAGGATAGAGCTTTTTTGTGACTCAACTGTTTAGGTACAAACTAAGCCACTACGTGCACATGGAAGGGGCATGCAGTGTGGACAAGTTTAAGAAGTCGTCTTCTGCTCAAGGCTAGTAGACTGGACCACAGTCAGGAACCCCTTTGCTTGTCATACAGAGGCTGATTAGATTGGTAGTTGTCACTTATCTCAAGGCCACCTGTTGATCAGGCTTACATTTGGTTTCTCGTCCTCTTCCTGTTCACAACGTGCAATAAGCTCTCTTTCACATATACTTGTCCTGGCTCATCTGTTCTATATCAACTCTGTATTAGTTATTATGATTATATACAAACATACATGAATTTCATACATAATCCTACATTTGAATGTAGTAAAGAGCAGAATGCTTGCTCTTATGTTAGCAATTTGAGCAGAGGAGTTGATTGGGGAACTGTGCTCTAAATATGAAGATTGCTTATTTGAAGGAGGAATTTATATTCTGCTTTTATTATAGCCATGAAACAGAAAAACCTGCGTTACCAGACTGAGAGAAAGGTTTGCAGGCGACCCAAATTTGTCTCCTCAGATGACGTGAAGAAGAGGAGAATCAGGTCATCCCCTGGCTTTCTGCTCTAAATATACATATCTACCTAGAAGGCTAGGTCTCAGCTAGGAACTGTAGTAATTTTAGATGAACATGCTCTTCCAGGAAAATGAGTTGATGAATGGGATGTATAGTCATTGTTCTTTTCTTAACAGCCTAACCAAGGTTAGGATTGTGTGTGGTACATGATCAGTCATGTTTTAATTCCTATTAAATTCAAGAAAGATCTGAACAAATTATGCTGAGATTAAAGTTAGAGAATGAGCATCATTTGGGTTTTTCTAAAGGGGTAAGACTTTTTGTGTAGGGAAAAGCTTATTGCCTCAGGGGTTTCATCTTTTTTCCTGCAGCAATTTGATGTCAAGGTGACTTCTTCCGAAATCTATTAATTTTGCAAAGTTCACATATAGCCCAGTGCAGTAACTTACTCTGAGCAAACTGTGAGGTTAGGGCGAATTGGACACTTTATTATTATTATTATTATTATTATTATTATTATTATTAACAAACATTTATATAGCGCCAGCAGTGTACCTGGCACTTTACAAAGTAATAAAATAGACATGGTCCCTGCCCCTAGGGCTTACAATCTGAGAGACAGGAGCT